>CM046306.1:19562146-20162146 GCA_025267735.1 Mactra quadrangularis
TAATTAAGTAGTATTTGTTCAAACATTATATTATACACTTTGTCAAGCGGGTGACAATTTGTCTATGATGTGTTGATTGGTTAAAGTATTTGCCTTTACCACTAACATGGTCAATTCCACAAAACGTTACAGAACGTTCCGTAACGATACATTCGGAACTCCTCGGCCATTCACTGCGATTAATCTCGGTCATATTTAAACGATTGCATATTTGTGTATTGGATGAGATTATTTGCAATGAATGGCCGATGAGTTACGAATGTATCGTTACGGAACGTTCTGTAACGTTTTGTGTAATTGAACAGGCTACTGAGCTCTCCTGAACGTTTTGGACAAAATTCTGTTTTCATTATAAACCGATCCACATTTAAAGGGGTCAGTTGAGCAATTTCAAAATCAGCATTTATTAGTATCTCAGTATTTGATTAAACATAAGCTTTGATTATAGTAAAATTACTTGTGGTATAAGTCCAACAGAATTAACCTGAGCTTGACCTTTATGCAAGAATATATTAAACTCAGTATTTACAGTCTATTTTTGTCTTCGTTCGTAAATCGAGCTATATCGGAAGATTTCGGCAAAATACACGTGCTGAACAATTAATGTTGTTTTCATAAGAATAAATACTTTGAAACTGTGCCATAATACTGCTGACATACTTGTTTACCCAAAAACTAACGTGTCCAAAATTAAACGTACAATAACATGCCACTTTTAATAAATTGATTTATACTCACATCGGTTGTTATAAACACGTGTATAATCGTATACACGCATACGGAAACTCACGATTTAATGTATGTGAAGTGTGTAATTATTATAATTAGGTAGTTCAAGCTCAGGTTAATTCTGTTGGACTTTTTTTATATACTGTTTGTCTTTCTCAACTTTTCATTTATCCTGGAACTTTTATATGGCAATATAAATGTACATATATAATCAAATATACATATATATATATTATGTTCAATTTTATGTAATATTGAATCCTTTGTGATAAATATTTTTCCTACGCTGTGAGGATTGAAAACATTTAACTTTACATAAATATCAATTTGGACTCTTAAGTAAGGTTTGGTGCCAAGTTTTTAAGCGATATACCTTAAGATCAGTCTAAGTACTGATAACAAGTTCTCAGAAATTTCGATATACACTTGCTTGGAGAACAATGTATTTTAAATCATTAGATACTTTCACCTCTCTGTGTTTATAGAGCTACAAGAGTATAGTTATATTTTACAAACGTTTAAGGCCATGCCGAAACAAGTGTTTGTTTGATGTGATCAAATTGTCAAGCCCGAGTTCGTTGTGTAGAAGGATACGGGTAGAATTTCGAATGTTGTGTATCGAAGGGGTTGTTTCTTCGAACCTCACTAGGGCTGGTTATACTTTTCCATGAAAATTTGACAATATTGTTGATTTTCCTCAAATTATTAGGTATATGGAGAAATATTCGGCCTCGTGGAAGGATTTGTGAGTACATGTACTGGTTATAGACAAAAGGTCAAGAAATCTAGGTTAGATAAGCTGACCTTCGTAAATATGACCATGATTCGTTTCTAACACTAAACTTTGAATCTAAACCGTTTTGTGCATTCACACTAGCGAACATAATTATATTCGATCGTACCTTTTTAGATGGGTTTAATGCCGTAGCAACTTAAAGCATAGGCATATTACGGCGGTCCATCAATGTACTCACATTCCTGGAAAGGCTATATTAACCAGTTTCTAGGCGCATACTTTCGTCTCTGACTGACAACCTTTATGATTTAAAGTCATTGGTATAAAGGAGAATGACCATAAAAATTACTACATGACTAAGATCCACGACAGTTTGCCCCACCCGGCAATCAAACCCTTAACCCCTCGATCAGTAGACTTGTTTTCTAGTCACTAAGCCAGCCGGGCGGAATCATCGTAAGTTAAGAAGCAATTTTGTACAGCTTTTGACATGACATTGCACTTTTATAGTACAAACAAAAACAATTATTCCTTTGACTGGCCTAAATAGGTGAGGTAATATAAATGTTTAGGAATGGAAAGAAATAAATCAAAGGTTAACGATTTTATGAAAAATGTATCACTCGTAGAGATCCAACTTTTCCTTGTCGGTAATCTGGAGAATACATCAACGTTCTATCAGCTTAATGGTAAATGTTTTTCCAGGCTTTAATCTTGAGTGGTAGATTTAATTACTGATATTATTACCGGATGATGATGATAATAATGATAGTTGTTATGGTGGTAGTGACAGTCATGAAGGTGATGATGATAATGATGATAAAATTATAATAATGATACTCATGATGATGATGATGGTGATAACCATGATGATGTTGATGCTTTTAAAATTTATAAGATGATAAAAACTCTAGATGGTGGTGGTAGTGATAATGATTCAGGTGATAATGATGGTAATAAATGTTATGATAATTGCGGAGGTGATGATTGTGGTGACTGAGTTGATGATGAATTTATATAAGGATGATGATGACGTTGGTTAAGACTTTGATGATGATGATGATGATGGTTATAATGGTGGTAATGATAGTCATGATGGTGATAATGATGGTAATGATGATGATGAAAAATAATAATGGTGATAATGATGATGATGATGATGAAAATGATAATAATGGTAGAAATTATTATATATGATAATTTAAATGATGATGACATTGATGATGAATGTTATGAAAATTGCGGTGCTGATGATTTCATTAACTTAGATGTTAATTATAATGATAATGATGATGGAAATAGTGGTTACGAATATGTCAATCTCCGTGAACAGATATCCTGTAGAGCGTTGACGCACAGGATCTCTAAGGTTCCCATAGAGGGTCACGTCGAGATGACCTTTATGTCGAACAATCAATGCGTAGCTTTCATCTTGACGAAACACAATTAATAGCATGTTGATTTCGTAATTTCTATTTTTAGATCAATGTTTGCGAGCTAATTTGACAGCGGTATTATTCACAGTCTGTGATTAAACGGCTAATTGTAAATAAGGTGACGTAGGCGATGTAAACAAGTTACTAAACATAACAATTTCGTCATTAATATCATAATGAGAAAAGGTCACCTGAATGTGACATCTTTGATGTCGAATCTACAATTATAATGTGGAAGGGTACACCAGTATTAGAAAAGTAGAATATAGAATTAAAAGTCTAAGTCGATTTAAGAAATAACTTTCAGTTGTCTATATTATGTTGTATACTAAAATATAGGCACAAGATTTGATGCGCGTATGATTAAATCGCGAGTGCTTCAGCACGAGTGATTTAATTAGCGCATCAAACGAGTGCCTATATTTTAGTATACAACATAATATAGACAACTGTAAGTTATTTCGATTCTAACATCGCAAAACACATCCCTAGAAAAGATATATTTTTAAAACTATTTTTAACCATGAGGAACGCCATGCTGTTGAAATCCACCCCAGTGCAAAGGCCAAACATAGCATTTATTAACACACTTCTCATAGATAGGTTGTCATAGGTGTTTCTAAATCCAAACAAATAATATTATAATCTTAATAAAAAATAGAAACCAAAAACTAATCAAAGCACAGAAGGCGCTGAATTTGTTTGGGTCTCGGAATATTAGAAAGGTGAAGGTTGTGTGGAAACAATGAGATATAAATGTAATATAGATGCTATAAATTCAAGAAACAATGACACAGGGTTATAAATTTATATTTAAATGAACTGAAAATAATGTTGTCCCCGATCAAAAGGGTGCCTCAATTGATTTGCCCTCAATTCATGATTTTGCAATTTTAGGCGAGAACAAAGGAGCCGTGACCTTATTCCGACTTCTGTGTGATTTCGCGCACATTTATTACTGTCACATACTAGTGTTTGTTGCAAATGAATTCTACGATCATATTTCATTTAAAAAAAGTTACAACATTACCGCAGCATCTTATAACTTCTTCAAATGAAAATCACATCCACATTAATTATCCAATATGGCGTCGCTTAAAACGTAAATAAACAAAGGAACTGTGGCCTACTTAAAATATATGCACTTTAATCAAAGTTGTCACTGTCACAAACCTGTTTGTTTTGTGGAAAAATATTCAGGCAGCTTCTTAAACTGAAAATCACACCCACACGAATTCACGATCAAAATTATTCGGCGTCGCTTTATAATGATAGGCCTATTTAAGTAAACAAAGGACCTGTGTCTGTGCCCAACATAAAATTGAATCTGTATACGCTTTAATCAATATTATCACTGTCACCAACTGGTTTGTTATGTGAAATCAACTTAACATATATTTCTTGTTTATAAATAATACCAACAAACGATAATGTATAATAAATATTGCATGAAATTTTATTTACAAATCTTTCTCTCTATTCCGTGGGTTGTTCTGTTGACTCTTCAGCTTGGTTTGATCACGTGACAAATTGAATTTGTTATATAAACTAACCCATAGACGAACGCCTTTTAATTGAAGAGTTCAAAATTGACGTGCGTTTAATCAAAATTCTTTCAATATATTACCAGTAATTTGCGGAAATGTAATAATCTGGTATCCTGTCCTATTATGGTTCGCAGGGGACCAGTCCATTTGACAATCTTCACGCAGTGATCTCCCCTGAATTTTTCGGCGTTAATGTCCATGTAAAGGGAAGTAACCGCTTCAAAAAGGTTACTACTTTCGGTATTTGCAATTAACAGCATTCGGGTCTGAAATTTTGCTACAATTATTTGTTTGGTCTGACGACCCAAACAAATAAAAACAAATTGTCATAATTTTAGTGTGTGACATTTTATTTACACATGACGATGTAGCATAATTTAAAGTTCGATGTTTTTGACGGAATATTGCAAATACAGCTTAAATGTTTGGATGTTAATTAGATAGTAGTGTGTTATCAGACAATTTAATTTAGAATTTATCGAAAAGGTTGGATATAAATTGGATTTATGAACGCGTGTCAAGGAAGAATGGATTTTCAGAAAATCAGCGCTGCTCGTGTCGATTTGGATATGAAACTTGAAAGATTACACGTAGTCAGTTCCATTATATTATGCTATGCAGTTTGGCTTTAATTAAATAGTAAATCTTTGTATTTTTTGTATAATGGTTGGCATGATCGTCAGATGAAGGACAGAATGAAATGAGACAGCGGAACCGGGAATTGCTGGGACTAAGAAAACGTCTTAAAGTAGGTCTTCTTTATGCTAGAATCGTTTTAAACTCGATTTAGACCATTTTCCTTCAAGTGATAAGATTAGTACATGTTTTACATTTACTGGCATGTTTATTACGGACATCCAAGGACCTGTTTAAGTCAATCCCTTATAAACTCGGGCACTATTTTTGGCTCTGCTCATTTAACGTGGGGAGTAAAACTATAACAGCCGTCACGAGCTACATTCTGTTGATTATTAGAACATAGAATTTGATGGCGTCACATTAAATAAAGAGTGAAAGCGTATGTGCCTATGTTAGAATACGTCATATTATTGAAGTAACTATGACGCCATGAATATGACACGAAAGCAGAAGTCTAATCGAGCACTCTGAAATCGATCGTCCAATGAAACCATGTTTTCAGGTCACGGAAATGGCCGAGTATTTACGATTATAAATCGAGCATACTGCAAGCGGCTTAGCACCATCACATACGTTCATCATTGAAACAGTCAATCCTAAATCAGAATGAAGTACATTTGTGCTACCATAAACTTACTGATAAGCGCACTCTTTATCTTAGCACGTATCAAACTAAGCAAAGATTGTTGCTTTGTTGGTTAAAATTTTATCATTACATTACAGATGTTCAAAGATCATTGAAAGGTGCTAATTGATAATGAGGTCAATATAACACCTGGTTTTATAATGAGTATATTAATTAGTTTGTCTTTTAATTAGGAACATGAATTTATAGATGTATCATTGACTATGTTTGAACTAAAACAATAACAAAGCGTACAGCCAAACCTTGTCAATGTATAATCAATTGAGTTTGTAGCCAACCGGCTAGCTCATTTGGTAGAGCACTAGTGCCGATCGAAGGTTTACTTCACGGGCGGTGCATACTTTCGTGGTCAAAATAATTTCTATATTTCTTCTTACCACTGATCCAAATCATGTAGAGCAGGTGTTAGTCACACACAAAGTATGCGCCTAGTTACCGGTTAAAAACTTAATACAGTAAGTTTGCATCAAAGTCGGTAGCGCAGTTGGTAGCGCGCCTGCATTTCGAATCCAGTGTCACGAATGTGGTATGGTTTCGAATCCCACTCGAGGAGGTCATAAATTTCCATAGAAAATTGACAATAATGTCAATTTCCCCCCATTAAAAAGTTATATGGAGATTCTCCGGCCTTGTGGGAGAGTAGCTGAGTACTTTTTATAGACAAGGGTCCAGGAAAGCTTAGTTAGGTGCGTTGAATGTCGTTAAATAACCTAAAAATTGTGTTGACACGACGTTAAACCCAAGGAGCTTAATATTTTATCGAATATGAGGGCTACTGTCCCCGTTTAAAAAAACAAATAAAAGAGCCATTCATATTTAACTAAGCATCATTTTTATTATTTTCAAATAAAAACGGAAAGTTTTTTAAATGCTGGTCACCTAATGAAGAAATACTAGTGCAATCTGAATAATTAAAATGGGTCGTGCACTCGTGGCGGATTAGTTATGGCGTTGGACTGGAAATCATTAAATAGCCAATGCCGTGTTAATTCAAACCACCTACAAAACCTACTTTGTTGTTCTCTTGAGCAAGAAACATTATCCTACTAGTTAAAGCACAAGGGGGCTGGGAAGCGCTCTCGAAAGTGATTACTCTAATTCTAAAGAATTTGTTTCACAATCGAGCTGAAATAAATTAGTATAACTTGAATAACTAGTTGTTTTTAAAGTTCAAAATGAGTTTAGATTCAATTTATTTTGTATTTTTGATATGCTGCCAATATTTACAGACGTGTTCATCTTTAACGTAGTTCATTAAGACCCAAAATATCAATAGAAATATAAAAACTAACATCGTGAACGCCTAGATCTAAGTTAAAAATACTAACAGGTGTAAATAGTTTCACAGATTTCTGACGAATGAAATGTTTGTTTACTACGTTTATTGAACATGTACTAGTAACTACAGCTCCTGTGGGCAGAGCAGAGTTCTGTGTTTTGTGGCTGGCCTGCGATAGTCTGCCACTCTGCTAACATTTTCTGCTTCTGAGCAAGACGAGATGTTCTATGTCAGGACTGTGATGTGCCATACTGTTACATTCCCTGCACCCAAACAAATGTGTGAAAACATATCAGTAACAGCAACAGTATACAACACAAACCTTCCATATAGCCAAAATGCAATGTATGAGCTGTTTTGGATTCTTAAAACTTTTGTTATAAAAAAGACACCATAACAATATAAGGCAAACAAGAACCTAAAGGGGTTACCACTTTGAACAGACAGTGACGTAAATTTTCTATAGGTGATTAAACCAGGTTCTAGGGTGCACCAACCCTTACACTTGGTCAACAGATTTAAACCAGGTTCTTGGGTGCACCAACCTTACACTTGATCAACAGATTTAAACCAGATTCTAGGGTGCACCAACCCTTACACTTGGTCAACAGATTTAAACCATGTTCTTGGGTGCACCAACCTTACACTTGGTCAGCAGATTCAAACCAGGTTCTAGGGTGCACCAACCCTTACACTTGGTCAACAGATTTAAACCAGGTTCTAGGGTGCACCAACCTTACACTTGTTCAACAGATTTAAACGAGGTTCTAGGGTGCACCAACCTTACACTTGGTCAACAAATTAAACCAGGTTCTAGGGTGCACCAACCTTACACTTGGTCAACGGATTTAAACCAGGTTCTAGGGTGCACCAACCTTACACTTGTTCAACAGATTTAAACCAGGTTCTAGGGTGCACCAACCTTACACTTGGTCAACAGATTAAACCAGGTTCTAGGGTGCACCAACCTTACACTTGTTCAACAGATTTAAACCAGGTTCTAGGGTGCACCAACCTTACACTTGGTCAACAGATTTAAACCAGGTTCTAGGGTGCACCAACCTTACACTTGGTCAGCAGATTCAAACCAGGTTCTAGGGTGCACCAACCTTACACTTGGTCGACAGATTTAACCAGGTTCTAGGGTGCACCAACCTTACACTTGGTCAACAGATTTAAACCAGGTTCTAGGGTGTACCAACCTTACACTTGGTCGACAGATTTAACCAGGTTCTAGGGTGCACAAACCTTACACTTGGTCAACAGATTTAAACCAGGTTCTAGGGTGCACCAACCTTACACTTGTTCAACAGATTTAAACCAGGTTCTAGGGTGCACCAACCTTACACTTGGTCAACAGATTAAACCAGGTTCTAGGGTGCACCAACCTTACACTTGTTCAACAGATTTAAACCAGGTTCTAGGGTGCACCAACCTTACACTTGGTCAACAGATTAAACCAGGTTCTAGGGTGCACCAACCTTACACTTGGTCGACAGATTTAACCAGGTTCTAGGGTGCACCAACCTTACACTTGGTCAGCAGATTTAAACCAGGTTCTAGGGTGCACCAACCTTACACTTGATCAACAGATTTAAACCAGGTTCTCGGGTGCACCAACCCGTACACTTTGTCAACAGATTAAACCAGGTTCTAGGGTGCACCAACCTTACACTTGATCAACAGATTTAAATCAGGTTCTAGGGTGCACTAACCTTACACTTGGTCAACAGATTTAAACAAGATTCTAGGGTGCACCAACCCTTACACTTAGTCAACAGATTTAAACCAGGTTCTAGGGTGCACCAACTTTACACTTGGTCAACAGATTTAAACGAGGTTCTAGGGTGCACCAACCTTACACTTGGTCAACAGATTTAAACCAGGTTCTAGGGTGTACCAACCTTACACTTGGTCAACAGATTTAAACCAGGTTCTAGGGTGCACAAACCTTACACTTGATCAACAGATTTAAACCAGGTTCTAGGGTGTACCAACCCTTACACTTGGTCAACAGATTTAACCAGGTTCTAAGGTGCACCAACCCTTACACTTGGTCAACAGATTTACCAGGTTCTAGGGTGCACCAACCCTTACACTTGGTCGACAGATTTAACCAGGTTCTAGGGTGCACCAACCTTACACTTGATCGACCGATTTAACCAGGTTCTAGGGTGTACCAACCCTTACACTTGATCAACAGATTTAAACCAGGTTCTAGGGTGCACCAACCCTTACACTTGATCAACAGATTTAAACCAGGTTCTAGGGTGTACCAACCCTTACACTTGATCAACAGATTTAAACCAGGTTCTCGGGTGCGACAACCCGTACACTTTGTCAACAGATTAAACCAGGTTCTAGGGTGTACCAACCCTTACACTTGGTCAACAGATTAAACCAGGTTCTAAGGTGCACCAACCCTTACACTTGGTCAACAGATTTAACCAGGTTCTAGGGTGTACCAACCTTACACTTGGTCGACAGATTTAACCAGGTTCTAGGGTGCACCAACCTTACACTTGATCAACAGATTTAAACCAGGTTCTCGGGTGCACCAATCCGTACACTTTGTCAACAGATTAAACCAGGTTCTAGGGTGTACCAACCTTACACTTGGTCAACAGATTTAAACCAGGTTCTAGGGTGCACAAACCTTACACTTGGTCAACAGATATAACCAGGTTCTAGGGTGCACCAACCCTTACACTTGGTCAACAGATTTAAACCAGGTTCTAGGGTGCACCAACCTTACACTTGGTCAACAGATTTAAACCAGGTTCTAGGGTGTACCAACCCTTACACTTGGTCAACAGATTTAACCAGGTTCTAAGGTGCACCAACCCTTACACTTGGTCAACAGATTTAACCAGGTTCTAGGGTGCACCAACCGTTACACTTGGTCAACAGATTCAAACCAGGTTCTAGGGTGCACCAACCCTTACACTTGGTCAACAGATTTAAACCAGGTTCTAGGGTGCACCATTCCTAACACTTGGTCAACAGATTTAAACCAGGTTCTAGGGTGCACCAACCCTTACACTTGGTCAACAGATTTAAACCAAAATCAGGTAATTTTTCTAATTTACTCTTTTATATGTCCACTGATTGTCAACAGATTTAAAATAGGTTCTTGGGTGCACCAACCCTTACACTTTATCAACAGATTTAACCAGGTTCTAGGGTGCACCAACCTTACACTTGGTCAACAGATTAAACCAGGTTCTAGGGTGCACCAACCTTACACTTGGTCAACAGATTAAACCAGGTTCTAGGGTGCACCAACCTTTACACTTGTTCAACAGATTCATGTAAGGACAAACAATAACAAATTGTCTGGGTTAAAAAATTCAAACCATCCTTCACTTGATATTGGTGCATGCAAAATGTTTTTAACTGAGCACAGACCCCTTGTCAGCGGCTGGCACCTATCCTATTTGATATAGAAGTTGGTTGTAGGATGGCACGGTCGCTTTTTTTCAAGAACAGACTCCACGAGAGAGCTAGCCTCACTCGGTAATCGAACCCACGACACCAGGACTCATAATCTGGCACAAATATCGACTAAGCTAACCGGCTGGGTGAAAAACAATTATTAAATGAATTATTTATTTCTATGATTCATAAAAATAGAGTTATTATAAAGAAATATAACCTTCTAAAGATGATAAATGAAAAGCTCACATGGTTCATTTATTAATGTATATTAAAGAACTGATGCGTATACGTGGCAGTAATAAAAAAATAAAATACGAAGACTAGAAAAATAAAGATGTATACATCGAAGCTATAATTCCGAGAGGATGTAAGTATTGAGTGTTTGGTACCAGTGTATTCGTTGTTTTATAGCTCTACTGTGGCTCTTTTCAAAAAAAGTATATGATAAAATCGCCCTAAGTCAAAAGCAAGAAACATTCATAACACGGTCATTTTTGGCTTATCAATTCCAAATATTATTGAATAATGTAGAATATTGTATACCTTTTGAATATCATATCATAGTTATGTTTATCATCTTTCTGTCTTTGAACTACAAAATTTATGAAATTGACTAACGATAACATTTTTCGTAAGAGTTTTTTTTTTGAAAAGATGCACAGATCTGTAAATAGTTATATCCTAGTGAAACTATTCTGTATAATCTTGTCTTTGCTGTTTTTTCCTCCTGACATGAAAATAATGTATTATATGTATTGTCTTACCTCATACCGTTCTTATTATCCAGTTCTTATATATTTATGCTACATCTATCTTTGTTAGTTCCATTTATAAATTTAATCTACTCTTATATTTAACATATAGTAAAATATTATAGGTTGTTGAAATTTTATTCATTTATTGATTTTATTTCATATGTATAATGCCTCAGTCCCATTAAATCGTGGCTTGTTGCGGGCCCGTACGTGCAGACAACCGTAGGCCGTGGGAAGCCTTGCGTATTAAGGTGACGGTACGCACATGGCACAAAACATCACACCCGAACGGAGCCGTTGCTATAAGATATGCAAGTTTAATCCAGACTGTATTGTATTGTATTGTATCGCATCGTATCGTATCGTATCGTATCGTATCGTATCGCATCGTATCGCATCGCATCGCATCGCATCGCATTGTATTGACAAAATGTCAATTCGGCAAGGACGTAAGCAATACTTAATGGTAACTGTCTGAATCTTTAATGTTTTCCTCTCAAAACTTTTGGTTTAGAATTACGACGACAACATACAAATACTCGTATATATCAATAGTACTCAGGGTGGAGAATCAAAACCAGTTCGTATCGTTAAAATGTGAACAAACGGACGCCATTGTGGAAAAAATCAGGTAATTTTTCTAATTTACTCTTTTATTCGTCCACTAATGAAAAAAACGAAACTTACCATGACACGCTACTCATTTTTCCGCTTCTAATGAATTATATACTGTACAGATCTAATTAGAATTTCAACAAGTTATCCCGAGAAAAAAAAGAAACATTTTGGATTCACACACTTGATACTTTGTACCCAAAAGGTTTAAACTCAACATCTTTATTCAATATTTAATATATCATGACCTAACGTTTAACCTATACATTATACATTTATCGTTAGTTCCTATTATTACTTTTTTCTCTTCATTATTATAGGAAGTATTTGAATCATAATGATCCGTTATTTGTATTTGTGTTATGTATAATGTTGGTATTAATATACATATTTTAATGTTTGTATAATGATTTGAGTTTATATAGCGGTTGCGGCGCAAGACGGTTATAACTCCATATTTTCTTATTTTTAACTGAACCCGTCTTCCGCTAAACCCGTTATTTTATGTTTTATTAGTATATATTAAATATTGTGCATTTTTCCGCATTTTTATAACGTGATTTTTCGCGCGATGACGTTACGTCATCGTCTGTTTATCCCCGCTCTGTTGTTTATACCTGAGGAAGCCTTAAATGACGAAACGTTGTAAATTAACAATAAGAAAACAAGCTATGTGTTGGTAGTGTTTATAAATTAGATTTATTTTAACAAGTTATCCCGGACATTGGAATCGAAGCGAGCAATAATTGGGTCGTATTTGACGGATGCGAACTGGTTCCAGTTAATACTTTTGTCGAAGTTTTCACAAAAATGCATTTATTCTCCACCCTGGTACTGTCGCTGTGATACATTTTAGTTATTTGCGACGATGGGAGAAACGACGCATTTGTTTATTGTATTTATTTCGCAATAAATGAACGAGACACTGAAATGGAATTTGCATTAGGCTGAAAAGTCGCGTTGGAATCGAAAGTCGCATTGAACCGATACACTGCATTGGATTAAAAAGTTCGACACAATTGCTTCTACTATTAATGTTTTGTCATTATGCTATAGAGGAAAATTGCGTATTTGACCGTGAAAGAATAGCGTAAGCTCATAATATCTTCGGAGAAGTTCGAAGAGTTTAAACATGAAAGCGGGTAAAAAACGCAAACCCCCATTTACCCAGATTTCTTGATCACTTCTAAAAACTAGATTTATATCAGAATTCTGATGTTTAGATATTAGTTAGAACAACAGGTCTAAAACATTGCAATACTACGTATAACTCAGCCAACAATATCATCTCGCAACGAACATTTAATTGTACAAATTGAAATAGAAAATTTTCATTAAAACATCATTTCGACTTAATTGTTGCGTATTGGCCAAATACAGTTTTGCTCGACATATTTCTTATACAATAACTGATTGAAAAACAACAAAAAGTGAAAAGTGTTGTATTTTTGTTTGGCTTATCCCCATAACAATACATGTACATATAACAGCGTTCAGTCCACCTTCTCACAGTTCCTAGACAGGCAAAATCTCTGGATTGGCTGTTACCAAGTTACTAGACGCATATACTTCCGTCAGTGGATGACAAATCTTCTACATACTAAAGATCCTATGGTAAGAGGGGTGATGGCCGTAGAAATCATTTCATTATTTCAATTAACTCCATGCAAGTATGCCCCGTCTTGGAATCGAATCCATGATCCCTCGATCAGTAAGATTATGTGTTACCGATTGAGCTAGCCGGTCAAAAGCTATACATAGCTTATGTTAATTATTATATGTACAAACCGACAGTAAATAAAACTTGAATTTGTATTTAACCGGGGGAAATTGCAGTGTCATGTGCCATTATTAAACAAATAAAAAAAAACAGAAAAATCTAAAATACTTACCGGGGAGAAGTCCTCGCCCATGTATCTTTTAATTAAAGAAGTTTTTCCACAGCCACAATCCCCTACAAACACAAGTTTAGATTTCACACATTGTGGTCCAATAGTGCCACTGCCTGAGCTAGATCCTAGTGGTGGAGTGGATGTCGGAGTTTTTAGTTCTCCCATAGTTTAAGCTAGATTTTTATATAATTTTTTTCAACACTACTTGTAACTCAAAAATGTTAGAACTTAGCGATATCCTCAACTTATGACAGAATATTAAAATAAACAAATTTGTTTACGCTGCATTTTTATTGTATTTTCGACTCTTGGTTAAAGTCAACCGTTTTTGCATTCAAAACATCAATTCGTGGAAAGTTTCCGCCATTTTTGTAACATTATTTCCAGCTAATAATTTTTAAGAATAAACTAAGATTTAAAAAATAAGTATCTACATAGCTCTGTATTTTTTTAATTTAAAAACTAGACAGTGTGAGCGTCTACGTCACTGAGGAACTGAAGTTTCTTTTCTTAATTTTCACTTTGCGATTAGAATCCAAGCATCTCAGCGACCCAGATCAAATGGTTTACACAGACGCTTTATAAGTTCTTCCTATTACCACTTGAGATTTTTTCGTCAGCTCAAATTTAATTTTTAGGTAAATTTAACCCTCTAGAAACGTATTGTGGAAACTGTACTAAGAAAAATTGTTAAATTTAAGAAATATAAAAAATCAAGATGAAATAATTACAGTTAAGCTCTATTTAGATTTTATTATACTAGACAAATTATAGTCAGTTCGTTTTAATAAACGCCTTTCCAATTTTAAAAAGAACAATTCTAAAAGTTTTGTTAGAACAATATTTCCAGGCAAAGAATGGATTTCACAGAAACTGTCTGGTAAGCATATTTCACCTAGTTGTTGCTGATATCAAGTAAAAAAATCACGTTAACTCGAGAAAATAGCAACAATTTTTCTTAATATACAAACTTGATTGGGAAAGACGTTATCGCGTGACCTCGAGATAAGAACGCGCGGAACTTTTTTTCATATCCGATATTCGACCACATTGCTACGCTAGAACTATTTTTTATCGAGTTAAAATAACTGCATTTTCTTCTCGACCCTGGCGGGGCTTATCAGCAGATCTACTTGCTTGGTTATGTAATAAAAACAAGATACGTATCAATTCAACTTTGATACAGAGTGTTTTTGTAATAAAATTAATCTACAACTCTGATGGCTGGGTTTATGCTTCCACGAAACTATTGAGAGAAAAAAACTCGATTTCTAGTTCATTCTTTTTTATTTTGTGAGATTTTTTATTTATGTAACTGTCACATTTATATACAGTGTCCTACAAAAGTATTATTTAATAAAGTACGAATACAACGTTCTGTAAAAGTTCTTGGACTAATGAAATTTTGAGAAACCCCTATTACGCCAAACTCAAGTAATTTTACTGTTATTGAAGTATTTTCATGAAATTTAGTTTAAATCATAAGCTGACAATCTAATTAATATTAAATTTGGAATTTGCTTGGATGACGCAAAATGATTCTTTGTGATCGTGATTTATTTTACATTTTTCAGTTAAGGTCAAATTGCCATGAATATATTACCAATGTTTTTTTTCTAACACAATTACAGTTACTGGCAGGCAATTTAAAAACATAATCCTATATGTGCATAAGCAGTTTAAAGGTATAAGTTCACATATTTGGTTAAGATTTTTCTATATTTTTAAAATGCCACTTTACTGTCTGTAATTGTGTCAAAAAATAATTCTGAATATTTTAAGACAAACTGATCAATAGGTTGCAAGAAATATACAATAAAAGTCACAAAATGCACTAAGTATCTATACCGTGACATACGGGGTAGATTTTTACTACTTGAAACACCATCATTTGTAGTTGTTTGTCAATTTGCACTAAACTGTCATTATCAAATCACTAATTTCCTGCTTCAAAAATTGTTTCCATACAATTTTGATAGTTTCAGAAAAAGCTGATGTTTAAGTCGAAATCTGTGAATGAGTACCTTTAAACGGACGTATACATGTAAACTGAATTTGACTACATAGTTTTATAATGACAAACTTTTAAGAATTTTTGCGTCACCCCGAAATATATCGAATGTGTGGCTGATATAGATCAGTTGTCTCCCTGTACTGTAGTCTGATGACGTAGATTTTTTTCTTGAGGAAATCACGTGACATACCTATAAAACCTAGTAACAGAGTTATTGGATTGAAGCATTACTTTAAATCTAATTCAAAATTTATTTACAATGATTTCCTAAATGTTAGGGGCGATTATCGTTGTTGAATACTGTAATTCAATTAATTCCCTACAACGGTTACTTCCCTTGAAAAACAATGTAACAAAACTTGATGGCATGGTAAACGGTAACTCAGAAATTTTGAGTTTCAAGTGTATAGTTAAGATTAGTTCAGTGATTTTTGTCAGTGATATTTCTATTTGGAACTCCACGGTGATCTTCTTCAAGGACATCAGAAGTGATAGTAATAAGTTTTAAAGTGCAGCCAAGTGTTGTAGTAATACAGCAAGTTATAAAGTGCAGCCAAGTATGGTAGTAATACAGCAAGTTATAAGGTGCAGCCAAGTATGGTAAGTTATAAAGTGCAGCCAAGTGTGGTAAGTTATAAAGTGCAGCCAAGTGTGGTAGTAATACAGCAAGTTATAAGGTGCAGCCAAGTGTTGTAGTAATACAGCAAGTTATAAGGTGCAGCCAAGTTTGGTAAGTTATAAAGTGCAGCCAAGTGTGGTAGTAATACAGCAAGTTATAAGGTGCAGCCAAGTGTGGTAGTAATACAGCAAGTTATAAGGTGCAGCCAAGTGTGGTAAGTTATAAAGTGCAGCCAAGTGTGGTAGTAATACAGCAAGTTATAAGGTGCAGCCAAGTGTGGTAGTAATACAGCAAGTTATAAGGTGCAGCCAAGTGTTGTAGTAATACAGCAAGTTATAAGGTGCAGCCAAGTGTGGTAGTAATACAGCAAGTTATAAAGTGCAGCCAAGTGTTTTAAGTTATAAAGTGCAGCAAAGTGTGGTAGTAATACTTAGAGGTTAATGATTAGTTGCTACTCGCCATTATGCGATAATCACCCGATGACGTCCATAATAGCCTGAGGGCCTTTGACCCGAAGGCTATTATGGACTCGAGGGTGATTATCGCATAATGGCGAGTAGCAACTAATCATTAACGTCTTTAATACGTTTGTTCAGAGTCCGGTCTCGAATTTTAAGTAAACTAAGAACAGTTATTTTGGGACGAATAGATCACTAGCGAATTTTCCGAGGACGAATCAGTACTTTGATGACGTAATGTAACAATGACGTAGAATATAATGTAAACTTTGTTGTCAAATGGCGGTTGTGTTTTTAAACGTTTGTAACCAGTCTACTTTCATTTATCATGGATTAAAACGATATTATCAGGAGACTGGAACCAGTATATGTGTTTTTCAAACTTGAAATTGAGGATATGGAGATAAGGATTATGTATGGAAACACATACATTCAGCGGGAGGAGTCATTCATTGATTTACCGAAAATGGCATGGACGTTCATGATGATTTTAGAAGCCAGTTCCATTATATTTAATTTATGCATGGCTTGACTTTGGTAAAACAATAGTCAACCTACGCATATACTTTATAATGGCTGGATATTCGTCAAATTAAACACGGAAAGGAATTGAGTGCAAATTTCGGAGTTTGGTATTTTACAGCGTCAACGACAACGGTTGAGTCTGCTGAATTTGAATGGTGAAGTAAGTGATTTATAATGAAATTACATGTATTTGTAAAATTACAAATAAGACTTTTTATGCATTATAGTTTTGTTGAATATGTGCGTCAATATCTAAAATTCTATTTGACAAAGTCAAAGACTCAAGAATTCTTTCGGCCGCCATGTTTGAAGAAACTGCTGCTTGATGACGTAAACAATGCGCGTGCAAGCATTCGGCGCCTATTATGCATAATGGGCGAGTTGCAGGCGGCCAAAATCGCATAATACGGGAAAAAGTTGCGTAATGTCCGTGTAGACTTGTCACATTTGTTACTATATATAGTAACAAACGTATTAAAGCAAGTTATAAAGTGCAGCCAAGTGTGGTAGTAATACAGCAAGTTATAAAGTGCAGCCAAGTGTGGTAGTTATACAGCAAGTTATAAGGTGCAGCCAAGTGTGGTAGTAATACAGCAAGTTATAAAGTTCAGCCCAGTGTGGTAGTAATACAGCAAGTTATAAAGTGCAGCCAAGTGTGGTAGTTATACAGCAAGTTATAAGGTGCAGCCAAGTGTGGTAGTAATACAGCAAGTTATAAAGTGCAGCCAAGTATGGTAGTAATACAGCAAGTTATAAAGTGCAGCCCAGTGTGGTAGTAATACAGCAAGTTATAAAGTGCAGCCCAGTGTGGTAGTAATACAGCAAGTTATAAAGTGCAGCCAAGTGTGGTAGTAATACAGCAAGTTATAAAGTGCAGCCAAGTGTGGTAGTAATACAGCAAGTTATAAGGTGCAGCCAAGTGTGGTAGTTATACAGCAAGTTATAAAGTGCAGCCAAGTGTGGTAGTTATACAGCAAGTTATAAGGTGCAGCCAAGTGTGGTAGTAATACAGCAAGTTATAAAGTGCAGCCAAGTATGGTAGTAATACAGCAAGTTATAAAGTGCAGCCAAGTGTGGTAGTTATAAAGCAAGTTATAAGGTGCAGCCAAGTGTTGTAGTAATACAGCAAGTTATAAGGTGCAGCCAAGTGTGGTAGTAATACAGCAAGTTATAAGGTGCAGCCAAGTGTGGTAGTAATACAGCAAGTTATAAGGTGCAGCCAAGTGTTGTAGTAATACAGCAAGTTATAAAGTGCAGCCAAGTGTGGTAGTAATACAGCAAGTTATAAGGTACAGCCAAGTGTTGTAGTAATACAGCAAGTTATAAGGTGCAGCCAAGTGTTGTAGTAATACAGCAAGTTATAAGGTGCAGCCAAGTGTGGTTAGTTATAAAGTGCAGCCAAGTGTGGTAGTAATACAGCAAGTTATAAGGTGCAGCCAAGTGTGGTAGTAATACAGCAAGTTATAAAGTGCAGCCAAGTATGGTAGTAATACAGCAAGTTATAAAGTGCAGCCAAGTGTGGTAGTTATACAGCAAGTTATAAGGTGCAGCCAAGTGTGGTAGTAATACAGCAAGTTATAAGGTGCAGCCAAGTAGTGCTATTATTGTTTATTATGGTCGTACTTGGTAAATAATAACTCACAATTTGACTACAATTCTTGTAATTGGATACACTACAACTTTAAAAAGTCTTCCCTACTGCAAATTGGCAAGGGTTGTCCATATATTTTACCAAGACCAGCTGTCTCTTAGGTTCACACTTTTAAACGCTTTATTAGAAATATATTTAATGACATGTATAGTGTCTCACACATCATGTTTCAATGTAGACTTTTTCCACAGAATCATCATTTCGTGAAATTACATTTACTATGTAATCCTAATTGAAATTATTGGAACGATTTTTATCAAATCGTTCCAGTGGTATCATATCTGTAAAACCATACTGACTCATACATATTCATTTTTTCACGCTCCAGTAACGTTTTCTACAAAGACTAAGAGGCACATTTCAGGCGTAACAATCTAATTTACATGTTAACTACGCAAAATGCAGTTATCTGCCCCTTGTTTACATACATTTGATAGCAGCAGAATTTTTTAAACATGATAACTTTTTTATTTGTTGGCCGATTTTTATGATATTTATATTGATAGAAAGCTTTTAAAATTCATTTTTTTTAAATTAAGGAGATTGCCAAAATTTTGATTTGAAAAAAAGATATATTAGGTGATTTAAAACTGTCTTTTGAACAATCATCTTGCCGGTTTGGAGCACTAGGTTTAAACACTCGCTAATAAGAAACGATTCTGTTTTGACAAATAATTTTAAAATATTCAAAATATGAATTTCAAAACCTTTCTAATGATATAAGATACTAAATTGTTTGATGAAAAATGACTTAGAAATTGCAGTTTTAAAATTACAACTGTTTTTCATTTTATCTACTCGCTATCATTTCTTGCCAACCATCAAATGGTTACCTGTATTTCTTATCAGCTACTTGTTATTGTTTATAGACTTCATAACAATAACAATGAACTGGTCTGTTGTTAAATATAGGTCAACATTAACGTTATTAGTCGGAACAAAAAAGTGCGCAACAAAAAGATTTTTGCTTTGATGTTTTTCCTTGTAATGTCCAAGGTATATTTGCGTATGAATCACCGGAGAGATCCCAATCAGATTCTTACAATAAGGGAAATAATCGTTGTAAGGAGGTTTCATCAATTTCCCGTAGCAATTACATCCCCTAAAAAATAAATTAAAAACTAGAAGAAGTGCAAATTGGATTAATAGTCAGAGTTAAATCAGTAAAATTAGGCATAAACTGGGCTCAACTCATAAACATTTACAACTGAAATGAACCAATCTCAAGGCCTGAAGCGTAAGTTAAACGTACATGTAGTACACAAAATATGATAAAAAGTAAGAAATTCGTGTTGGTTTATTTTGTCGAGCCATCAGAAAGTTCTTGAACACTTTAAAATTGAATTTTGAAAAATAACATAACCATGCCTATCGCAAAATTAATAATTCTACTATAATTAAAAGCTCATTCCTGTAACATAGTTTCAATCATATCTTGATAAACTAATTAGTGGTGATTTTGGAATTTGTTCAGACGACTCTTTGTTTCTGTTTTTTTTTCATGTGTAAAAATGTGAATTGGTTTATCCATTGACATTGTATTTCAAAAAGAATTACTTTTAAGAATTTATTAATTCACAATGTAATTAATTTTGTTTTCAACATATTTTTGTAGTACTATTTTTGTATGAAGTTAAATAATTATGTAATATCTGCAAACATAAGTAAGACAGAATAGGAGACAGATTGATTGATACGATAAACTGCTTTCGTTTACAGACCATTTTCTTGTATTAATTAGTAATGAAATGCTTAGTAAATAACTAAACAGAACAGACTTCTTATTTATCCCAGATTATGTACAACATAGGATAAGTTCGCTATTGTATATATCAGTTGGGAAAGATACAGATTGGACAGTACAGTAATAGCATGGCTAGAACTATAAACACTATATTATGTATTTTCCTGCAATCTCATTGGTTAGTTACATCGTAATTACTATGGTTACTATCTTATCTTAACGTTGAGTGGATAGTTTTGTCTAATATACTGGCAACTAGCTAGCCAATCAACACTCGGCAATTTTCTGTCGACTTCTTTCAGATAAACTCAAATAATGTCCTAAACAAACATATCGCGTAAAAATTAGTTGTTGTTTTACTAATAATGAATAAACAGCGTGGCATTTTCAGTTTCGCTATTTGTCCAATGTTTATTTACTTATTATTTCATTCTATCGTCATTCATGTACTGTAAGCATTTTGTTCGTTGGTTAGTTGATGATCGGTATATTTGTTAAGCCTCTTTTTTCACGTACCAGTACTCACTTTCCCTTCCACAAGCATTTGTTAATGTTGTTACTCAGTGGTATTTAGCAAATATCTAAAAATTGTAAAATTCTACAATTCAAAGATTTAGTTAAAGTAAGTTGCAAGAAATTTGATAAAGACACTTAAGAAAAGAAACAACGATGCGAGTTTTTTAATAGTAATACTATAGACTTTATTTGAAGAGAAAACACATTTACTCGAAACCCGATCATCTCTGTAAGTCTCTAGCATGGTATATACAGCAAACAAGGTAAACTGTATTAATAAAACATTTATAATAAAAAACAACAGAAAAGAAAAGCCAAAAATGAGTACAACACAATTTTAATGATAACTGCACGAGATAATAGTACTGAACAGAACAGAACAAAACAGAACAGAACATACTCATTATTTCAGCCAAGTCATTTACAACATAGGATTTTTTTCAAAACGTCATAGGGGCTACTAATCTTAAAATGATACAAAGAAAATGAAACAAAAAAGACAGATTACATATTGTGCATTGTGACTCCTCGACATTCCTCTATAAAATATGGGTTTATTGATTGGTTTCGACCTAACAAAGAGCTAGTATCCAGTGGTGCTTTTCACAAAAAAAATCTTCCGATAAGAATAATCGTAAGTCAAAAGCAAGAAACATTCATAACACGGTCTTTTTTGGCTTATCAATTCTAAATATTTTTTTAATTATGTAAATTGTTGTATACCTTTTGAATAACATATAGTTATGTTTAATTTCAATCTGACTTTTAACTTCAAAATTCAAGTTATGAAATTGACTTACGACAACAGTTTTTGTAAGTTTTTGTGTGAAAAGGTGCACTGACATTTACCAGAAAATCACGGTATCGCTCGACGGCACATTCTCTCCAAGACTCAAATATGTCTTCAAGAAAAAAAACATATTCGTAACTTGGCCTGTTTCTTCTACTACATCTCGGCTATATTCCAATATTAATAATTTAATTGTAATTCTAACCTGTAATATAAGTAATTATTGTTTAAGTTTTTCTTCATGTTAATTTAACCACAATATAAACAAAACATTATGTCGGCACGTCAGTCAACTAATAGACAGTCCCTACCGCACGATAGTCGCAAATAACTTAATAATATACTTTCTCAGAATTGTAAAGTTACTATATTGCCTGACCCCATGTAGTGAAATATGTTTGTTTAACCCGCGGGCTTTAGTCATCCGATACCCCATGATCGGTACCAATTATACGATTAAAAGATAATTTGTGTAGAATACGGATCCATTTCATGTATATGTGGTGCCACTGCCGTAGCCTGAAGGATTATAAGCAAATCATTGAGAATTTTTTTAAATAGTGTGGAACTCCGTCGATAGTCTTCATTTTGTGATTAAGATATGTGATTGTTATTTTATTCTGTGATTTTGAAAAAACGAATGCCATTGTGTTAAGAGCGTGAATTAAATAAGAACATGACAATTGGTACTTTACTTAAACTCACGTGGCAATTTTATTTATTTAAAACAGGGGGGAAATTGTAATAAATGCATGACAGATAACTTGTTTTAGTGATCCTGTTTGTGCGTTGAAAATTATGAAGTATTTTATTATAAATTCCTAAGAAAAGTGTCGATTTGACGTGAAATTAACTTGTCTTGGATTTCGCCATTTCCAAGCGGAATCGGAATATAATTTGAAATTATACAGTTTTAACATAAACAGCAATTGGCTTTGGATTTTGAAGACAATAATTAGGATCATGTTTCCAGCAAGCTCATTTATGCACAACGCCAGATCAAGTTCATTTCTTATAAGGGATATTTTAGGGTCAGAAGCGGCACTTAATTCTACTGTGGACAAGTGTGGAAGTTTTGAACAAACAATAGCAGCGTCGTTTAACACTGGTCACATGTTTCAAGGATCACCATACTCCAGCACCAAGGATTTTGGATATTATACACAAAACCTAAATGTTCATGATGTCAAACGATGTAAGTCAATAATAATAAATAAATAAGATTATATGTGAAAAATCCACTAACTACTTTGATTTTTTTTTCAAACTATCCCAAACTGTTATTATTATTATTAAATACCAAACTTGTGCGCTCTTTTCATATTGTATCGTACAAACACCTGTTCTCGAACCTCACCTGATCTCGAACCTTTCATAAACATGTTGTTAACTTTGCTACGTAATTGCGTATGACGTCATCAACTCGTGTGCACAAATGTTAAGTAAACAATCGACGCAACTACAACTGTCAAACGAGAATAATGCGCAAGAAACAGGTAATTAGAATGAATATTTTGTGATGGTGAATATTTTTCAGTAAATCCTTATTACCCTTTTCCGCTCTGTCAGTACAATCCATCAAATATTGTTTAAAAGTATGTTATTGCAAAAGAAGCACATGGCAGGTAGCCATTCCTGTCTTCTGCTCATAAAGTCATGTGACAGCTAATTATAACCTCACAAATAGCCAAATACGGTAGAAATTCGAAATTAGGTCATCTATTTTTAGCCGCCATGACAGTTTTCGGAAAATGGTCGTGATTTTTCTGAAAGAATTTGGATTTGTTGCAAATACAAAATATCAACAAATATATGATAGAAAAGTGGAATATAAGTTAAAAGGTGTGTTTTTAATGTATTTTTTTAAAAAAAAATGTTGCATTAAATTGATTAATTAGAAATGGCTCATTGAGTCCTTAGAGGTTCAAGAACCGGTGTGTCCACCATACAAAAGCGCTTCACAATCTTACATTATATTGAATGAATGTAATATAATTGGTAAAGAGATGATAAAATACAGATATAACTTATGATAAAATGCATACTAATAAAAAAATAAGGAACTTTTGTTACAAATATAATATAATTATATTAAACTAAAATTTCGTTACAAAGGCCATTAAGAATATTGCTATATCGCGGCAGTTTTGTCTGAGGTCCTAAATGCTTAACTAAAAATATTCAAATTTATTTTCTGTAAAAAAGACTGCTGGCTAATTTTACAAAGTTTCACTATTATGACCATTGAATTCAATGGATGTTTATAGCGAAATGTTGTTAGTATAGGGACATTATTCTTCTTGGATTAAGCATTGAGACTTAAAAAGTGCTAAAATTGTACGATTTAGTAGTAAAAATGTGGTTTTAAAAGTGGAACTAACAATATACATGTATATGCAAAATATACAGAACCATTTCGACATTTGGTTTAGAAGAATACCTATTACTACTATTAAATAATTTTAATAGTGTAGTTTCAGCGTTAAATCTTTTGTTCTCACATATAACGTTCACTTTTGAAAATTATTTACTGTAAAGTACTTCCATACAGACAAGAATGGCTATTGGAAAATCATGCTATTTTGTGATGAGTCCGAAATGCGGAAGTTAATTTGAGAAGAAAATATCCCTATATTAAGACCATTCCACTATAAAGACAACCTGGGTTATTGCAAAGTCTTGAAAAAATGCTTCATTATTTTAGAAGTATAAAAGGTTCGGTATTTTATGTTAATTGTTAGAACTTATAATGAAAAGTTACTTTAGTAGTGATATTTTTTAGCGTTAGTATTTTGTTTTACTTAACACACAAGTATTTGTCTTAATTAACTTAATTTCTACACAGTTTTTCTTTACTTTTTAATCCTGTATTTTTGTAATTTCATTTTATTTTACAAAATCATAATTGTTGTTTCTATTGTTCATATTTTTTTGTTAGTTATATATAGTGCCATCAATGATTACACATTTCCTTTATGAAAATTCTTATTAAGTTTTAAGCTTTTACCAATACTTTAAATACTTTAAACTAAACAACATATCTTTAGATACGTGTAAAACAATTACAATTGTATAAGTTATTATGACCCTTCTTCCAAATGTTACAATACACAATACCCACCAAAGGTTTGGAAACATTTTTACTTTGTAGGCCGATTGAAGAACGGCTATTACAAAGTGAAAATGTTTCCTAACTTCAAATTTAAAAAAAATAATAGTTATCAAGCTTTAAACATAAATTTAATTTAAAATTTGATAACTATTTATTTTGAAATGTCTTTCAGCTTTTCTTTATTTGTTTTGGTTATAATTATAACGAGACTGAAATAATAAAAATAATAATACAAAAATAGCACAAATGCTATGTTATGGAAAATAATTACAATAAATATGATTTAGGAGGCTTAATGTTGTCAAATGCTGAATCTTTTAAAACATATTTTTTATTCATGAAAATTGTTTTCATTTCTACACAAGCCATACTTAAATATATTAAAGTAATGATTCTACAAAAATAATGATCAACAGAGTATATTTCTTTTGTCTTTAAACTTTGATGGGCATTGTATTTTGCGTAAACACATCAGACTGAAATTGATTTTTGTAATAATGGAAAACCAGATTTTTACCAGTGTAAAGACAATTTCGGATGGCACTGTATTAGATTAATTCCTGTGAGTCTTTTACTGAACGAGACATTTACTTTAAATAAATGTATAACAGACAACATAAATAAAATATATAATTTTAGTCCATACTGAGTTACACTAAATTGCATTGTGTCAGCTTACAACATATTTTATCACGTGATCAATCTAAAGTAAAACACAGATATTATTAATTGCTGAAAAAGGGGTTTTTTATTTAATTTCTTAATTATGTGTAACAACACAGATAATTGTAAGGTTTTTCAGCAACAAATCCACGACAATTTCATGAAGTTGACTGATAAAGATTTCACTAACAATCTTGCTACATGTATTTAAGTTCATCGCAGACATGCTTGAATATTAAATACAATTTTATTAACAAATGTTTAGAAGCGATGAACTAAATTTCGTATTTATATCTAGTTAGAATTCAAATTGGTACTGTATAAAATTATTAATATCAAGAATTTAAGATTTATTTCAGTTAAAGCTTTTGAACTATTCATTAAGTTCATCACTAATTTTACATCGTACACTGTATACTATTTAATGTTATTTATTGAATACAATAGTAATGTGAAACGATTTTATTGTTAACCATATGATATGACTCTACCATTGAACACATTTTATTATAATTATATTGTATTAAAACTATGTTCATGGGTCATGTCTGACCTAATACATAATCATTGTACATATTGTAATATGTTTTGAGTGAAATAAACTCTTGAAACTCTTGTAAAATAGTTTCTCCCTGAAGAACGATTATGCCTCTTTTGGTTATACAAGACTTAGAATTTATTTTCGCTGTAACAAATATAATACTTTAGTGTGCAATTATCTTGTTCAAATGGACAAAAAAAACCACATCGAGTATTAAATGGAAAGTATTTGTTAATTTAGTTAACACAGTTGCAAATTAAAGCTTTCAATAAATATGAAATACACAATGTATTCGGAATTTTTGTTGATTTTGTAGCATATTTCAGAGTCGATTATTTTATTGTTCCTGAAAAAAACAATACATGAATATTCGAATTAACTGGCATAAAGATATTCTAATTATTATAAACTGTCTATTTGTTCCAAAATTTTAATCATACATAACCCTCTTTATTTTTTTGTCATTATTAATTTATAGGAAGTACAAATAAATACAAATATATTTATTTCAGCAATTAAGCACACATGTGCTTTTCTGTCGTCAGTATACTCGTATGTTAAAATATTTTAAATGAAGTTACCGTTTTACGTTTATTCGAAAAACAAATTAACCTAATACCATTAAATAAATAATGCAAAATGGATTTATTCATGCATTCGTAAGCAAACACAATCGAACGTTTTGCACATAATTTTACACTCCGTATAAATTTCTAACTTAAACCTTTTGATAAGTTGCTTGTATTTTGTTCTAGCAAAAATTCTTGTACAACTTTATACATCTATTTGACACTAGATGGTAACATTAATGTTATAACTCGATTGCTTTGCTTGATTTTTTTTCCATTTCTTCTATTTTATTATAGGGAAGTTATTTTCGAAAACAATGATGGTTTCAAAATCACCAAAACGTACGAATGTGACGATAAATTATAACTTATGTATTCTAGATTTGTGTGTTACCCAATTTTTTTAAATCAAATATCGAACATTAGCAAAGAAGTCTTGCACAGAAAAAGTATTACCATCAAATACCATTTGTTAAAATGTTATTTATCGTTCCTCATTATATTTGCATATGAATAAATATTAACTTATACATAACATAACCTCATTTGCCCCTGGATCCTGTTTCGGGCACCAAAAAGTTAGTTGTAGTCAAACTTTGAACAATTTTTGTGTGTGCTCGGATCTTCCTGATTTCCACGGGACCTTCCATTAAACATTTCCAAAACAAGGTAGGGTGTCTTTTTAAGTATTTCGCAACAGTGCGTGTCTTAAGTTTAACAAATATACTAACATAGAAATTGAATGCATTGTATTAAATAATAATTTGAGATAATTTTTTGAAAATTGTTCGATAACAAAATATTATATATATATGTTTATAGTACGCATTTCCGTGTTTGGTAATAATTTATCTTAACAACATAATACTGATTATATGTTGAACTTAGCTCACAGAAAACGCCGTCCTTTGATTTATTAGTATATTAAAACCCCATTATCTCAAGTACTAGTGTTTTTGGACTGCAAAGAAAATTGACATTTATCTATTTTAAACACTTGTAATGAACGATATTTGGTTAATAAATGCAATTATTTCTTAAATATGTGTATGTTATTTATTGTGTCTCTGATGCATGTTATATTCTGCTTACTTATTGTTAAAAAAACAGTTTTAAGTCTACTGGTAATGAATATAACTTCATATAGTGGCTTTAAGTATACTCGCAGACTTCAAGGAGAGGTTCCACCTGTCTGTAACTGACCAATCTAATATAATCTGACCTCTAACAACTTAATGAATCATTAATTATATATTGATTGATCATAGATTATCGATTAATTGGATCTATTACAAACTGATCGCCGTGATTTACTTGTTTATTGGTTGTATTATCATTGATCTAAGCGATCTATTTAATGATATAAGCGACATAAATAATTATTTCCCGATCTATTTGATATATCATCGTCTGTAAACAATTATCTCCTATTATTTTCTTGTTTGCACAATATATAAATGATTTGTATAATAAGCCACTGGCCCCAGGCTTGTTTATACAGTTTATAAAAAATGTAATTCGATACTAACTAATACTCTTGTGAACTATGTTAGATCTAAACATTTGAAATAATCTCCGCAGTGTCCGGAATTTCATGACCGGAAGTTGTGGTCGGTCATAATGACCAGTGATAAGAAAGAGTCTATTTTTTTCATTTTCTCACAGAACATTGAAATAATAAAACAATCTGCATGTGTCTAAAACCTTTGTGTACATGTACTTTGATTATATCCACAACTATTGGAATCTAACCAGCATTATTCTATATACTTTTAGAACAAACTGCACCAACAGCCTTCTTAAATAATGAACTTGACAAAGACCAAATTAAATGATGATTTTATCATTTTTTAATTACTCAGTCTGTCTTATTATTTGCACCGAGCTCGAACGTGTCATTAACAAAATAATATAGATTTAGTAAGTAATGATAAATTTAGATATGAAGTACATGAAGTACAATTTTAAAAGCATTCCGTAGGTTAGAAGTCATATAGCACATCTAATACTCAAGTATCACTATGTAACGGACTCAAATGTCCGACAAGTCAAAATGAACAAAATAAAATCATTGGATGCACTTCTTCTAACATTTTCTGTTATTTTGATTTAACATAGAATTTTTCCTAACACAAAAACTATATTCATGACAACAAGATCATTTCTCAGAAAATGTGTATATAATTGTACATGATTAGTATTTCTTATGTTTTAAGCATAATAGTTTAATATATAACAAAGATGAAGGGTCGATGAATAAATGGGCGAGGTGTTTCAAGGGTCGTTAAAATATTCATTGATAATTTTGCATTTATTTGTATTTATCTGTAATTGAATAATATATTATAATGTTTTATAGATATTACCCATGCAAAATGATTAAAACGATAATCATGAATAAATGAACTTTTTTTATTTTTTCAGCTGTATACTCAATAGACAATATTCTTGAAACCGGAAGTACCAAAGATGGCGGACTTACAATTCCAATACCACTTCCGGTTTATATTCGGACACGTTCGCCAATGGGTTCGGAATGCTTCGGAAAACCAAAGAAATGTCGACGAAGTAGAACAGTGTTCACTGACTTGCAACTTATGTCATTAGAAAAAAGATTTGAGACCCAGAAATATCTGTCCACACCTGACAGAATTGAAGTTGCTGATAGTTTAGGTCTTACACAACTACAAGTTAAAACTTGGTACCAGAATAGACGAATGAAATGGAAGAAACAGGTTAGTTGTTCTGACGACGTGGTTTGTTTTTATTCCTAAATAAAAAAAAAACCACAGTATAGACACGAGCTTTGGACCTAGCTATTTAAAGTGTTTGCAAAGGGAAATAATTTACGCTGCAAAGGAATACGCTGCTGTAATTTACCATTCGTGATCGAAAAAAAGTATTCATAATGATGTACACATTTTTTGAACATGTATATTTATTTCTAAATATTATTAACAAAAACATAGAAAACACAAAACAAATTGCCGTCGTTCTAAATTGTAGAACTTGATATATAAATAGTTAATCAGATAAACTGTTTCTTATTTTTCTAGGTACTACAAGACGGGAGCTCAGCGTCACCAACAAAACCTAAAGGAAGACCACGAAAAGATACATTCATCATTTCAACGATCGATACAAACACTACAACAGACCATGGCGTCATTGATACTCGTGACGTCATCAATCGTGACGTCATCGATACTGACCCATCCATTGATATCAACATTGACAATTCATCGGATAATACAAAATCATTTAATCCAAGGTTCGGAATGTATAAAAATGGGGGTGATTTGAGACAGTTACAGCAAGGACAATAAAACATTGTTTTAACATATTTGTACATGTGCATAGACCTACTTATACTCAGGTGTGTAAGTGAAATAATTGTGCAAAATGTGATAAAAGCACCAAATTTGGCATGGAGGTACTTTGAGTCATACTGATCAATATAAGCCCAGGAGACAATCACGAGGGGCCTTGTATCTTGCCTAAATGGGGCCCCGAAAGGGGCACATAAATAGGCACATAGTTTTAAAATTATCATCTCTATAAAAATTTAAGATGGTTATTAAAATATATGCATTATGATTTTATATGCCTAAGAAAGTATATTGTACACTCAAAAATAGCTTTTTGTCAGTTTATTTGCAGTTGAGGCCCGGCATCTACTTTGAACTTGTCATAAGGCCCTAAATTAGGCATAATGTAATAATATAATTGAATAAATGGTAAATATTTTATTTGAAATCATACAAATACATCATACTTTCTCAAAATAAGCCTTCAATAATTAATTTATGTAGATACACCAGAATCAGCATGAGGTGCCATTGTATGAAACACATGAGGCCCCGAATGGGTTAATGTTTGAACTCGAAATAAATTAATACCAAGTAAGCCAATATACACTTTATTCAATTTAAACTGATAAATAAACTTACTATTTAAGATACGTACATTCAAAGTGACGATTTTAAATAATAATACTTATTTCTAAAAGTTGAGGCCCTTACTGGGGTAATTTCATAACGTGAAGCTTAGATAATTGTAAAAAAGGTCTAACCATTTTTTTAATTATTGAAACTTATGCTGTCATTACAAGTGTGTTACATTTCAACCGTTCATATAACAATTTGGTAAGGTTAAACGGTACCCAATTTATCATAATTGAACATGAATGATTATTATATTCATTACCGTTTTAGGCCTGTATTACGAGAGACTATACGACCTGTTTTCGTCCTAAATTTAACAAAATCATACTTCTGTTATGTATTGCGAGTTTTGATAATATAACATCCTATAGGCACCCACGCCTTAGATACATTTCAAGTTCTAAAACAGTATGTGATCATGTTTTAATACAAGTCTAATATCACCATTTTACAAAATAAAATAGTCCTGTAAGAGACTATGCATTACACCGACATCATACCCTTGAAGCTCGGAGTAACTAATAATGAAACAAATATGTACATTTGTATACTGTGTTTGATGTACAATCTACGTGTAATTTTAAACAGACTTTATCATTGATAAATATCTTACAATAAAACAATTAGTATATTATATATTATAGAGAGAACAATTTAAGAGGCCCTTCTTATATACATGTATCAAATATAACCATCCCCAAAAGCATGACATTTCTTCATAAAGATTGGTAAAATTGATTTGACTATTCAACTAAACATGGTAAAAATTATAGCATTTTGTAGTCTAGATTCCATCTTTTCAAATGCTTACTGACTGGCTATTATCCCTAATCATAGGTACTAGTACACTTTTCTGTATTTATCAATCTACTTGACGAAACTTTCACTTCATTCGGTAGGAAGTCAATGTGGCAAAGGGAATGACATGACCAGGAAAGGTGCCGTTTTACAGCTGAGTAGATTGAAGAAAAGCAGACACATGGCTTGCATAAAGAAATAAACATTGACCCTGAATGGGTTACAATCTTAGACCTTTCTATCTCTAAGTGAGTGTAAGAGATTAAAAGCATTTTGTGAAATCATGTTAAGCGAACTTACCGTACATAATTATTTTTGTAAACCTTATAAAATAAAAGAAATATTCACAAGTTTTATCATTGCTCAAAAATATCTTTAGTAGAAGAATTACATCTAGGATTACATCTCCCGGTCCCGGCATAAAAACGGGAGTATAACTTCATTTGAAGACGAGTTTTAAAATATTTTAATTTTATTTATTGTAATACTGTTATGGAAATGTCTGTCATAGCCAAATTTCATGATCACTGCCACAGCTAAATCGTCAGTTGACTTTTATACATTCATACATAACATACGTCTACAATAAATGGTTCTATTAAAAGTATGATAATGTGGAGTACGTCCATACACTGGTCACCTTGTCTATCAAGCGGGTTATACATTATATAGCTTTCATAGACCGTCAAGCTTGTCAAGAATCCATAAAATGAATAACCCCAGTGAAGTCAACAATATGAATTGCAAGAATACATTGTAGTGAACATGTGTTCAAGATGCGTCGGAAACTTTTTTATGCTTACTCTTCCCTACTGAGTACCATGATATCAAATCTAAAGGAAGTTACTTAGTAACACTGGCGGTTTATCCAGTCTATATATATGTTTCTTAAATCTCAGTCATTAGCATTTGGCACATGGTATGTCCAACTTGAGTAATACTACATGGTACATATTATCAAATTATGGCTGTTTGTTATTGCCTTTGTAACATATATTATTACATTATAAAACATGCATGACTTGGTTGGATAAATGCTAAAATTAATTTTTGGAAACTGTGGTTGCATTCATAATAAAAGAGCAAAAGATGAAAATCAAACGAAACTGATTAACATCAAAATAAGGGCCTTTTAGTAGATTTTCCTTTAACCCTTTACAAGGAAAGATAAGTGCAAAAAGTGGCAAATTTTCACCTCAGCGATAAGGCTATTTCAATATACGATTTTCATGATTAATTGACGGACAGCAATGCAACTTTGCTAATTTATTTCTTACTTGGTTGTCTGAAAGTAGAAGCTTAAATTCGATTCAGGAGTAACTGGGTTGGTCAGTATAAGGTTAAAGGCCTTATCATTTTTACCCAAATCAAGTTGATAAATTACATTATATATATTTCAAATATAACTAAAACTAAAGTTAAACTCCATTAATTCCATACCAGAACAATATACATGTATGTTATGTATCATACATGTGTCACTGTTGTAAGTACGTTACCTCAAGTGGGACCACTTCTATTTTCTCCGTGCAGGGTTTCTTTGTTCATCGTTGCAAGTAATTGATGATTTTGCTTAGTAATTAGATTTCAAATGGGATTGGATTTTGTTTTTTATTTTTGGACATGGTTTTTTCATTTTTCATATTCAAATTTTCCAAGAGGGGCCTCTCAATAGATTAATACAAACATGCTTGATAGATCTCATTAATTTTTTGAAGAAGCAAAATGAAATACACAAATAAAAACTTAATTATCGTATTATAATGTGCTTTATTTGATGAATGTTACTGATGTTTAGATAAATCTTTGTCTCCAGTCGTATTAACACTAGAATCCTATATAACCAATACAGAAAATCATATACACGTATTCAAAATTTATATAAATTCCCCCTTGGTTTGGCCTCATGAGATCATACTTTGTTTTGTGAATTATTTCTAAAAAAGAACATGATAGCTAACCACACAAAATTACCCATTCAAAATACTTTAAGTAATAAATTAAAACAAAACGAGAACAGTAATTTCACTGGTCATTTATAGTTTTTTTGTGTTTTGTTTTCATAAAAACCCTTACCTGGACCTCAATTAAAATTCATTGTATCATGTTAAATTTGAAAAAAAGTTTCTGACATGATTGTACTCATCATGAGTGAAGAAAATTTATTTTATTTATTTGATAGATAAATATTTACACTAAACTATGCACTGCTTATACTTGTAATGGGTGACCCCTTTCATGGCCCCACAATTTTGTCAGTAGGGCCTGTCATTGTTGTCTCCTTGGGGTTTTCTGAGGTGCATCACTCAAAATGATACGAAGAATAAAAAAGTTTCATCATTATGTTATTTGAACTGTACATAATAGATTAAATGTTACTGATACAATTTCTGAATTCTATGTAATCAGTACAGCAAATTAGAAATTCAATATTTTTTCATAAGTTTCCCCTTGTTTTGGCCTCTTTTGATCATACTTGGTTTTGCAATTTATTTAAACGAAAAGACACCACATCTAGCCACACAAAATTACCATTAAAAATGCTTTAAAAATGTGAAAAAAAAAACAAAAAAAAACTGTACTGGTTGTTAGTGGTCTTTTACTATTTGTTGACCATAAAATCCCTTTATGGGGCCTCAATAACGATTATAATTATCATGTTAAATATTCAAAAACATCAACTGACATGTTTGTTCTCATCTTGAGCAAAAGAAATTTAATACATTTAGTTGATATATAAATTAAGGATTTTTACACGGTACTATGCAATAATATCAATTGTTACGGGTAACCCCCTTTAGGGCCCCATATTTTTGTTCACAGGGCCTCTCATTGTTGTCTCCTGGCTTTTTTCTGAAGTTCACACCTTAAAGTTGATTTCCTGAAAGTTTGGTGCTTTTATCACAATTTGCACAATTCGACCATATTTTGTCCCTTACACACCTGAGTATTAGATAAAATCATTCGAGGCCATTAAACTTTGATTCAATATGTGACTTTCACAATTTGATGTAAGCTAAAACTTGATCACGAAACACTTGTATGAAAAGTTGTACAAATGATTAATGTTTCAAAATTGATTCAATTTTAGTTACTGCCAAACTCCGTTTTTTTGTTACTCAACACTTCTTTTCTATAAAGTGAAGTAACCGTTACCGAGAGTCATTCGGAACAACTGGGCCAATGATTTAATAAATAATCTAAAAATAAAGTTCCATCAAGACTATTGGGTTTTTGCTACATACACGAGACAAAGCACAGACGAAGCACGTAATGGTTATGCTGTAAACAAACAATATTTTGTAAACAATTTTGTAACAACAAATTGTTCAGCGATGTCATTGAATCGTGCATTTCCTTATGGACTAAGAACGAGACATTAATCATCGCCTATACGATAGTGGATTTTTGTACTTTAACATTCAATTTGGTTAAAGCATTTGTATACATGTTACACTGAGTCGTTCCAACATGGCGTCTAAATATCCGAGGTATTCTTTGTGAATGACCGAGGAGTTCCAAATAGCTCGGAGTGTGAGTCACTGCCACAAAATGTGGTGCTGTTCAACCCAAATTAGCATGTTAAGCTCATTTAACAGAGTATACGTGTTCTCCTCAAAATATTAAACCTCATACCTATCTAACTGATAACAGTTGTGTTGTAAATGATTGTAGTATGCATTTACGAGTTTCGTGTTACTATTTGAAAACTTCACTCCCCTATCATTCTCCTACAATTGTTTGTCCTCGGCTTTCTTCCTCACTTTCAATATATCGTTTAAACAACGCTTTGAATTAATCTTGCTCATATCCAATAATGTACCAATATTAACCGTAGATGAAACCATACAAAATGTAGGAACGATATTAAGTATACATGTAGTACTAAAGTAATTGTCTTTTATAATTTGAATTTCATGCTAAAAAAACGAGAAAAAAATATCATGTTCACCCATTACGATACAAGTTGGCGGGCAGATACCTTCATGCTTCTTGTTTTTTTTCTGGTAACCTTGGCGACGTTGTCGTTATTACACGACGTCATGGACGTCACAATAGTTCGCGCTATAAACAGGCATCCAAGTACATTAAACCCACATATTGAATGCCCGAGGCAAATGATAATTATACCAAAATGTTTCAGAAATGTTGTCGCAGACAATTATTTCTTCCGATTATCTTAATATCACATCAGTCGTAAAGACGTTACACTTCGTCACTGAATTCATGGGTTTCACGTCTAAATGGTTTCACCTATTGCTGAGTTTTGACGTTTATATTCATATTTACGCAGAATGGTGGTCAAATTCTAATTGCGATTTTTGAAAAGTTCATACTTTTAGTATCATTTTGATGAAACAAAAAAGGAAAGTGAACGTTCTCAGTTTTTCACAGAATCGCGATCTAAGTAAAATTATCTTCATAACAACGACGTTGTTAATAAGTGGAAGCGGACTTCGATTGACTCATGTTAAATTTATTTTGAACTGATCAAGTGCAATGTGTGCGAGAAATTCATTGAAAACGGAGGAAAAACTATAAAATTCAATTTACAAAAAAAATACATACATAACTCAAAATCGAAGGGTCATCGGGCTACTATGCAAGTATTGTTCAATTTTATTCAACTGTCAGTAATCCGCTCATTAACTCCGCTGACTTAAATCAAATTTTATCCATCTTGAGAAAAGACGTACTGCAGTGACTATTCAAATCAGCGAAGTTAATGTATGTGCCACAAACAAATGAATAAAATTTAACAATATAAACTATCAGTCAATCTTTTAAGAAAGAATTAAACTCCGCTTATTGCAGCCGACATAATGGCGCAACAGAATTGTCAATCTTGCAGGTACCTATTTACACCTGGGTGAAGTGGAACAATTGCAGGTTAATTTAAGGAACGGTTCGCAGTAGTTCTGGTGTGGTTCGAACCCTGGAGTTCTCGATTTTTTAAACGCGTCCTATCACAAGTGTTCTGCTTCTAACTAAAATTATCAGAAAAGAGTTTATTCTTAAACCATATGTTCTAGTTTATGAAAAGTATTACTATCTTTATTAAGATAAAGTATTATGCACTGATTGACTGGTCAGATAATGCATGTACATTGTAGTCTGTACCTCTAATTTAGAATCCTGGAGAAAGTCGACCTAGTTTTTAGGAACATTGGCTTGATATGGCAAGTTTAATAATTATATATCAAAGTTGAAGCAATCTTGTCCTTAAAATATTTATATTAAGACTATTTTACAAGTTTATTCCTTACGTGTAATTCACACAATCATGGATATAAGTGCTGGACCGGAAGAAGAATTCTCCAAAAACAGATATCCAATATCTACATAATTCCACAAACAATCCGTCTATCTTAACTGCACAAATGCGTCTCTTTTGAAAATAGTGAAATTATTGATTTTATTTTTTTGATTTACAATAAAGTTAAAACTATTTGTACAGTGATTTATCACTGATTTTATTCACCCCCCCCCCTCCCCGCAAAAGTAAGTAGTCCATTTCCTGATAAAAGTCCCTCGTGCACGTCTTTAAAGTATTTACTATTTGTGCCACCGACAAAGCTATAGCCATCGGCGGTTATCCCACGATACATTACTCCGCTAAGCTGCGTTATGTATACCGTGGGCCATTTGGCTAGGAAAATCTAGTAATCATGAATAATTAATGAGACAGTTTAATTGGTTCCGCAAGGAAACAACTGCGGAAAACAAGCCAATTAAATTACGTTTTTCATCTGAGGTTTGGTTTACCATTCAAAATTGCGGCCTCCATGAGTGATTTTTCTAAAGCGGGTGAATAAAATCCCAGTATGACATCATTGTTATTGAAGAGTAATTGTAACATGCGATTTCATTGGAAGAAGATTGGTCTCCCCTGCCTCATGCATATTCATGAAAACGAGATTTCGCCGGTCAAATTGCCCAGGGTACGTATGGAGTGTGACGGAAAAAAGTACTGTTGTTGCCGACGATGAAGCTAGCCTGACTACGCTCGCTTTTGGATTGAATGGGCATTGGTCCAGTTTGATCATTCTAGAATGTGTGACCTAGACATTAAACATTTATTATTCAATTTATGCCATCGTTATCTTGGCTATTAGCAAATACATGTAGATGAGAACAAGATAAGAACTAAGTTCACTCAAGGACAACATGATAAAACATTCTTTTAGAAATTTGATTTTATACTTATGTAAATTAAAGCAAAGCTAAAGCAAGGGTTTTGAAGTTAACTGCTAGTATAACTATTCAGTCGACTCTTGACATTACTTCCCGATCATCGAGTCACACACCAACTGTAAACATACGGCGCAGATTGCAGCCACAGCATACACTGCATGACCCTTGCAGATACCCATTTACACCTGGGTGGGGTAAAGCAATCGCAGGTAAATTTCTTCCTCAAAGAAATTAGCAGAGCCCCTGGTGGGATTCGAATCCAGGACCTCTCGATCCCTAAGCGCGCGTCCTACCACTGAATTACTGCCCTTACTTAAATTAACACTATGACTTTTTCTGTCAGCTTATTGTGACTGTCAAGTACCAGAAAAATTTGGCTAGTTTTCATTATCATTTTCACTAGTCAGTGTTCAGAGGATACTGAATTCATCGTAATTTATTGTAGAATTTCTCTAATTGCAAATTGCAGTCATTATTATACATTTGTATTTGAAAACCAAGATAAAAGATTAGAAAGCGAAATATGGTTCAGTCATTACTTCATATCAATCATTTTGTATGGATTAGATTGTTTTAAAAACAACCTGCTATTGCAAAATTATTGATAAATAACGACACCTTTTAACGTACGTGAATTAATATGTCCCTTTGATATGAAACACTTTTTTGGGGGGGGGGTATTTTTTATTTTTATTGTTGGGTTTAACACCGTAGCAACACATTGTATAGGTTATATTACGGCGGTCAGTCCACATACTCATTGTTCCTGGAAAGGCTAAGTCTCTGGATTTAGCTGTAAACCAACAACTAAGTGCATACTTTCGTCAGTGACTGACTTCTGCCCTACATCAGTGGTTGTAGGGAGCATGACCGTAGAACTTATTTTGTGACCAAGCTCCACGAAAGTATACGCCACCCTGGAATCGAACCTGTGACAACTCGATCAGTAGACTTGTGCGCTACAGACTGAGCTAGCCGGCTGACATCTGTTTTACATGATTTAGAATCAGTGGCAGGAAAGAGAATGACCGTAGGAATTATTTTAGACCCGTGATATGAAATGGCCAGGTACTGAAAGTACTATTGGAAGGAATTTTTAAACGATTTTAAGAGTTCAAAGTTACTATTTCGATATCCATCATCATCTCTTTATCATTCATAATCAAATGTGTTTCATATTTCATTTTACGAGATGCATACACATTATTTTACTAGTCGAGAAGTTGTAGGTTTGATTCACGGACAGGGCATAATTTCGTGGAGCTAGTATGTCATAAAATAATTTCTACGGTCATTCTTCCTCCTACCACTGGTTCTAAATCATTTTAATAGGGCAGTGTTCAGTCACGAAATTGCATCTAGTAGTAATCCAAAGATTGAGTCTTTTCAGGAACAGTGATAGGTGGATTGATGGCCACGATGTAACCTATACAATGTGTTGCCATGGAGTTAAGACCACAACAAATTGATCACATGTTCTATGTTTTTTGTTCAGATTACCAATTATCAGAACCACACTAAACTTTTAATGGACCAGCCCGGTTCACTTTTTGTGTATACAATGTAATTATATTTTGGTAAATTATGCTAATGTCTAATAATACTACAAGAACTAAATCAAGTCTGATTTTGGGACATCAAAATTATAGGAATGTAAAATTTTCTCCCTGTCCTACCTGCTCTTTAAGGATCAATCTTCATATTTTTACACTACAAAGACACGTATGACGTCACACATCAAGATAAGGTGTGAAGAGAGTGTAGTTCAGTTTACGGTCTAAGGCAGAGTGCAGGATTGTGTCATTGTAATTTCTAATGCCGTATGCTAACAAGAATAAATTACTGCTTTACCGTAATAGTGAAATTATGCTGATTTGTTTAGGTCTGTGAAGTTAGCTATCTATTGTCTATTCTCTATTCAAAAGTTTATTCGCACTATAAACAGCTATGTATTGAGAAATCTATTCATTCAGAAGTCTATTCGCATTTACTGTATACATATATAGATATAGGTAAGTTGAAAAATCTGTACGAAAATCTATTCACAAAATGCCGAAAAGACAGCTGTCTATTCGGATCTCTATTCAAAAGTCTTTTTGCGAATATATAGCTATGCATTCGGATTGTTCCTGAGGTTCATTCGTGGGATGTAAATAGACAGATGTATATTCGGAAGTCTATTCAAAAGTCTATTCGAAAAAGTCAGCAATGCAATCAAACAGATTTAAAAGTCTTTTCGCGGAATACGTAAAGAGACAAACCTCCATTCAAAAATCTATTCAGAAGTTTATTCGCAAAATCATTCATATGCATTTAGAATGTGCTAGAAGTCTATTGAAAGAGTAGCAAATAAACAGCAATTCTTACAAATGTCTTTTCAGAAGTCTATTCGCAAAATCATGTATATGCATTCAGAATGTGTCTGAAGTCTATTATAGAGTTGCGAATAGAAAGCTGTCCTTTCAAATGTCTATTCAAATGTCTATTCAGAAGTCTATTCGCAAAATCATATATATGCATTAAGAATGTGTCTGAAGTCTTTTATAAAGTTGCGAATAGACAGATGTCAATTCAAATGTCTATTCAGAAGTATATTGGCAAAATCATATATATGCATTCAGAATGAGTCAGAAGTCTATTATAGAGTCTCGAATGGACAGCTGTCCATTCAAAGGTCTATCCAGAAGTCTATTCGCAAAATCATTCATATGCATTTAGAATGTTACAAAAGTCTATTCAAAGAGTAGCAAATAGACAGCAATTCTTACAAATGTCTTTTCAGAAGTCAATTTGCAAAATCATATATATGCATTCGGAATGTGTCAGAAGTCTATCATAGACTCTGGCACCAGAGTCCTCACACTCGTTAAATATGCACACATATAATATTTTGTCAACAAACACTTAATCAAAGTACTGAAAGTACTGTCGGAAGGAATTTTTGAAGAATTTTATCATTTTAGAGTTCAAAGATATTATTTCGATATCACTCATTACCTTCTTATCATTCATAGTCAATTGTGTTTCATATTTCATTTTACAGGTCCATTATTCTACTGATCGAGGGGTCGTAGGTTTGATTCCCGGGCGGGGCATACTTTCGTGGAGCTTAGTTATGAAATAATGTCTACGGTAATTCTCCCTCCAACCACTCAGTCACCGATGCGATTTGTTTTTGGTTAACAGCTAGATCCAGAGATTTTGCCTTTTCAGGAACAGTGAGTGGATGGACTGATCTCTGTGATATAACCTATACAATATGTGTTGCTATGGCGTTAAGGCCACAACAAATTGATCATATGTTTTATGAATTTTGTTTAAAAAAATAGAGCGAGCCAGCGAAAAAAAAATCCATTTTGAGAAGAGAGCGAAAGGCGAGGAATAAATGTATGATATTTTCATGAGCATTTTTATACAAATGGAAAAATACATGTTAAATATGAACTTTATACAGAAAACCACATTATAACATGAAGTTCAGAAAAGCATAATAAGTAACGTTTTAGTGTTTATACCAGTTGGTCATTTATTCAGCATATTGATGTGATACAATCATGTACAATTAAAGATAAAATATGTCAAAATCTTTCTTACTTGAACTTTATTATTTTGATATTGGGGTACAGGCCACAGGGCATGTAGTTTTGATTATTTTGCAGGTTGTTGTGAGAAAGATTATTTGCTGTTAACATGCATAAATGCTTTTAATAGGGTACATACATCATAAATGACTGTATTTTGTTCATTTGCATTTACTATACTGCATTGCTAATACATTAAGTGAATTCATTCAATATTAACCTTTAATTAAATACTTCCAATATTTCTGTACAATTTAGAATCAGCTCGGCTAACATCATGATAGATCAAACCTGTTGATTTTGGTGTTTAAGTAAAGTCTTTATGTAATTGGGTAAATAAGAGATTGACTCAACAACATACAACTGCTCAATATAATTTAGTAATCCAGAATGAGTACCAGCTGAGCACCCCCCGTAAATATAAATGGACGAGTCTTGTTGACTTTTTGAGTATAAATAAAGTTACATTATTTGGATAATATGGGAATGACTAAACAACAAACAACTACTAAGGTTACTTAAGCCATCATGTATGAGGATTTTAGAGTCAGCATCCCTATAAAATAAAAATGGACCAAACTGTTAACTTTAAAGTGAATAAATACAGGCTTGTCATTTATGCTACTTATGCTATAGACTAAACAAGAAACAACTGCAACATGTAAATATACCTAAATTATGTGGAAGAAAACAATCACATCAGAACCCTTCAAAAATAAAAATTGACTAAACCTTTAGGTACATGTATTTAAATATAGTCTTGGGGTACGTTATGCAAAATACAACTTTACTTCAAAATAAATCGGTTGAGTATTTTGGGGCATTAACAATTATAATGTTAAATATTCTACCCCGTCTTACCTGCTTGTCGTAAATAGTATTTTATTTTTTACACAGCAGGTGGGGACATATGACGTCACATAACCAGAACTATGTAGAGTTGATGAAAACATCAAGTTTACGTCAGTGTTCAACTGATGATCATAATATAAAGTTTATGGTAAACGTGCATTGCATTTATAATTGATGTATTCATTTTATAAGTAAAAAGTAACTAGAGCAATTTTTTTTCATTTTAAGTGCGTAAATCTGACGAACGTGATCAAATTTTTCTAGCCTAAACAAAAAAAAAAACCTTTTACGCGACTAGGATTCGAACCCGCAAACTCATGATTAGTAGTCTGTCATGCTAACCACTACGCCACTGCCGCGACATTGTTGATGTACGCTAAATATATATACATATACAAGTGCGTGGTAGATAGAGAATGCGCAATGATACAAAAGAACTTTTCTCCGTACACAGATAGAATAAAGTTTGATAAATGTGAAAAAAACATTGAATATCATAATTTTAAGTATTTGTTTAAATTTGTATTTTTTTCAACTCGTCTGCAATTGATAGTTTACACATTTTTCTGTTGCTCTATTTTCTGGGTCGCAACAGAGTTCAATTATGTGATGTTCGTTCTTTTTCAAATTTCCCAGAGCGCTGACATAGAAAGGAATTCAAAAGAATTCCTTCCAAAAATCGGTCCCGTATACATTACCGTGTGCGAGTTAAAACTATACTTACATAATATATTATAATATATGGTAGTGTGCATGTATGTATGCACAGGAAACTATATATAAGGACGTACGCATTATTTTATTAGAATGAGTCAGAAGTCTATTTTAGAGTTTCAAATAGACAGCTGTTCATTCAAAAGTCTTTTCAGAAGTCTATTCGCAAAATCATGAATATGCATGTACAATGAGTCAGAAGTCTATTGAAGAATAGGTTTGTGAAGTTAGCCATCTATTGACTACATTGTATTCACTATTCAGACGTTTATTCGCACTATAAACAGCTATGTATTGAGAAATCTATTCATTCAGAAGTCTATTCGCATTTACTGTATTCATAGATATAGGTAAGTTCAAAAATCTGTACGAAAATCTATTCACAAAATGCCCAAAAGACAGCTGTCTATTCGTATCTCTATTCAAAAGTCTTTTCACAAAAACTTAGTAATGCAATCCAAAAGAGACAAAAGTCTTTTCGCGGAATACGTAAAGAGACAAACCTCCATTCAAAAATCTATTCAGAAGTTTATTCGCGAACGCATAGCTTTACATTCAGAATTTTCAAGAAGTCTTTCCGTAAAGTGACAAAAATACACATGTCTACTGAAAGTTCTATTCAGAAGTTTATTCGCAAAAACATAGTTATGCAATCTGAATGTGCCAGACGTCTATTCCCGGAATGCGAAGCGACAGATGTCCATTCAAAAGTCCATTCAGAAGTTTATTTGTAAACGCTTAGCTTGTCATTTAGAATGTTCCAGAAGTCTATATTATAGTGACAAAAAGACAAATGTTATCTCAGATGTCTATTTAGAAGTATTTTCGCAAGTCTATTTAGAAGTATTTTCGCAAAAATATAACTATGCATTCAGATTGTTCCTAAGCTGATTTGTGAAGTGCGAATAGACAGCTGTCTATTTGGAAGTCTATTCAGAAGTCTATTCGCAAAACCTAAGTAATGCAATCAAAATGATTCAAAAGTCTATTCGTGGAATATGTAAAAAGGAAAAAGTCAATTCAAATGTCTTTTCAGAAGTTTATTTGCAAACGCATAGCTATCCTTGAAAGTCCGTGAAAAAAGCTATATATTGTCTAGTCACTATTCAAAAGTTTATTCTCTCAATAAACAGCTATATATTGAGAAATCTATTAATTCAGAAGTTTATTCGCATTCATTGTATACACAGATATACTTACGTTCATAACTCTGTACGGAAATCTATTAACAAAATACCGGAAGGACAGCTGTCAATTCAAAAGTCTATTCAGAAATCTTTTCGCTATGCATTCAGATTGTTCATGAGGTTTATTCGAGGGTTGCAATTAACAGCTGTCAATTCGAAAGTCTATTCAGAAGTCTATTCGCAAAAACTCAGTAATGCGATCAAAAAGATTTAAAAGTCAAAAGTTCATTCAAAAGTCTATTTAGAAGTTTATTTGCAAACGCATAGCCATCCATTCAGAATAATATAAAAAGTCTATTTGTGAAGTGTAGAAAACACACATGTCTATTGGAAGGTCGATTCAGAAGTTATTCGCAAAAACATTGGTATGCAATCTAAATGTGCCAGACGTCTATTCATGGAATCTGAAGTGGCTGATGTCCATTCAAAAGTCTCTTCAGACGTTTATTCGTAAACGCATAGCTTGCCATTTTAAATGTTCCAGAAGACTTTATTGAAGTGACAAAAAGGCAATTGTCTTTTCAAAAGTCTATTCAGAAGTATATTCGCGAAAATAAAGCTATGTATTCGGACACTTTCAGGCGTCTATTCGGGAATGCGAATAGACAACTGTCCATTCAAATGTCTACTCAGACGTTTATTCGCAAATAAAGAATATGTCGGAAATCTCTTATAAGAGCAGCCAATAGACAGCAGTTCTTTCAAAAGTCTTCTCAGAAGTCTTTTCGTAAAATCGTGTATATGCATTTAGAATGTGTAAGAAGTATATTCTCGGATTGCAAATAGACAGTTGTCTTTTCAAATGTCTATTTAGAAGTCTATTCGCAAATTTAGAATGTGTCGGAAATCTATTATAAGAGTAGCCAATAGACAGCAGTTCTTTCAAAAGTCTTCTCAGAAGTCTTTTCGCAAAAACCGTATATATGCATTCAGAATGTGTCAGAAGTATATTGTAGGATTGCGAATAGACAGATGTCTATTCAAATGTCTATTCAGAAATCTATTCGAAAATCAATTTTATGCATTAAGATTGTGCCAGAAGTCTGTTGAAAGAGAAGCGAATAGACAACTGTCTTTTCAAAGGTCTATTCAGAAGTCAATTTGCAAAATCATGTATATGCATTTAGAATGTGTCACAAGTCTATTATAGAGTTGCGAAAAGACAGCTATCTATTCAAATGTCTATTCCGAAGTCTATTCGCTAAATCATGAATATATACATTAGGAATGTGTCACATGTCTATTATAGAGTTGCGAATAGACAGCTGTCTATTCAAATATCTATTCGGAAGTCTATTCGAAAATTATTTTTATGCATTTAGAATGTGTCAGATGTAATTGTGATAGACCTGCCAAGTCTACTGAAGTGTGCGTGGTTTTGCCTGAATTAAGTACGTTTTTTAACTCTAGTAAACATAAATGAATCTCTCGAATATTTCCGCAATTTTAGGTGAAGGTCGAATTTGCCTTTTCATATCGTCGTGATTTGCAGATTCTGTAAACCAAATCGAGCCGGTAAAATCTGGTTCAAACAAGATTACTGGTACTTTAGATTACACAAGTGCAAATGCAAATTCGGTAACCAGTGCTGGTTTTATTCGAGAACGCGCCATTGCTTGAGACATCAGCCGCGGATTTAGGCCCGGGCTTTAGGACTGCAGCCCCCCCCCATCTCAGCCCAGAGATACGTTTTCCAGCTGAGCTGATATACTCTAATGCATTTAAGGTCCGTAGTGTGTCCGTTATCAAAGCAGTTAATTGCTATCATCCGGTTGTTAATCTCATGCCTGGGGGCTTTGTTGAGAGTGTAATTATCGATTAACAAGTTGTTCACGCTTGACCAGAGACATAGATCTATGTCATTGGCTTGACTAACAGGACCATTAGAACGGTGTTGTTGATTGACTGATCTGAGAGATGTGTTTGGACTGCTTTAGAATTAAGATTTTCTGGTTTATCTTAAAATAGATTCATTTTCCATCTTAATGAATTTTACGAATACTTATTTTCATCCCACTTTAAAACAAACTTAAGTTTGTATCAATTATTTTTTGGTACAAGTTTAATCATTGTTCTATTTTATCGAATGTTGAAGTAAATATATTTTAATATTTTGGATACATAGTTAAGATACAGAATTGGATTTAAATAAAATCCTGTTATTAGTCTAAATATTAGTAACAGCCATTATTCCCTATCAATTTGTTGATATTATTTATTTGTATAGTCGGTTAAAAAGCTCTTTACAGCGTATGTTCACTTATCATTTTTTGACATTTAATAAAATCTACTTACTACTCACTTTCTTACTTTTATATAAGTATATATTCTGGTTGTTTGTTAACTCTTTACTGGTTGCGACATGGGTGAAAGTGGTCATCTTTTCACCATATTGCACCAGGGCTATTTCAAGATGCTCTTATTTCATTACCAATTGACTAACAGATATGCAGCTTGGCCAAGTTATTCCCTGGGTGACCGGCTTTCAGACAATGATCCTGATCTTTCTTGGCGACGAGGGCACTGCTCCCTCCTCAAACCTCAGCGACAAAGGGGATATATTTCCCTTTGGGGACCTCCCGAGACGTATTTAGATGAGAGAGGTGCGCGAAAAGAACGTCATTTTTGGGACGACTTTCCTACAACGAAATTCACTAAATCCAGAAAAATAACCAATTTTAAGGCCCTAAAAAATGCGGGGTTGACCAGTTAAAGTTTAATCTGTGCAATAATGAATGCAATAAAAATGCACCAGAATGCTCGATTTTAGACCTTCATTTTTCAAAATTTCCGGGGGAGGCCCACGTACCCCCACTAACGGGAGGGGATACCCCTCCCGTACCCACCCCAAGCCCCCCAGGCAGCCCTATTCTGTATCCGCCCCCGGACATGCTAATAATTCGAAGTTTATAGGTAGAAACCTTTGAATTTCATATTAAATCGTAAAAAAATGCTATTATTCACAAAAAATAAGCGCCAAAAGAAACTACTTAGTCACCAATTTACATTAAGTGATTAAGCCTGTCAAAATGTCTACGCAAGTAGAAATCAAAAGTTGTTTAACGTTGCTCGCCAATGATTATTGTTTATACTAGACTCTCTTTCATTAATTAAAAGGAATACATCTATGTTTTGTAGATAACCTTTAGTAAGTTTTTTTCCAAAGAATTACACGCATAATTTCGGTATTATTGTTATAAAATGTCGATGGATATACATGTAGCGTCTACACGCGTTGCCATCAAATTGTTTACTCGTAACTACGAGTACACATGCACACCCGTGAATACAGGACACGTTATTAACTTCAACGGGGACTGGTTCTTTTTATTTTGAGTTTTGATTCAGTACATAAAGTTTAATTGAGACATTTTGTAATAAGATAACGCAAAATTAGAAAAATGTCGTCCCCTATCTGAACTGAAATGTCCTTTTGTAAAGTTTAATTATCAGCCTTTATTTAGTTAGATCTGCTATCACGTAAGCAATGGCATACATGTAGGCCTATGTAAGCAACTTCATTTTTTACACGTCATGGTTTTTCCCTTGTTTTGAAATCGTTTAGAATCATATTGATGATCGAAATACGGAATTTGTTGCCAAACAATGTTCAACAGTTTGTAGCCCTTCTTCGGCAGCTCAAGCTGTCACAATGTAATATAGGTTTGGTCCTGATATATATCGGCCTACATTCATTATTATTTTCATAATTTTACTAGATAAATATCGACTTAACATCATTGATCGAAAAAAATCATATTGTTAGCAAAATACACCGCTTTCTTATTACCACATCTATTCGTTGGATCGTCTATGAACCCATTTAAATGGCCGAACCAGATAACAGAACTTGCAAGTCACGGTGAACCCGTTGCTATTAAGAATGCCTGTATAAGTTTTCCAAGGGCGTAACATCGTATAAAAAAGAGATATAGAAACCTTATGTTTTCATCTACCTATATACATGTACATTTTGTATTATGGTTATAAAACAACACGTTGGTATAAGACGAAGATGGGTTTCTTTCTTGATTACAATTATAACTAACCACGAGTTCGTTAAAACACATCATTTTCATCATACAAAACTGTAAACACTTAATTTCGTTAAGAATGAGCACCAACAGTTTATTGAAAACTAAATGGTGGCAATATTAATATAATGTGAGTGTATATTTACTACAGTGTTGTTTTATATTACTTCTTAAACCTGATCTGCACATGAGTAGGTCACCTAGGTCTAAGAAGTAAATGGCGTTTTGTTCTTGTTGTTTTCTGTTCATCATATTAGCGATATCAAAGAGTTATCTTGCCATCTGATTTTTTTCATAAAATGGAATTAACCCTCGTTAATAATGGAGCATGCAAATTATACACCTGTCAGGTCATCAGCGATCCACAGTACATAAGTCAATCTTTAATGTAATTTGAAATAACATGCAGCTTTCGTGATTCAGAGCCGGGTTTCCATATCTATGCTCACTTTTCTCAACTGTATCACAAACATAACAACTCGTGCATTTCTTGGGCTAATTGAACTATCAAAGGATCGGCGACTATCATTTCCAAACTTCAATATTCCACATTTCTGTGATAATATTGCCTTCCGAAATCGTTGTTATGTCGACATTCTTTGATCTTTTAAAGAAAATGTTAGCAAGTTCCGTAATACGTGATTTTCTCTATTTTTGTCTAACTAAATATTTTAACTATCTTTCACTTGGATTTTGGATTTAATGTGTGTTAAACATCATATAAATGATAATGAAAGTTACTTTTAAATATTGCACTTTTTGCCGTATGGATAAATTATTATCGTCGGTCCTGTACCGACGATTTAAACAATTATCAAGATTTGAGCATTTTGTGTCGACACCGGTTGTCTTTAGCCAATCAGAACGTCGCATTTGAGGTCACGTGACGAAAAAGATGACGTCGGGTAGCAGAAAAAGGGGTGCGTGTATGGAATCGTCCACGGCGTGTATTATACGGTTACCTGTTTGTAATACAAGAAAATATCATTATCGATGTATGAACGAGTATTAGTTTCAAGGAGTTACAATAAATAACCAAAACAAACATTCATGCCTATTCGTAACATGTTCATTTATTGAAAAAAAACTAGCTTTTGTTGAAAAAAGCATACCTATCTTCCCTACTTCCGAGCGAGTTTATTAGGTAAATATGAACGTTCGATTAGCTGGCGGAATGTAGGGCAGAACATGTTCTTGAAACGAATAATCTGGGTTGCTTATCAATAATACATAGTTTCTTAATGTCAAATGGACAGATGAATTGTGAAGTCTATCATAATAATGCTTTTGTACGTGCGCGGTCGGAATATGTCTGGACAGCACATGGTAATTCGATGGTTTTTAGCTGGCCTTACAGTGTGTAGAAATAATCAAACGCTTTGTAGTCTATAAAGGTTACATACCACTAAATGGTAACCGGAAGTGAGCATTTACCGGAAGTAGAAAGTGTGACATAGTGCTTATTTATTTTTTGAGAGTGCATGGAGACCTTATTTGTGGTGCTTTTTAATATTGACAATGCTTTTCCTATGAAAGTATGCAGAAATTCAATGCATCTGGTTTGTTTAGTCGCGAAAACTGGTTAAAAGGGGAGATGACTCTGTACGGCTGGTGAAGAGTTAAAAACCAGTACATTTTCAGGGTAGGAACTTTCAATCGAAATTTGTCATTAAGCCCGGTTTTTACAGAGCCTAGCCCATATAATGTATTCATCTTGTAACCGAAATGAAAAAGGTAGACAAAAATCAATTAGAAGAATTAATTTCATGTCAACAGTTGTTTTTAAAAGTCCGTAAGACCTTATTTTAAAAGAAAGAAGTAATTCAGCTACCGAGAGAAGACTTACTACGAGGAGAAAATAGAATTCTTGCTTTCAATAGAAAAATAGTAGACCTGCTTCAAAGAGCATGTCTATTCACAAACCCAGAAAATAATTCTGACACATTAAAAATGCATATGAATGATTTTGCAAATAGACTTCTGATAAATAATTTGAATATGTCTATTTAACACTTTACAAAAAGTAACTTTATAAAAGACTTCTGCTACATTCTGAATGCAAACTATTGTTTGCGAATAGATTTCTGAATTGGCATATGAATGGATAGCTGTCTATTCGCAATCCAAGAATTTACTTCTGACACAATCTACATGCATTTACTTGATTTTGCGAATAGACTTCTGAATAGACATTTGAAAAGACTGTTGTCTATTCGCAATCCAAGAATATACTTCTGATACATTCTAAAAGCATTAACTTGATTTTTTGCAAATAGACTTCTGAATAGACATTTGAAAAGACAGTCATCTATTCGCATCCTAGAATATACTTCTGACACATTCTAAATGCATACACTTAATTTTGCGAATAGACTTTTAAATAGACATTTGAATGGAGAGATGTCTATTCGCACTTCATGACTAGTTTTCTGACACATTATACATTCATAAACTTGATTCTGCGAATAGACTTCTGAATAGACATTTGAATGGAGAGATTTCTATTCGCACTTCATGACTAGTTTTCTGACACATTCTACAATCATAAACTTGATTTTGCGAATAGACTTCTGAATAGACATTTGTAATGAAAGCTATCTGTTCGCAATCCTGGAATATACTTCTGACACATTCTAAATGCATAAACTGGATTTTGCGAAAAGACTTTTGAATAGACATTTGAATGGACAGCTGTCTATTCGCAACATTATTATAGACTTTAGACACATTCTAAAAGCATAATGATATATGATTTTGGGAATAGATTTCTGAATAGACTTTTGAATGGACAGCTGTCTATTCGAAACTCTATAATAGACGTCTGACTCATTCTGAATGCATATACATGATTTTGCGAATAGACTACTAAATAGACACTTGAATGGACATCTGTCTATTCGCAACTTTATAATAGACTTCAGACACATTCTTAATACATATCTATGATTTTGTGAATAGACTTCTGAATAGACATTTGAATGGACAGCTGTCTATTTGAAACTCTGTAATAAACTTCTGACACATTCTGAATGTATATACATAATTTTGCGAATAGACTTCTGAAATCACATTTGAAAAAAAATGCTGTCTATTTGCCACTCATTGAATAAACTTTTGGCACATTTTAAATATATATATCTATGATTTTTCGAATAAACTTCTAAAAAGACATTTGAATGGACAGCTGTCCATTTGAAACTCTATCATAGACTTCTGACACATTCTGAATGCATATATATGATTTTGCGAATAGACTTCTGAAAAGACATTTGTAAGAATTGCTGTCTATTCGCTACCGTTTGAATAGACTTTTGTCACATTTTAAATGCATATGAATGATTTTGCGAATATACTTCTGAATAGACATTTGAATGGAGATGTCATTTCGCACTCCATGACTAGTTTTCTGGCACATTCTACAATCATAAACTTGATTTTGCGAATAGACTTCTGAATATACATTTGAAAGCTGTCTGTTCGCAATCCTGAAATATACTTCTGACACATTCTAAATGCATAAACTGGATTTTGCAAAAAGACTTTTGAATAGACATTTGAATGGACAGCTGTCTATTCGCAACTTTATAATAGACTTCAGACACATTCTTAATACATATATATATGATTTTGCGAATAGACTTATGAATAAACATTTGAATGGACAGCTGTCTATCCGAAACTCTACTATAGACTTCTGGCACATTCTGAATGCATATATATGATTTTGCTGATAGACTTCTGAATAGACATTTGAAAGGACAGCTTTCTATTCGCAACTTTATAATAGACTTCAGACACATTCTAATACATATATATGATTTTGCGAATAAACTTCGGAATAGACTTTTGAATGGACATTTGTCTCTTTACATATTCCACATATTCAACTTTATAATAGACTTCTGATACATTCTGAATGTATATATATGATTTTGCGAATAGACTCCCGAAATCACATTTGAAAAAAATTGCTGTCTATTTGCTACTCTTTGAATAGACTTTTGGCACATTTTAAATGCATATATATCTATGATTTTTCGAATAAACTTCTAAAAAGACATTTGAATGGACAGCTGTCCATTTGAAACTCTATGATAGACTTCTGACACATTCCGAATGCATTTATATGATTTTGCAAATAGACTTCTGAAAAGACATTTGTAAGAATTGCTGTCTATTTGCTACTCTTTGAATAGATTTTGGCACATTCTAAATGCATATGAATGATTTTTAGTGTTTAGTGGTCGAGATATATTACGTCAGTGTTCTATTAGAGTGGGAGATGACCTTACCTTCAACCAGAGGAAAACGTTAAAAACCCTGAAATTGTCTGAAGGAAAAGCTGGTTATTTTTACAAAGGCAAATTGTGCATCAGGTCTAATCCTTCCCAATCTGACACCAACAATAAACATATTAATGTAAGTGCTGATAATTCATCAGATCAACCATCTTCTTCTTCTTCAACCCAGCAACATATGGATGTTCAATAGGAATCAGGCCGAGGCCTAACTACTTCTGACTCTATAAATACTTTCAATATTATGTGTTGGAACATTGACGGAATCAAGGACAAGCTTGAATTTAAAAGTACTATAGACTATTTAAAATCATTCACTATATTTTGTCTGTTAGAAACTTGGGAAATTTGTCATGACAATTTTGTAAATGTTATTGATGACTATGTTTGTCATTATATTAATGCTTTTAGGTATGATGTTCATGGTAGAGCCATGGCTGGTATTGTTGTTTATGTTAAAAAAGCATATAACTGTTATGTCACACAGTTGAAGTCTGATTGTAAATTTTGTATATTTCTGAAAATAGACAAGTCTTTATTTGGTTCTTTAAAAGATATTGTACTATGTTTTGTATATCTGCCACCTGAAAATTCTCCGGCCTATAGGTATGAGCAATCTAAAGGTATTGAGCTTTTAGAACAATATTTGTATGAACTTGATATTAATATTGCTGAGGTTGATTTTATTCTGATGGGAGATTTTAATGCACGCACTGGTAACCATAGTGATTGTATTGATACTGTCCGTAATGTTCCACAATAGACTTAATTCGGAACTCAAATTTGTGGGGTTTTCCGTCCGTGTGATGTAGGTACAAACAAAGTTTGTTACACATTATTGATAAAAATCACGAAATATGGATTAAATCCTATTGTTCTTTGTACACGTGTTTTCATTGTAACAGTAAAAGTTTGTTTGTACCTACATGGAAAAACCCAAATATTTGAATTCCGGATATAGTCTATTGTCAGAATGTGAAGATATTATGTATAACGACAATCCTAGTAGAATATCATCTGATTCTGTATTTAATTGTTCAGGTCGTAAACTTATAGAATTTTGCAAAACATATGCATTAAACATTGTTAATGGTAGATGTGGTAGCGATAAGTATACAGGTAACTTTACGTTCATTGGTTTTAATGGATCTAGTGTAATAGATTACATGATCATAGCAAATTCAATTTTTCATTTGGTGTCTGATTTTAATATAGGATCTCAAACTGACTCAAGTCATTTTCCAATTGAAGCTACACTATTATGTAACAATGCTGTAAATGTAAATACTAGTTCTACTGTAAATGAGCCTGTTACTAATTCAAATGTTCTGTTTAATTTTGATGATGTTTCAATACAAAAATTGAGACTAAATCTTACTGATATATTATCTAACAGCAAAGTTCACGAATTATCTATGTTAATTAAAAATTATAGTAATAGTATAAATGATGTGTTAACTACTATCATGGAAATTATACATGGTTCTTCATCTTGTATTATAAAACAAGATAGAAAGAAACATAATAAATGTCAACCAAAATGGTTTGACAAAGAATGTCAGCAATCGAAAAAAATTAAGTTTAAATCATTGCGTACGTTTAGATCACACAGATCAAATGAACATTTAAAAAATTATTTGACTGCCAAGAGGCAATTTAAAACTCAATGTGATGTTAAGAAAAAAGCATTTTTTGACAGCGAATTAGATAAGTTAGTAAAATTGTCTGGAAATCCTCGATCATTTTTGAATAAACTAAAGCAATTTACGTCTTTTGAGAACAAACGAAACAATATTTGTTTAGCTTATTGGAAAGAACATTTTGAAAATCTTTTTCAAGGAATCGTAGAGGATAATTTTGTTTTCGATTCTGGTATTGATCTTAATGAAAATTTGTCTGAAATTGAACATTCTATTTTTAATGATGAAATAACAGACGAAGAGATAATTATGAGTATTCGCTCTTTGAAATCGTCTAAATCACCTGGTGAAGATGGTATTCCACCAAATTTTTATAAACACACATATGACTTGTTAATGCCATTATTGTTATGTTTATTCAATAGACTGTTCGATCGAGGTGAATTACCAGAAGCATGGGGAAGTGCTATCATTGCCCCCCTTTACAAAAAAGGTGACAAAGATACACCATCTAATTATCGCGGGATTTCATTACTAGACATCTTTGGTAAAATATATGGGGAGGTATAGTTTATTTCCAATACATATAAAATGCATGAGGACAATACATAGCATGTTATGCGCATAATGAACATAAATAGTTTACACAAATCAAATGAGATGTAACCAAATACTAACAGGAATATATATAACTATGTCTATAATAATAAGGACAGAAAGAAAGAATGAAAGAAAGAAAGAGAAGGATAGGATAGGAGAAGGTCACAATGACACATATAAAGTTAGATACAATTGCATAGGTAACACATATAAAGTTAGATACAATTGCATAGAACAAAAATACAGTGTAATATATCCATGACAATATTTGAACAAACGTTTGATGAAAAATATCCTAGTTTCTAAACAAAATCCTATCACGTTCCTCAAAAGCTTTACTAATAAAAATGCCAAGATTTCTAATAATTTTTTTGTTATCTGAATTGATAAGATCAACAAATTTATACATGCTTGGTCTTAACCAGTAAAATTTAGGTATATATTGTTTTCTTAAATTCTTATATATTGAACATTCCAAGACAAAATGGCATTCGTCTTCTAAAATATCACAACTAAAACATTTTCTATTATGTAAAGGAATTTTATTGGGTTTCACCCATCTACCTGATTCAATAGCTAAATTATGAGAAGAGACTCTAAAACGACTTAATGATTGACAAAATTTTTCAATTGTAAAATATTCTAAATATGGTTGGAATTTGAATGAACTAATATTTCTATAAAATGATGCTCTATCTGAAGTATTAAGTCTAGCATTCCAATTCTGTATAAATTGATCATTTAATCTTTGCCTAACCATGTTTAAAAACAAAATATCATTTCCCACCCCTTGGTTATACCATGCATCCGAAAAATACAAGTATAATTAACAGACGCTTATCATTTTATGCAAACATTTATAATAAAGTTGATGAATCTCAAGCAGGGTTTCAATCAGGATATTCCACAATTGATAATGTTTTTGTTCTGCAATCTCTTATATCTAAATCACTTTCTAAGAAAAGAGGTAAAATGTATGTTGCTTTTATCGACTTTAAAACCGCGTTTGATTCAGTAAATCGGGATAAATTGTGGTCAACATTGTTTAATGCAAATATACGTGGAAAATTGTTAAACTCTATCATGGGTATGTATAAACATGTTAAATCCTGTGTACGTGAAAATGGTAACTGCACCAGTTATTTTAATTGTCCGGTTGGTCTTAAACAAGGTTGTTTAGCTTCTCCAAAATTATTTTCTCTGTTTATTAATGAACTTGCAACACTTATGAATAATGATCATAATGTAACAGGTATACAAACTATGCCTAATGATATATCTATATGGCAACTTTTATTTGCTGACGATGTCGCTTTAATGGCTGATACGGTTAAAGGTTTACAATATCAATTAAATTTACTACAGCAATTTTGTAATGTTAATGGAATGATTGTTAATACACTTAAAACCAAAGTAATGGTAGGTAGTAAATTGGCTGCTAATGAAAAAAATTATTATGGAGCTGATCCATTAGAAATTGTTAACAAATTTACTTATGTCGGTGTTATATTTCGTATAGTTGGTTTCGATATATGCCACTATGTAGGCATTTATTGAACATTTCCAAACAACAGACCTAAGGGGTACTAAGTTATGTATATCAACTATATATTTAATTTCAAAATAGGTGACTTCAATATGACAAGAAATATAATACCCCATAAAAATTATACACATTAATGGGGCATATACCATTCACTATTAAAACCGCCTTATGCACACTATTTTAGTAGGGTACCCTACACCCCCCCCCCCCCCAACATCATTTAAAAGGTTCTGGAATTGCGAGGTCTGATATATGCCCCGTACGAAATATCGACCCCACAAGTATGGTTTCAAATAGACCGATACCCCGTAGATGGTCATATGTATTTGCGAATAAACTTCGGAATAGACTTTTGAATGGACATTTGTCTCTTTACATATTCCACGAAAAAGACTTTTAAATCTGTTTGATTGCATTACTGACTTTTTTCGAATAGACTTCTGAATAGACTTCCGAATATACAGCTCTCTATTCACACCCCACGAATGAACCTCTGTATAGATTTTCGTACAGATTTTTCAACTTACCCATGTCTATTGTCTATGTATACAGTAAATGCGAATAGACTTCTGAATGAATAGATTTCTCAATACATAGCTGTGTATACATAGTGCGAATAAACTTTTGAATAGAGAATAGACAATAGATAGCTAACTTCACGGACCTGATTTGTTTTGCTATTAAATTTAGAACTCAAATTACTAGTTTTCAGTTTAATTCTACTTGGCCGAGTGTCAAAAATTTTGACTTTTCCGAAATTTATGATGCGTAATATCAAGGGGCGGAAGCATTTTTTTTTATTTTCGGATTTTAAGGTGCGGGAAATCAGACGAACATAAAAAATGATTAATTTATTGTGGTCTAACCACAAAAAAAAAAACATTTATGAAATGCGCTTTGCGCCGACATTAAACCTCTACGGACACATATCCAAAGATTACCTTACATTCCATTGCTGAACTTCGACACATGTCCAGCGCTTTACGCTATCAGAGTAAACTCCTGCTGTGATAACCGTTCGTTAAAATTGTATTTACAAACAAGCGTGTGGTAGATACTAATGCGCAATAATACAAAAAACTTATCTCCGAGCACAGTTAGAATGATGATTTATTAATGGATAAAAAAACATTAAATATCACAATTTCAAGTATTTGTTTAAATTACCTTTTTTCAACTTATTTACTTTTGATAGTACACGTATTTTTCTGCTGCACTATTTCTTGGACGCATTGACTCAGTGATTTGAAGGTGTTGTTCGTTCTTTTTCAAATTCCGCAGAGCGCTGACATAGAAAGATTTTTTTTGAAAAAAATCCTTTCAATAAAATCAAGCGGTCAGTTAGTTCACGTACTATTTTCTCATTCCTCAAAGCGGACATCTTAACCTTCCGTTGACCTTCAAGTTATCAAGTTTGTCAGATATAAAAATACCAGACATTAGATTTTTTATATTTCATCAAGTTTAGTATAGACAATGTATCCACCGTCTTCGATTAAACCCAACAAACCTAAGACGTGTCTAAAGATCGTTATCCGGTACGTACCGGGAGACCAATATTTTGATATACTATAATTAATGCTTACATAGGACGTCAGTGTTCATTTAGGTTTACAAGGTAAATATCAGTTACTATATTGTTGTAGTTAATTGTTTAGACGCACACAATTTTACTGGTAATTTATTCCAGAACATAAGAACAGGTCTTATCATCACCAATCTCTTTTATACTTAGATATAATAAGATACAGGACGGTAACGTTTTTTTTAATCTTGTATATTTTTCACATCACAATGATATAAAATATACACTTATTCCCTAGGTAAACGTATGGGTAAACGCAAAATATAGTTCGCACAAAATTTATTTACATTTCTATTTATTATTTAAATGTTTGTAAAATAAGTGATGTCACAATGATCGAGTAAAATCGAATAATCGTCGCTGAGCGCTTACATCAGCGACAATCGATTTTCTTGAAGGAAAATGGATGTTGCTAGAAGTTTCAGGACTGCAGATTTTGCCGCACTTAGCCGCAGTAAAACTTGTATGCAAGGGACCAGAACGTTACTTTTAACTTTCAGTCTTACTTAGAAAATAATAATTCAGTCTAAGCCAAACTCGTCGGTCCATCCATCCTTCACATGTCAAATATCAAACAAAAAATTTAAACGCATGTCGGCGAAAGATAAATATCAATTTACAAAAACCTATCTATTGTTATAGAGATGATGTAATTACCAGTCTCGATACCGCTTTCTTCATATTAAATACATGTGATAATTTAAATGTCACGTTGTATAACGCACGTTTTGTACATCAGTAGCGTGTTCAATTACACTAAACGTTACAGAACGTTACGTAACGATACATTCGGAACTTCTCGGCCATTCGCTGCGAATAATTTCACTCGGTCAAGTGCACCAGGGCACGGTGTACCGGCGTGGAGGGCAGGACGGACAGTGAGCGCCGCTATAGGCGTAACGGCCGCCTCCACCTTAGATCCCATTTCGAGCTTTTTAACTGCAGCAACTTTAATATACACTATTGGAGCTGGCATTACCGTGACTGCTGGCACCAGACTTGCCCTCTAGTAGATCCTGGTTAAAGGATTTAGGGTGTACTCATTCCAATAACGAGGCCTAGAAAGAGTCCCGTGTTGTTATTTTTCGTCACAACCTCACCATGTCGGCATTGGGTAACTTGCGTAACTTTTGCCCTCAAACGCGCGTATCTGAGGATGATCGCAAACCTGATTCTTAGGCACTGAATGCAGAATATCATGGACAAATCTCAATATATACAATATCTATCCAACTGACACATAGACAAAAGCCGGGCGGACATCGGCTGATGTTCGTAATGTAGTCTACCGGCGCTACCTAGATGCCCGCCCGGACACCGTGCGACTTGGAAGAATCGGCCGATACCTGGGCGAGTATCGCACGGGCGTCGTAAGAACATCGTGCGGATATCGGACGGGCATCTGTCAGAAACCCGCCAAAATCGGGGTTAGAAATTCATGAAATCGATCGATAGCCGTGCGGCCATCTTTCAGATCCCGTACGGGCATCTGACGGGTACCTTTTTAGTATGAAGGATTTAATTTTGCCGGCCGTTCTGATCCCCACCCACATTGCCGGCCGATTCCTAAGAATCGGAATTGCCGGCCGGGCGCCGGGTTAGATGTGACCTAGGCATAAGCAATGCCTTTGATTTAAAATTTACGACCAAATCTCTTTGGGAAACTCTGTGAGGTATGGTAAAAATTCAACTTCCGGATACGGTCTTATTCTCTCAAAATTAACTCACTAGAATCCAATAAGCATAGAAATTGAATCGAACTAGCTTATTTCATGATGGTTCTCCATAATATGGTGGTAAGATCCATTCATAAAGGTTGTTAATATGATAACGGTCTGCATTGTGAAACAATCGTGCTCAATAAATTTCGTACTGAAACGTTACTAACATTTTTATTTTTATTTTACATGTGTCAGTTTTAAATTATCTTGAATGAATTTGTTCAGAAAAAAGTTTATTTAATGGACATTTATATCATTGGATAATTCTATCAGAACACATATTCATTCAGACAGAATGTGAATGAATTACTTATTTGTGAATTATGTAATCAAATAATAATTGTACCAACGTCTTTTGCTTTTGAAAAGCAAACTATTACTGAAAGATATTTCTATATGATGAAGGTGTAAATCAAAAGCTTGCTAGCGGTTTCAAAATTGCATTGTATAACAAAATTCATATCAACAATTATTGTGTAACATTATCTAACTAAGGTACAGCAGGGATTTTATATAACAATGATTTGTAACGATAAGTAAAAATAATAGATTTTCATCAAATTTCACTCGTCGCTATTATTTCGGCCAATACAGAAAACAAGTATAACAAGTTTAAATAAAAATATTCATATGAAATTTTGTACCAGTACCATTCAAATTGACGTAAATGTTAGGAAAAACGTGTTTTTAGATGATTTTGAGGTAAATTATGCTCACAGACTGTTTCACAAAATAATGCATTTTCCCGCCGATCTGCCATTTTAGCCCCATTTTACATACCTAAAGTCATATTTTCGGTCATAATTGCAACTCTTTTTGTCAAAAACTTCAGAAACATTCACAAGTTGCATGGAAGACATGTAAAAAAACATAAATCAAGTTTTTAAACTCTGGAATAGTTTGTACAGCCTGCTTCAGCCAGTTATAGACAGTGGCGACCGAGAAAATTCAGAAAAACACTTGGGTATCCCTGGGTACACAAAAATTGCTGATATAGATTTAAAGCATGTAAATTTACCTCACTTTGTTATAGAGTAAATACCGTTTAAAATTATGATCATATCTTTTAAGTCTTGGTATTGTGACTTTAATATTTTCTTTTGTTTTAAAATGTTTTCAAAGAAATTAATCATGCAAATCTAGTTTGTTTTAAGTAAATAAAAGATGTTGTCTTGAGAGAAGTGTTTTTTCAAATATTTTCCAGAGATTTAATGTTACTTGTTATATAAAATCCCTGTATTTTCTCAGGAAAACTCTTGTCGAGTTAAAGTAAGCATTTGTACAAATTTCGATTATTTATCGATTTTTAATCAATTAATTACATTTGATTCAATTCGATTATCGATTATGATTGTTGTCCGATTCTCCATCACTAATTAAAATAGACCAATTCATTCAAAAGGTAAGGCAATATTGAAAATAAAAGTATTATTATAATATAAGAGTGACAGATAAACAACTGCCCTCTTAGTCAATCATGTTTGTAATGGCAGAACGCTTTGCCATTACACCAACAAGACACAAATAAAAATATATAAAAAATACATTTTATTGTCATCCTGAGCATCACATGTCGTTGAATAGTTCATTTTACTGTTTACATAGACATGGATTTGTTTTTGTTCATACTATTGTCAACATTGTTTTTTACCTACATGCATTCGACAAGTTTTGTGCTGACTCAGCGCACTGTTGACCACACTCTCTTCCTTGGTTCACATTTAATTCTACACATTAACATTTAAAATTAAAAAAATATCAGTCGGTGAGCAAACTCGTCGCATCTGTTACGTCACGAGTATCTTTATCATAAAGGGAAGTTGCCACTGATGAGTTTCGCTAGTCCATATTAGAACTGTTTGAATATGATTTGACGGAGAAAGTAAAATAGCGCAAAATCGGCTTAATGCAAACATATATATGAAAGCAGACTTTTTACTAAACATTAACTCTTTTACTCTGTAACTATTTGTAACTGTATGTTTGTGTTTGCTGTCTAGTTCAGTTTTGTCCTCCATTTAATTCCATATGGCCAATTTGTACCAAGGAAAAAAGTACAGAATACCAGTTATAAGAATTTTGAAACAAATTTGTTCTCTAATTGAAGCTGTTATTTGACTGTTCATGATACTCTTAGAATATAGTACAGATTCCATGTATATTAATGTACATGTATGCAAATCTTCCATAATATATTTCTCCGCCATGAGTAAAGCATTATTTGTACAAAAATATAGTTCGCACAAGTATGATAATACACCCTGAAGGAGCGCTAAAGTATCCAAATAACAACCTAAGAATGCAAACGAGTCTCGAATTTACGGCATAAGTTCAAAGCATGCCATAGCGAGTTTATATCAAAAGCTCTCGCGAATTCTCACAAAATCGCTTAGCGTCAGCAAAAATTGGCAAGACTAAATCATGAACGAATTGCGCTGACGTCGATTATCGTCATTATGAGATAATTACGCTACAAATGCAAACATTACGGGTAGAGAAATATTTTGTGACAAGAAAATACCAGTGAAAAACGAGAACCATTATGTATGAGCCATGTTACCGTACACAATCTTGCTATGACCCAATTTTTGGAGCGTAAAGCAGTGTAGTAATTTACGTGACGATTAACGCTGTCAGCAGACAAGTTCATTGTCACATTAGGCTTGTCAAGATGCCAATGCGGCAAAACAAATATCGTTAACTAAATTCATGTCTTATATGACAAGACAATGATTCACGATAGCTCCAGGTTTTTTTTATAATCGTCGTTCAATGGTTCGATTTGTATGTACATGTATTTAGAATTATTATTTTTGTTATCATTGTTATTATTATTATTATTATCGTGTACCATATTTGTATAGCGCTCTTTTATTAATGAAAATATGTTCAAAAAGATGAGGTGAACATGTGACCAATCAATTATCATTATATTTCTAAATGGCAAAAGGCAAGTATACAATGTTTATCGCAGAATGTTTCGCAAATGTAATATGAAATGAAATTTCATCGGTTTTAAAAATATTGTATGAATGTTTGATAATTTACGCCGCATCCCGACATTTTTCAATCTTATTGAAGCCATCAGTCGTTGTTTTTACGGTATCTGAAAAGGCTCTAGGTTTCAACGTAGTACTAAGTACATTCACTCGTAAGTGACTTACCACTGTTCTATTTTATACAGCTGTTGGCGGAAAAATGAACGTAGAAAGTAATTTTAGTCCTAACTCTACGTAAGCATGTAGGTTCTGACTTGTAATCGAACACTAGGAACGCACCCAATCTCATACACTCTCCTCGCAGCTCAGTGAATATACTTCATTTACACGCTGCATTATTGAGTGTCGATTTATGATATTGACCTTTACTATGAACTTGTAACGAACAATTCCAATTTCACCGAAAAACTTCATACGCATTTTCATTGGTGGAAACGATCACCTGACTAGAATAGGTATAAATAGATGGGTAGCAACGCCATATTTGGTGTCGCCCAAAGCCATTGAGGCAAAAGGGTGAGTTATAAACAATCATATTGGGTGTGATCATACTAGTATGGTGACAGATTTACGCCATATCGTTTTTCGTTTCTTCGTCTCGAAAAAAAGAGAAAAAAACCCGAAAAAAAACCAACAACAAAGCAAGACAAATTCATGCATAGTTTGTCGTATCTTCGTAATTTCGTTTTTTCGTTTCTTCACGGCGAAGAAAAGAAAACACGACAAAATAAATGCAACAATACGACAGATAAAATGTATCGTGTTTTCGCCATACATCTGTGGTATCTTCGTCTTTGCGTTTCTTTGCGATGAAGAAACGAACACATAACAAAATAAATGTAACAATACGACAGATAAAATGTGTCGTGTTTTCTCCTTAAATCTGTCGTATATTCGTTTCTCCGCGTTCCGGTTTCACTAGCGCATGCGCACATATAAACTATATGCAAAAACAATCATGGAGGAAGAGAAGTTTAATATGGTACTACAGTGAATGCTATCTTTCTCCATTGTTGTTTATTCATATGAGTAATTGATATGCGCATGCGCTTGTAAAACCAGAACGCGAAGAAACGAAAATATGAAGATACGACAGATGTAAGCCGAAAACACGACACATTTTATCTGTCGTATTGTTGCATTTATTTTGTCGTGTGTTCGTTTCTTCGCCGCGAAGAATAGAAAAACGGAAATGACAAAGATACGACAAACTATGGATTTGTCGTATCTAAAGACAAAGATACCACAGATGAAAGGCGAAAATACGACTCAGTTTATCTGTCGTATTGTTGCATTAATTTTATGTCGTGTGTTCGTTTCTTCGTCGCGAAGAAAAGAAAAAACGAAACTACGAAGATACGACAAACTATGGATTTGTCGTGTCTTTGTTTTTTCGTTTTGTTTTTTCGTTTCTTCGCTGCGAAGAAATAGGACATGGCGTAAATCAGCCACCATATACTAGTGACGAATGCTAGCGCGTATGACGTCATTATAAGCGTGGCTTTACTTTATATTTAAGTTGAATATGCTCTATGTTTAAAGTTAAAAGTTCAGAGATAACCGTGAAAGATCTATGTTTACTTTCATTTTGGTTAATTTTGCCATAAATTTTTAGTAATTCAAAACTGTCCAACAACTTAGCATTATCGATATTTTTTGCATTCTAGTAGTCGATCACACATCTTTTTTTTTAAAGTACGTGGCAGTCATGCGATTGCTGTCTAAAAATAGAAATATCGGTTGCTCAAATCTTTTAGCAGAGTGAAGAAAGTGAACGATTGAATTTTTTGAGCGAATCTCCGTGAACAGATATCGTATAGACTGCTGTCAATTAGCGAGAAAGCGAGCGTAGAATTTTAGATCGGGTTTTAATCACTACCGATTGTGCTAGCCGGGAGGGTCCATCAGCACGAAGTCATAATGTTGTCATATAAAACAAATACATTACCCAGGCAGCTAGCACGGTTCTGAACCAATAATACTTTATTTACACATGCGTGTATATATTTACACTAATTAATGTTGATTTTGATGTTTACTCAAATAATCCTTTGATTCTTTCTTAATAGGTAAATGTGAATCGGTTTATCATTAAACGGGATTTTTATCCAAGAATGTTAGGAGCCAACCGTATTAATTATTTCCAAATACTCAATAATATTTCATAATTCCATTGTATAGAAATAGGTCAAGTTCAAATTGAGGTGATAGATTATCAAAATGTTCTATAAGGTCATCGTACATTCACCTTAAAGATAAAGACATCGGATGTTCATGTAAAACTAAGTCAGACTAAACTATCGTCTTTTTCAGACACCTCCGAATTCCGAACGTTTCTTCTGTCCTATTTTGGACGCTTAATTAAATAAGCATTCCTTAAAGTTGTATTCATTAAATTACACCAAAAGATGACAATATGTTATTGATTAATGGCCACTGGCTCATAACAAGTAATTTTAATTAAATAAGACATGTATAAACATTAAACATTATGACAATTTCATAAAAATAAAGTTAAGCATTTAACAACGTTTTTCTGAGTGCGGAATCATTGAATATATACATTGCTAGCTGTCTGATAGTATCGTGATCGGTAGAACTCATCAATGTAATGAATTTATGATATATTGGTGGATAAAAGTAATATTCTGATATGTATTTAATTCTTATATCTGTGTATGCTGGGCATACCAGAAGAAAGTAAAACTAGTTCTCCACCACGTTGAGCTCTGGTTCTGAAATTTGACATGACATGTCTAAACATATCAACAATATCTAAATATGTTTCATAGCCATATATTGGTTTATAAAGTTTAAACTGTTTAAGTTTGCTAGGTACATTTGTAATACAGGGTATAAAGCCATAATTGACGAAATACGCCACGTAAATTAAAAACTGGATACATTACAACATAATATTCTATTTGATAGATAGAGTTTATTTAATAAAAAAAAGATATTACACACATAGCACTGAAATGAATGAAAAATACAGTATAACAAAAATACAAATACTGTAAGTGCAATATATTCATTGTGCTAGGACATATTTTCATTTATTAAGGATATCTCAAAAAGGAAATGTGAATTTCCTTGTTTCCATTGATAGTCAGAAGGTATAAAGCGATGAAAAAAGAAAGCCTCTCAAGGTCATCCTGACAAAACCACAATCGAATGACGTCGATAACGGACAGATATCGGTGTAAAAACAGCAGTGGCCATGAATCTTCATGAAAATTATATTACCTTTAAATAATTGTATTCATATACAACGCATGTGTGAACTGAACTAATGGCATACCATGCCACATATCTATCTTGATACCACGAAAGAAAAAAAGCCAACAAAGGGAACACAAATGTTGACTATCTTATCAATATCGTGTTTTCAGATGACCTGGAGGTTCCAACCCCATCGCTATATAAGACCAGGCAGACTTAACATCGTCCCAGTTTAGTTCAGCTCCTCAAAGTAAGTAGTTTCTTTATTGCTTAAACTTTTGTTAAGCGGCATGGTTTTAGTGTTACTAAAAATATTTTCTTTGCTCAAAAGGGCTGTATCAAAAACGGATTTTATTGACGAACATTTCAAAGTAAAACATTTTCTTCTTGATTATGTAGTTTAAAAAACAACAACATTTAAATCTAAAACATTTTCTTCATATAAGTCAGTACCTTAAACTTATTTTTGGCAAATAGTTTAAGTTAGTTCACTCCGATAACTTTTCAAACAATTCCATCATATGAAATACTTTATTATCTAAAAGGAACTAACATCTATTTCAAAATATGTCTATTTTTTATTCAAAAATGATCAATTGTTCCATTTTGCACTAATGTGTCTCAAAACCAGATTCTTGCTCCCAGCAACTCTCCTTTGCATCGCTTGAAAGTTTCACTCGTTCACTTTCTACACTTTGCTAAGACTATGAGCAAACTACGGAAGCCCTGGAGGGACATTTTTATGTTACTTGTTATGACTTATTTGTTTTGACTTATTTGTTATGACTTATTTGTTATAACTTATTTGTTATGATTTATTTTCAAGTTAAACGTAGACTGATCGTTCGGCCATTTTGTACATTTTAAAGTAAAGATGGCAAAAATCGTTTTATTTGTGTCCATTCAGTTATTTTATTTCCATTCGTTGACACAAATAAAACGATTTTTGCCATCTTTACTTTACAATGTACAAAATGGCCGAACGACCAGTCCACGTTTAATTTGAAAATAAATCATCATAAATAAGTACAAATAAGTCATAACAAATAAGTCAAAACAAGTAACACAAAATCTCCCTCCAGGGCTTCCGTAGCAAACCGATATTTCTATTTTTAGACAGAGACACAAACAATTTTTAATCGCATGACTGGCACGTGGTTTTTAGAAATAAATGTGTGATCGACAACTAGAATTCAAAACATTCTTATGCATATAATTTCAAAATGTCGATATGCAAGGATATTGAACAGTTTTGCATTTAAAATGATAGAAAATTAACCAAATGAAAGTAAACATTAGTCTTTTAACACGGGCATCTCTGATTTTTAACTTTAAACATAGAGCATATTAAACTTAATACGCGGTTGCATTCGTCACTAGTATGATTAAACTAAATAAGCGTTGCTTACCCATCTTTTTATACTTATTTTAGCCATTTAATCGTTTCAAACAATAAGGTCAATATCATAAATCGACACTCAATAATGCAGTGTGTGAATGTTGTTTATTTACAGAGCTGCTAGGGAGTTTAAATCAAAGTGCTGAAAGCTCTGAAGTTTAGCGCATTTCAATTTTGGGGTTTAGGCACAATTATTTTCAAGGCCAGAGGTGCTTTCAACAATGCGAGCGCTCGAGCAATGCTTAGCAAATGTTAGGTTATTGATCGCTTGCAAGCGCTCGTTTTAAAATCCAAGATGGTGTCGAACAGCCCATTGTCGAACAATCATTTCTGCTGATACAAGTATAATTTTACAAAACTATTTACATGAGTTTCGTGAACTTTAATTAGTTTCGCCCGAAATTCACTATACAAAACGTGGATTTATCAAAGCAGAAAATTTGTTTACTTCCGAATTGAAGTTGTGGTTATTTTTAGACACGACGGGATATTCCGACTTTGTTTGTCGAGTTCCGTAATTTTCCATTGAGTCTTGATTACTTGTTTGGCGTAAACCGTACCGCGGACTACATGTAGTTCTAAAGCTATGCCACCGTCACTGACGTCTATCTCTACCCTAGTACCATCGCAGCCATGGTGTTGGGAGTCTAGTGATGAGTCGTGTTTCAACTTATGTAACACCCTCAAACTTATAAGTGTCTTAAAACGAGTTTCAGTCATAACTCGTTGTTTGCTGAGGTTATCTCGTGAACACATCTCATTGATTAGCTATTATGCTATGTGAGTGTCGCTATATTCTGGCAACGTCAATACTTTTTCTATCAGCATAAAAACGTCAGACCTCACGTTGCACACGTCACCAAGGACTTCTTACAGGCTAACAACATTAATGTTTTCTCTTGTTATTTTGATTATGAAAATTTATATACCTAGTTGAAATGAGACGTTTCTTTTTAGCATCAGTTTAGATATTTGCGAACTCTTTACTTGCACGCTCTAGTTTCTCGAGTAAATCACTGGAAAACGATATGATATATCCAACACTTAATAGTCGTGTTAGTTTTATCAAACACTTTTCAAGCAATTTGATTGGCTGAGAGAGTATCTCTCCGTAGTCTAATTTGCATGTTATAAAAGTACCCCACTTTTATAAGAAACTGATATTTTGAAGAACTAGACCCCTACAAGGGAACCCACTTGAGAGAGTTATTATAATCCCAAGGCGGTTATATTCTATAGTCTTTTAGATAGCATTACTTGTTTTTAGATTGATGATAAAGATTTTGTCTTCGTTTAGTGGCTTTAAGCTATATGTAATTGAGTTTTTTTACCATCCACAGTCATGGATATGTGTTGTTAAATGTTATATGTAATATAAATATTACATCTAATTGTTTATAACCTCATTTCACAAATTAGCATGTACCGAGAGTACCAAATAAACTGGAAACAGTACTTCTACTCCTGTTCTAAAAAATTAACTATTACCACATTGTCTTACAAATAATGATCTTCATAATTCGTGGATTTTCGTTTTTAGATATGTGTTGTTAAATGTTATATGTAATATAAATATTACATCTAATTGTTTATAACCTCATTTCACAAATTAGCATGTGCCGAGAGTACCAAATAAACTGGAAACAGTACTTCTACTCCTGTTCTAAAAAATTAACTATTACCACATTGTCTTACAAATAATGATCTTCATAATTCGTGGATTTTCGTTTTTAGAGTTTCTGATAAATACGTGGATCGCGTCATAAAAAAGTTCAATATCGTTGCGCGTATACATATCAATGGGCACGTTTCACAAGGCTATCGCTAGCTAGCGCTTTTTGAAACCGATTTTTTGTATTCATTGTGTTAACAATGAATACTCTGTTACCAATAGATTAATAGTGGTATTCCGATCGGAGTCCTATATTTAATCAACGAGACCTAACAGCATCCATATCCGGATAATTCCGCTACAATAAAATAGTTCATACTTAAACTGGTACTTTATGTATTTCTGCGCGAGAAAATGACCAGACGCTCAATATGACGTCACAGAATATACTTGAAGCGATTAACTTGTAACAGAGATAAGACTGCCCATAATACTCGTGAGAGGTGTGTGGCAGTACTATTAGATAGATGTACACTCGACGGCCTTCGCGGTCTATTTATAGAAAGTCACTGTCTAAACCACTGACGAAGACACTGTGACTGACACCATAAACAGAGAAGAATTATCAGACCATCACTGATAATGATCCTTTTATATATTGTACATTTATATATTAAATTATCAAACATGGTTCGTTTAATTTTCGGTTAATAAACATTTTTTAAAGAATTTTAATGCCTCACTTATAGAGATCACAGGCGTAAGCAGTACTTTCGTGCTATTAATTGTTTGGGGACCTTTGATGTTTTGCGTCAATATTTTCTTGTAAAGAAATATAATCTTCGATTAGCCGTCGGAATATGGGAGAGAACATGTTCTTGAATCGAATAATCTGGATTGGTTATCAATAAATATAATTTCTTGCCAAATGGACAGGTGAATTATAAAGTATACCATAAAAATGAGTTTGTATGTGCTCGGTCGGAACATGACGAAATTGTTAAACTCTGACACATATATTGCTTGAATGCTTTACTAAAGGAGATGTCATACATGGCTAATCGACGATTCAAGCATTTTTGGAAATGTTAATACTTGTACTGTATACATTATTATAAGTGCTAATTCCCGTGTATTGGGTTTGTTTTAAAGATAATTATTTCCGGACTGTAACTGTTCGGGTCGTGTGCAATTAAACCCGAGGTGTGTTCAACAATGCGAGCGCACTAGCGAGCGCCCGCCTCGCGAATTGTTAGGCTATTGAACGACTGCGCTCATTCCATAAATAGGTGAAGATATCGGTCAGTCAGACCGTTTGTGTACAGAATGTCGAGCGCTCGCTATAAAATCCAAGATGACGTCAAACAGCACATTATTGAAAAAGCGGGTGGGGGAAACAATTATTTCTGCTGAAACACGAGATCTTTCATATTTTTTACCATACATAAATCATAGAGACAATTTACTGTACCAAATAAAGGGTACATTTAGTATATTTTATGCATTGCGTAGATATTTTATTTGGAACAAGTAACACACAAGTTTGCGTCCCACTTTTCAGAAAAATTCTTTGATATAAAAAAAATTAATTTTTCCTGCCACCATCTTTGGTACCTGTTATAATATATATTTCCAATGATATATTAATACAGTACCCACCAAAAAAAACTACAACTCATTAATTTTGATGTTTTTTTTGTAGAATTACTAGTTTTTTATATTTAAATATGGTTGTGATAAAATGAAAACAAATTTCATTAATGCGGCACCTGTTTATTGTAATCATTTTCTATAATGTATTTTGTTTGGTATTTTTGTAGACTCAGTTATAAGTAAAGTGATGAACAAAATATAAAACTTAAGAGTTTTTTTTAAGTAATCAGTTTTCAAAGTTTTGGACAAAAGCTATTTAGTAGGCCTGCAAAGTGAAAATGTCTCCGCACTTTTGGTGGGTATTGTATATAAAATCTAAACCAACATTATCTTTAATAGACAAGTTATCACCAATGAACCGTATGGCTAAATATGTTTGATTTAGTAAAGAAAATAAAATTAATTGGCATGTGAAGTCACATTTGCTTAATTTTTGTAATATATATATATATATATATATATATATATATATATATATATATATATATATATATATATATATATATATATATATATATATATATATATATATAAGTGTGATTCAACATTTCTATTTTCAAAATCTTTTAAAGTATGGGTTATTTCCAGTACAGTGAAATTTGGCAATAAATTCTTGTTCATAATTTGCAAGGAAAGGTTTATTCTTTCTGTTAAGAATTTTATTTGAGATCTCTTCATTTTTGGTGACTTCATTTTCCCACATTTTCAGTAGTTCATCTCGAACTTCGTCTTTACATTTTCTTTCGATAAATCCTCTCATGTTCTCGTCACATGCTTTGTATTTTTGATAATGGCTGTCCGTCAGTAATTTTAATTTTTCTATTTCAAATTTGAAATTATTCAGTACTTGAGTTTCTCTTAATTTTGATTGTTCGACGGATTCTGAATAAATTTTAGGGGCTTGAAGTTTTTTTGGAATAATGATTGGTGTTGAGTCGATCCAATGCTTGTAGGTTTCTGCAAGTATTTTGTTTCTTATATATTGCCAGTAATGGTGTTTTCGGTATTCCATATTTTTGTTCCAGGTTTGTGTGTGAGCTGACTTTATTCTTTCCGCAGTATTTGATAAATTTGAAAAGTTAGATAGAATTTGACTTTGTGGTTTTGCATTCATATTCTCTATCGCTTTAGTAAATACTGTCAAGGCATCAGTAATTGTTACCTGGTTAGTAGTGTCTTTGGTTGGTACTTCTTCTCTTGGTCTATCAATCGTGGTAACGTTCTTAATTTCTATCAAAAGTTCCTTTACTGTTTTGACGTCACCTAGAGTGACGTCCCTTTAATTTATTTGAAAGTGACGTCACGAACGTCGTTACTATGTTTACAACGTCATATTGATATCTTAGTATATTTCCCTCCTGAAGAGTTTGTAGAAACCGGTCGAGAGAGAAATAAATAATAAAAAACTTTAACTAGTTTGCCTATTTAATTAATCTAAATATCATTTTCCCCGTAGTGTGAGACATTTGTCTACACATCTCTTTGTTATATATATATATATATATATATATATATATATATATATATATATATATATATATATATATGTGCTTTATTCTTTACGATATATAAGTATAAATTCATTATAAAATAGTATTTAGATCGAGGGAGGAAACTCATATAAACTGAAATCTATTTATATAACAATTTTTAAGCGAAACACCTCTCGAGCTGTATCGCGAGCGCACGCGAGCGCCCGCGTTCAGAACGCGGGCGCTCGATGTCGCACCGAGCGCTCGCATTGTTGAACGCACCTCTGAATTTTACGGCGCATTGGATGCAAGTGCTTAGGTGAAATAAATTTAACAAGGATAAAATCATCAATATACATTTTGTCAATGAGTATCACAATGGACAAAATACTTGCAATAAAATCCATCCATGACTATATCGGGTTTAAATACTAACAAGTTAGTAAATTTGGAAAATCCTCTGTTTTGAAGTGGTTTTTTTTTGGGGGGGGTCTTTTAAAAATATTGTGCAATAAAATAGTGTGAACTATCATTGGTAAAGCCACACTTATGGGGTTGACTATGATACATTAAGTAGCACCCTGACTTGGATACTGGAGTATCAAACCCATTCAAGAAAATAAAAATTGATATAGATTTTTATCTCTGTGAAGGTACAGTTTGAAGCACTGTGAAAGCTAAGGGATTATAAAATCTATAAAATCTATTCAATAAAGAATAAAGGCTTATGATGGAAAAGTTTCATTTCACCAAGGTGTAATCTGACAAGATCTGGAGAGACTAAGGAAAAATTCCTGAATAAAAAATGTTAATAAAACATACTCATTTAAAAAATACAATAACTGCATTTAACTTAAATATATTAATAATATGAATGATAATTATTATACTATCAATTAATGTATTGAATATATTATTTGTACTTGTTGAAGTCATCAACATAATTAATGTTTGGAACATATATCACTTTTTCTTCAAAATAACTAGTTTGTGTGTAATAATGAACTCGGGTATTAAATCTTAGTATAACACTCAGAATCTTAACATTTGTTTATTTTCTTACAAGATATAGATAATTTGTGCATATAAAACACTTTCAACTATTTTCCAAAAAATAATCCCATTCACTTGACTACATTAACCTCTTTGTTAAATCAGGTAATCGAATGAAAAAAAAGAAATATAATTTATCAAACAATTAATTCTTAATTATATCTGTAAATTTTAACCTTCATCATTAAACACCATCAGTGCAGGTAAAATTAATTTCTAAGACATTTATGATAAGCAGAAATGGGGTTTAAATACATTATTTTCTTTTCAGTTACTATATTAATCATAGAATAGCAGCAGGGTGTTAGTCCAACTTTACTCAAAAATGTGTACTACGTAGCACACATAACAGATAACAATGACATAGTTTTAAATCTCTCCTATATTAGAGATTTTTTTGACACACAGACTAATTAAACAATGTGATAGTCATATTGTAACAGTTAATAGCTATGACTAATTACAACAGTAGTCATAGTGCACCTAGTAGTTTGTTAACAGCTAAATCCAGAGATAAAGCCTCTTCAGGAACAGTGAGTAGGTGGACTGACCGCTGTGATATAACCTTTAAAAGGTGTTTCTACAGCATAAACCCAACAAAAATTGAATAAATCTTAACACAATGAATACCCCAGTACTTTCAGTGCTTTGATTGTAGCATGTTAGCGATTGCCTCATGTAAACTTTGGGAAAGCTTATTTTGAATGATTTTGTGTTCCATATGATGCATTTGTGTTTGTTATTTCGTAGGAGAGAGACAATTTGTACATACTATGAAAGAAAACTGCGTGGTAGTGGTAAATAAGATAACAACTGAACTACTTTGTCTTAGACCTCGGTTGGCAAAACCTGAAACGACTTTCGAGATGGTCGTAATAAGTTTAGCGCTTCGAAGAGCATAACTTAAGAACTGTCCAGGAAAGTTAGTTAGATGTTCGGCGGCCAATTATAAGCACAGGACAGCATATTATCAAAATTTTACGACAATTAAACATAACAATATAGAAAGTTTTACGACCAATTTACGATTAAACAGCTGTAAGACGCTTGATACGGGCCCCTGAAGAGCAAATGTGTTGGTCTTACTATCAGAATGATCTTCGTGCGTTGCCATATGAATGCCATACTTCTCAAATAAAGCATTCTGGGGCCTAAATCATCAAAGATCACATTTGCAAAACCAAAGGCGTTTTTGTACTCAAAAAATCTATTTATAGAATGAAACCGAAGGTGGTTACATAATGGAACTTTGCTATAAGTAAATTTGATGCAATAAAATCTTGCATTGTTGTGTCATAATCTCGATCGAGCTAAAATTCCAAGAAGTTTGAATCGTAGATTTTTAACACTCCAAATAGTTTGACTCCATTATCAATCTGGCGACAATTAAGAGGTTTGGGTAAACCACTCTATATTGCAAATACTAAAGTCCAGTTCGAGCATTAAATAGCGATACATTTTAAAGAGTTTGATATCGTAGAAATAATAGACCAATACAGTTTGACTAATTTGCATTGTATATACATTGTACATGTACTACATTCCAAAGAATTTGACCATTTAATATTGCATATAGAAAACATTCCAAAGAGTTTGACGAGGTAATATCGTATATTTTAGACGTACAAAACCGTCAGCGAATAAGTACAATTTACCGAAATGGTGGAATAGACTACGTACAGCTTAAAAACATTGAAAAACTTTGGTCAAACTCTTGAGAAAAATTTAGTCAAACTCTTTGGAAAACTTTGGTAAAACTCTTTGGAGTTTAAGCTTGACTCTATATTATAAGCCTCCTCTTGTTTTGTTTCACAGCCTGACGCATCTAGCCATCATGAAATTCTTGATTCTCTTTGTTCTACCAGCTTTGACTTTCGCAGCCCCAGAGAAGAGATTCGTTGTAGACCAATTTAGTAAGTTACGTTACATTTTTATGATTTAGAAATTTCACATTTATTACACTGCAAATAGCAGTTTATCAACAACCAAGGTTCTAACTGTTCTCTTCAATAACAATGACGTCGTACTGGGATTTTCTTCACCCGCTTTTGAACAACCACTCACAGAGGCTGCCATTTTGAATGGTAAACCAAACCTTAGAAATAACCCGTAATTTCATTGTCTATTTTCCTAAGTGGTTTCCTTGCGGAACCAATGAAACTGCCTCATTTATTATTCATGATTAAGAGATTTCCTAATAAGATTTTCCAAATGAAATTTTTGAATAGAAACATAAACCGTACATTACAATATAAAATAGTGAAATTTGTATTAACCTCTTTTTATAGACAACCTCATCAGCTTGGATGTTTTGAAACAAGATTTACAAATTATGTTGGACCTTTTGGGAAGTGACCCAACAGAACAAGCTTGTGAGCAAGAGGCCGCTAAATTGTTAGGATCTGGACTTATCCAACACTCTATTCCTCTTATCTGCCACTCGTAAGTATATATATATAGCCTACAAATATATAATACGTATAGTCTACTGTCGATAAAAGTGTCAGCCTTACAAATGTATAGTTTTCATACATATCTTGAACCTTCCACGGTTGTCTATGGTAAAGGTCATTGACTTTAATGTAGCATGCCTGCCTCATAAATACCTGTAATCATATGTATCAATCAAAGCGCAAAAGGCACTGGAGTTGTTCGACAGAGAAAACATGTTGTGCTTCGGCTCTCTTAATGTGCTCATTTATTTACATTTTATTTATTTATTGGAGTTAACGCCGTATCAACACCATTTAGGTCATTTCACGGCGTCCAGCGCACCTAACCTAGCTTTCCTGGACCATTGTCTATAACCAGTACTCACCAACCCTTCCAAAAGGCCGGATACGTTTCCATATTATCTAATTAATGGAGGAAAATCGACATTATTGTCAAATTTTCATGGAAGGGTATAACCTCCCCGGGTGGGATTCGAACCCGCACCCCCTCGGGCACGAGTATCCAAATCCCGGCGCGTTACTAACTGCGCTATCGACCCGGGTATTAATGTGCTTAAAAATGTGACAAAATAATGAAATATGTAGAATAAGATTTCGTTTCTTGAAACATAGACTGCAGAGCTTTCGATGTATGAAATGTATCTTCAAAATGGTGTCATTTGTACTTGTAAACTATACATGAAAATCCAATTTAAATTCGATTATCAAAAATACCGTTATCACAATGTTCAGGTAAATCTAATTTAAAAATTGATTACAATGCATACTCCTATAATTGCACAGGTATAATAACCATAGAGGAGTACAGGGAAATACAATTGAATGTTAATACAAATTAATTGTATATGTTACTAATATGTATATATGGATAAGTATTCCTGTAGTTATAAGCCAGCATTTTTTACAATTTAATCATCATATTTTTTTCTTTTAAAAAAGAAAAAAAACATACAACGGTTTTATATTCATGTATACGCAGCACTACTTCCTGCGCGTTGTTGTTGTGCGATATGAGTTAAGCGTCTGAGCCAAGATATGTTTTATCGTCTACGTATAGAATGAGAGATTTATACGTCATGTCCTTTCAAATTGGGGTTCACCACAGGGAATCTTCACTGTCGTATATATTTTCAGTGTTTGATTAAATGTAATTATTACAATTTAATTATTAAAACCTTTCTCAGTCATACACATGTTTGAAGATTTGAGTTCCTTCATGTACCTCAAAAAGTAGATTTTGTAGTAAGCTTGCTATACTGATTTCTAAAAATTGGCGTATATTGTTGTTCTTCGAACAATTAATAAAAACTCTGTATATCATAGGTTTGAAGAGTTGAGCCCCGTCGTGTACCCTCAAAAAAGTAGAATCCGTAGTAAGGTTGCTACATCGATTTCTCAAATTGGCGTATATAGTTGTTCGACAAGCGAACAACTAAAAATTAACTTCAACACTCCAATAAAAAAGATTTGAGAAGCCGTTCGTAGAATTAACGGTAAACACAAATATTTTTTTACTGCTCATCTGAAAAGTAAAGACTCGAGCATCGCAAAACAACTAAAGATATAGCCAAAACGCTGGCTGAAGCTTTTGAACATAATTCTTCTTCTGTACACTACTCTGACAAGTTTAAACAAGTCAAATCTAATTCCGAAAAACATATTATTAATTTTCATTCTAACAACGAAGAAGAGTATAACACCCTTTATACGATTTAGATTGACGATTTAACCGATTCTATCAAGCATGCTAAATACACTGCTGCTGGCCCAGATGAAATTAATTATCAATTTTCAAAACACCTCCCATTAGAACCTCAACATTTATTGCTTGATATTTTTAATGATATATGGATATCTGGTAAAATTCCAGATTCCTGGAAGGAAGTTTTAATCATAGCATTACCAAAACCGGGTAAAGACAATACTGACACCCTTAACTAACGACCAATATCTCTTACAAGTTGTATCTGCAAATCCTTTGAACGTATGATTGATAAACGGTTTGTCTGGTATTTAGAATCAAACGGTATCATAACCGGTTTTCGAAAACAGCGAAATACAAATGAGCATTTAGTTCGTCTGGAAACCTTTTTGTCGATTAAGAAAACATCATAATGATCTCGAACTTTACATTTCTGGCTCTAAAATCCCTGTAGTCAATGAAGCTAAATTTTTAGGCGTTACATTCGATAAAAACTCTTTTATATCACTATTCAAGTAGAATTGGGGATCTGATACTCAAACATTACTTAAATTATACATAGTTCTTGTTCATTCTAAACTAGATTATGGGTCAATAGTGTACGGATCAGCACGTAAATCATACTTGCAAATGCTTGATACAATACACAACCAGGGCTTACGAATCGCCTTGGTGCCTTCAAAACTTCACCTGTTCTGTTGAAAGTCTTTATCTTAAAGCTAACGAGTCATCACTAGAATTACGTCGACAGAAGCTTTCACAAGAATACGCAACTCGAATACTAAAGTATCTTCTAACAAAAGAAACCCGGCGCGAAAAGTTGTTTTCAAACCAAATTACATCGATAAATTCGACAACAAACCGAACGAAATTACACAATTTGGCCTGCGCGTTAAAAACAACTTAGAAATGCTTAATATTGACAAAAAAAGTGTTACAAAAATTAGATAAAAATGTCCCTCCGTGGACCTACAACATACCAGACAATTATATCGACTTATCAACTTTTCGTAAATCTTTAACTAGCCCAGAAGCCTTTAAATCTGAATTCGTAAACGTCTTGGAAAAATACAAAGATTGTACACATTTATATACTGACGGTTCCAAAGATGGAAACAAAGTTGGTTGCGCTGCATGCGGAAATTCTTTTGCTGCGAGAATGAGACTTCCTGACAAGGCATCTATATTTACTGCCGACGTCAAAGCAATATATCTACCTTTAACGTACATTTTAAGTAATATTAAAAACATGTTTTTTATTTTTTCAGGTTCTCTATCTGTACTACCGGCCATAAAAATCGTAGTTCAGACAATATACTTATTAAAAATATCGAATTAAATTTACATGATATTCTAAAGTCTAAAATACACCTCTGCTGGATACCAAGTCATGTTGGAATACATGGAAATGAAAAAGTAGACATTTTAGCTAAAGAATCTTTAAACCTTCAACCAGTAGATATCAAATTACCAAGCAGTGACTTTAAGTGTTCGATCAATACGTTAATTAAGTCAAAATAGCAAACAATGTGGAATAATGCTATATTTAATAAGTTACATGACATAAAACCAACCCTTAATTCATCTTCGTCAATAATATTCGCGCTAATCGATGAGATCAAATGGTGATTACGCGATGTAGAATTGGTCATATCAGCCCCGTGTTCAGTAACTTCTGTTAGCTAACGTTACGGATACTGAAGAACTCAACCCGAAGACAACTCAACCCGTGCAATACTCAACTCAAAGATAGGACAACTCAATCCGTTAGTAGGAGACTGAGTTGTCTCGGGTTGAGTTGTCTAGGGTTGAGTTGTTCCGACACTTCCGTTCCGGAACGTTTTGGAACGTTCAAGGTAACTGAACACGCTGCAGATGAACACACTCATGCCTTCTAAAAAGAGAGAAAGCACCTAAATGTATACCATGTGACGAGCATTTCAATGTAAAACACGTTCTTCTTGGCTGTCAAGATCTTAAATACATCCGTGACAAACATTTTAAGGTTAACTCACTTTGAGAACTTTTTCAGTCAGTACCATCATATGCAATACTAAACTATCTGAAGGCAATAATATTTATCATAAAATATAGAACTTAAAACCATTAGAATTTGGTTACATTAAAAGTATCCCCTATAGCTTTTGGCGCGATATAAAGGAAATAAATATTTATCATAAAATATAGAACTTAAAACCATTAGAATTTGGTTACATTAAAAGTATCTCCTATAGCATTTGGCGCGATATAAAGGAAATGAATATTTATCATAAAATATAGAACTTAAAACCATTAGAATTTGGTTACATTAAAAGTATCTCCTATAGCATTTGGCGCGATATAAAGGAAATAAATATTTATCATAAAATATAGAACTTAAAACCATTAGAATTTGGTTACATTAAAAGTATCTCCTATAGCTTTTGGCGCGATATAACCTTTCTGTGTTGGTGCGCCGTAAAACCCAAATAAACAAACAATAAATAAATACCTTTAAATGAATAGGCACAACGGAGGCACACAGGTGTAACTGTTGTTTATCGGGATAAATAAACAAATTGCTTTTTTAGGAAACTGGACATCTTTTGGCATCAAATGCTCTTATTGCTCTAATTGACACCCGTTTGTCATGATTTTGATGTCAAAATTGTTTTATTTTTGTCTCGAAAAACCGTAGTTATGTCTTCATATTAATAATAAATGCACATGCATTACACAGTTTAACACATTTTGTATAATGATTAACCCTTATACAGTGTATATACACGTTTTAAGATGTTATGGATAATATCGTATTTTAATAATCAATTTCGTATTTCAATGAACAAATAACATTTGCAGTTACAATACTTGTGGGTAATTTCTTTGTCTCATTTATTATTATGTAACACAAATAAACATACAATGAACTTAGGTTATTGTGATACTACTTTGATTGTTAAATATGGTGATTTGAAAGAATAGAGTCAAATGTTTTGCTCAGAATGCATGAACATCTAGCACATTTTATTAAATATTCGTCGAGTCTATTGTTCGGAGTAAAATGCAGCCATACTTAAAGAGATATTGTAAGCCATACCTAATTAGAATCGTTTTGTTTTACAGATTCCAAGCTTTGGTACAAAGCTTCAACCTTGTTCCAGACACCACTACCGTAGCAGTAGCAAAGAGATTCTTTCTTTCTGATATAGGTAAACTACTGATTGTAGAAAATACATTTTTGAACAGTTTAACGATTTCATTTAAACCAATATTTTGGTAAAGCATAGCTATAACAATGCATTACTGAATAACCCTTTTCATTCATTTCAAATTATTTGGCTGAAACACAACGATATAAATGCATATATGGACAGGCCGGTTCCATTAAAAATATTTTGAGAAATGAAACTTTATAATAATCTCATAATTGCGATATCTATGAATAAAAAATTATTGGCAAATTGTCAAATAACAATGTACATAATTATGAACTATTTATGATAAATATATAATTTTTTTATTCAATGTTTAAGAAATCCGTTTATGACGGTAAATTATATTATGTACATAACCTAAATTATCTGTTGCGTGGGCAAATTCAATATTTTCGAAGTACATAAAAGTGCATGGTACAAGGAAGGTTCCGGATTCGATTACCCACCGCGGCAGGTTATATCCTTCCTGAAAAATCAACTTTTATGAATTAAAGATTGATCTTCGTTTGTTGCTGGAGAAGTTATCATCTCCTAGTGAAATGATAACTAAAATAGTAAACGAAAAATATCCAGGAATCATCATACGTCTAGCGTGCTACACTGAAAGATTCGTGAAACGGGAGAAACCCAAATACGAGTGCAAGCCGACGCCCAGCGACAAACATGCAAAATTATAAACGTATATAATATTGCTTCAAATATCATAAAACACCAAACCTTAAATTTTATCAATTTTATGTTATTTAAGGAACCATTATCAGCACTGATGTTTTGAAACAAGATTTACAAGTTATGTTGGACCTTTTGGGCAGTGATCCAACAGAACAAGCTTGTGAGCAAGAGGCCGCTAAATTGTTTGGAGATGGACTTATCCAACACTCAGTTCCTCTCGTCTGCCACTCGTAAGTATAGTCTGCAAATATGGTATGTCTTTAACATTGAATAATAATCTAAAATCATTCCCTCTTGCGTTTTTGCTTTGTGACCGGACTGTGGTTTTGACTGTTGCTTTTTCTGATTCAGCGTTTGTTTTTTAACTCCCTTTTGATACTGTAAAATATGTCTGCATTACACATTTTTAGTTTAACATGTATGCTTTTTATTCTTTTTCCAACACTGTATTTCACTCGTCTGTCATTCGTATGTAATATTGTACGTCCATGAAAGATAACTCTTACATATTAGTGTCTATGTTATGTTGTGTTTCTTCCCATTTGAGTAATACAGTTCGTCGACCTTTAAACCGTTGCTTGATATGAGTTTTTGTATAACTAGCTTATCGATTCATATTTGCAAGTTCTCAAAAACTATTCAAAACGAAATGCATTTGCTTAGCGCATTTTAACTGATGTGATCTAGCCGGCATAGAATAGAAAGGAATGCCTCAAGTGAAAGAGTGTTACTACGCAATGGAAAGCCAGCGGAGAGAAAATGATATTTTGTCTGAATAAATACCGAATACTTAAACTATTATATTCTATCAAAACGTTTTAATCAAGAGATATATCAACATATTTAGCCATTGACATACTTCCTCAAAACTGTGTTGTTGACGACATGATTACATCTTAACAGTCCCTCGCTTCGTAATTTCAATAGCTAATTTAACAAGCAAATTATTAGGTACATCTTTGATCATTAGTCCTAGTTTGTATACGTCAAGAGTTAACTTATTCATATGAAGGTCAACTTTGATAGACTTATAATTGTAAAAAACATTGTTATTTCAGATTCCAAGCTTTGATCAACCATTTCAATATTCATCCAGATGTGACAACAGCTGCTTCAGTTTAAATATTTTGCATCATAGATGTATGATACATACTAATAATATAACTGAATTACAAATATTTAAAAATATTGCTATTGTGTTACTTTCTATAACGTATGACATTTGCACAATGTGTACGCTTCTCAATACAACGTAAGGTGTTGTTACACCGAATGTCAAAGTTTTTTTGTCATATTAGGGAGGTCAGTCGTCCAACTAAAGTTCCCTAAAAAGGCCTGGATCTCTGGACCTTAGCTTTTGACCCAATACATATACTTAGGAGTTACCATTGCCTTTGATTGATAAATGAGGAGGAGGATTGGAATTAACATTCTCATTGCAAGAGAAGTTGCTAAATTTAACAATAAAACAGTAATAGTAACGTAAATGATATAATGCAATTCAATGACAGACGTAATCAAAGCACTGAAAGCACTTAGTTGTTCGACCTAGAAAACATGTATAGCTGTAGTCACTTGTTGTGTTCAGAAAATGGAATTAAAGTATGTAGAATAACATTTTGTCACTTTAAAGATAGACCACAGAACTCTCATTGTATGAAATTTACCTACAAAATGGTGCTGTTTGTACACACGTACTTGGTTACTGTACATGACAATACAATATTTATTGAAATACCAGAGAAAAAAACCGACCAACCTCTACACAAAGCCACTTTTCGAAAATCCATTAAAGTGTCTTTGTAGAGAAGGTGGCTTTGTCAAGAGGTTTTAAGTAAACCAATTATTTATGTTGAGTCAAGCCGCCCGGCTAGCTCAGTAGGTAGCACGCAAGTCTACTGATCGAGGGGTCGTGGGTACGATTCCGGGGCGGCGCATACTTTCGTGGAGCTTGGTTATTAAATTATTACTACGGCCATTCTCCCTCCTACCAATGATTTTAATTATGTCGGGCAGTTGTCAGTCACTGACAAAAGTATGCGCTTAGTAGTTGGTTAACAGCTAAACCAGAGATTTAGCCTTTCCAGGAGGAGTGAGTAGGTTGACTGACCGCCGTTAAATGACCTATAGAATGTGTTGCTACGGCGTTAAACCCAACAAAAACAAACAAAAAGAAATGTTGAGTTGTTTTATGGGATAGTATGCTTTGTTTTTTCAAGTACAATGTATAGTACGTACAGTACTATCATACTTATTGGATGCTGGTGGTCCATTCCCAATCAACGAGTATTCTATCCGACTAAGACAACGGGTATAAAATTATATGTTTATGATGTCCATTTTCATTTATTTTGTCACGTATTTATACTACTGCCACTTTAAAGTCGTATAAAACGTATAATAATATAGTTTGTCCTAACCTAAACCATACGATATTTGTTTCGTGAATTTAGTGCGAAAGCTAATCAAAACTTATGAACAACATTTAGATAGTGTTATTCATGGATATAAATATTTGTGCCCATGATGTGAAGTTAAACAATGAATAAAAGATACAAACCAACATTTCGGTAACATTTTTATACTACTAGTATGAATTTTTGCTCATTCATTATTTTATTCCTGTGATGCACCTTTGATTGTTTGAAATGTATATATTTGTAGCAGGCTATTGCATCCATGTCAGTGTCATGCCAACAATGTCGGAGACCACAATAGAAATAATAGATTTATCTCTTTTTTTGTGTCACCCCCGGTATTGATGTGCATGGCATAAGGCATTATACACTCTGTGTTAGATCTACTCACTTTTTATATGCTTTGTGTGGCGGTAATCGACGAAAAGGGCCAATTAATTGCGCGATCGCGTTAGATGTAGGAGTTGATTTTTTATTTGAAATTCTTCCCGCGAAATTTAAATAAAAAATTCTTGAAGGGATTATCTGGCAAAATTTTCAGTTCCATTTTCCTGGTTCTGCATTTTATTTTTAAAATTGTGATTGAAACAGACAAACTGATATATTGCTTGGCAAATAATTTCTATATAGATATATAATAGATTAGTGATAAAATATAAATTTACTGATGAAAAGATACTAGAGCTTGTCATTGTGCAACATTAGTATTATTCTATTAAAATATATCCTAACCGCCTAAGAATGTTGAATAGACAGAATGCGATCAATGAAAATGTTTATTTTCAGCAAGTACGACATATAACAATTCTATAAATAGCTTGGTGATTCCCTCAGTATCCTACTTTCGTTTTCAACAATGTGTATTGTCCGTTTTTTCTAAACTGTCCAAGCTTGAATAATTTCACGGTGACTGAATGCATTGTTTTTTTTACTGGCGGCCTAATTGTTATTAAAAATATCTTGACAAAACATATCATACGGCATAAGCAGCTTTACTCGATCATAATACACACTTTCGGAAACTCATTGATGTATTATGACAATAATTTTAACAAACACATTCACCGTGAAATTATTCATGTTTTGACAGTTGAGAAAAAACAACAATATGCCACATGTTTTAATTCGTTCAGTTGATTGTTATAAGTGACAGATGTTAGTAGTAAGTGATATTTTACGTTCGTGATACTGTTTAAAAGACTAAACTTGGTTCCATACTTTTGGCTCAGTCATTTGCCTGTATATCCCTTTAATACAATACAATACAATACAATACAATAGTACTTTATTCAGTATAATCTATATACAGATTATTGCCTTAAACAAGGCGAACACGAACATGAGAGAAGAACATGACAATACATGTTTGTTTGTTTGTTTGGGTTTTACGGCGCACCAACACAGAAAGGTCATATCGCGCCGAAAGCAATACACGATACTATTAATTCAAACGATATTAATGATGTAAAGCTCTATATCTTATTATAAACATTTATTTCTGTTTGTTTGTTAGGGTTTTACGGCGCACCAACACAAAAAGGTCATATCGCGCCGAAAGCAATCAATGATACTATTAATTCTAACGAAATTAATGATGTAAAGCTCTATATCTTATTGTAAACATTTATTTCTTTCAAAAAGTTAAGTATCGCATATGATGAAACAGATTCAAAAAGTTCTTTAAGTGAGTTTACTTTAAAATGTTTGTCACGAATGTATTTAAGATCCTGACAGTCAAGTAGAACGTGTTTTACATTGAAATGCTCGTCACGTGGTATACATTTAGGTGCTTCCTCTCTTTTGAGTAGGTATGAATGTGTTAATCTGGTATGACCAATTCTACATCGCGTAATCACTATTTGATCTCGGCGATTAGAAAATATTGTTGACGAAGATGAACCAAGGGTTGGCTTTATGTCATGTAATTTATTAAATACAGCATGATTCCACATAGTTTGCCATTTTGACTTAATTAACGAATTTATCGAACATTTGAAGTCGCTGCTTGGTAATTTGATATCTACTGGTTGAAGGTTTAAAGATTCTTTAGCTATAATGTCTACTTTTTCATTTCCATATATACCAATATGACTTGGTATCCAGCAGAGGTGTACTATTTTAGATTTCAGTGTTTCATGTAATCTTAATTCAATATTTTTAATAAGTATATTGTCTGAACTACGATTTTTTAAGGCCAGTAATACAGATAGAGAATCTGAGAAAATAATAAAATTGTTATTAATACTATTTGATATGTATGTTAAAGCAAGATCTAATGCTTTGACTTCGGCTGTAAATATGGATGCTTGGTCAGGCAATCGCATTCTTGCAACGAAAGAATTTCCATATGCAGCGCAACCAACTTTGTTACCATCTTTTGAGCCGTCGGTAAATAAATGTGTACAATCTTTATATTTTTCTAAGATGTTTACGAATTCCGATTAGAAGGCTTCTGGGCTGGTAATTGATTTACGAAAGTTTAATAGGTCAATATTCACGTCTGGTATGTTGTAGGTCCAAGGAGGGACATTTTCATCAAAGTTCTGTAAAACGGTAGAAATGTTGATATTAAGCATTTCTAAGTCGTTTTTAACGCGCAGGCCAAATGGTTTAATTTCGTTCGGTTTGTTGTCAAATTTATCAATGTAATTTGGTTTAAGAACAACTTTTCGCGCCGGGTTATTATTGTTAGAAAATATTCGAGTTGCGTATTGTAATGAAAGTTTCTGTCGACGTAATTTTAATGATGGCTCGTTAGCTTCAACATAAAGACTTTCAACAGGTGAAGTTTTAAAGGCACCAAGGGCAATACGTAAGCCCTGGTTATGTATTGTATCAAGCATTTGTAAGTACGATTTACGTGCTGATCCGTACACAATTGACCCATAATCTAGTTTTGAACGAAAAAAGACTTCTGTATAATTTAAGTAATGTTTGGGAATCAGATCCCCAATCAGTATGTGAAAGTACTTTAAGTAGATTTAAAACTTTAATACATTTAGTTTTTAGCGACTTTAAGTGTGGTATAAAAGAGAACTTTTTATCAAATGTAACGCCTAAAAATTTAGCTTCATTTACAACAGGGATTTTTGAGCCAGAAATGTAAAGTTCAGGATCATTATGATGCTTTCTTAAACGACAAAAATGTACGCATTGTGTTTTTGACTTGGAAAATTTAAAACCATTTTCTGTAGCCCACTTTTGAATTTTATCCAAGTTCTGTAGTAGTTGGCGTTCGATACTTCGAATATTTTTAGATCTATAACAGATTAAAAAATCGTCAACATATAATGAGCAATCTGTACCAGGATTTATAACCTTAACAATATTATTAATTTAAGACCAAAAAGTAAGTATAGCATATGATGGTACAGATTCAAAAAGTTCTTTAAGTGAGTTTACTTTAAAATGTTTGTCACGAATGTATTTAAGATCCTGACAGTCAAGTAGAACGTGCTTTACATTGAAATGCTCGTCACATGGTATACATTTAGGTGCTTCCTCTCTTTTGAGAAGGTATGAATGTGTTAATCTGGTATGACCAATTCTACATCGCGTCATCACTATTTGATCTCGGCGATTAGAAAATATAATTGACGAAGATGAATTAAGGGTTGGCTTTATGTCATGTAATTTATTAAAATTTGCATTGTTCCACATTGTTTGCCATTTTGATTTAATTAACGTGTTTATTGAACACCTGAAGTCACTGCTAGGTAATTTGATATCTACTGGTTGAAGGTTTAAAGATTCTTTAGCCAAAATATCAACTTTTTCATTTCCTTGTATACCAATATGGCTTGGTATCCAGCAGAGGTGTACGGTTTTAGATTTTAAAATTTCATGTAATTTTAATTCGATACATTTAATAAGAATATTGTCTGAACTACGATTTTTATGGCCAATAATACAGATAGAGAATCTGAAAAAATGAGAAACTTATTATTAATACTATTTGATATGTATGTTAAAGCAAGATCTATTGCTTTGACTTCAGCTGTAAATATGGATGCCTGGTCAGACAGTCGCATTCTTGCAACAAAAGAATTTCCATATGCAGCGCAACCAACTTTGTTACCATCTTTTGAGCCGTCAGTAAATAAATGTGTACAATCTTTATATTTTTCTAAGATGTTTACGAATTCCGATTTGAAGGCCTCTGGGCTGGTAATAGATTTACTAAAGACAATGGAACACAAATAAATACAATAAATAAAACAAGAAAACAAATGAAGGAAAATCATACAATAGAAAATGAATGGAATCAAATGAAATAATAATTAATAGTAAATTTCTAATTTCGTTGTTTAAAAGCTACATGGATAAAATTAGCCAATTTTTTATAAGTACATGTACCTTCCTTATTTGTCTGCATTAAAATATTGAACTTATTTTTTGTTGGCCAACTATGGAAATATTTTGGTAAATGTTTTACTCTTAATTCTCGATATTTTGGGCATACGAATACTAAATGGTATTCATTTTCAATTTGATTTAAATTGCATTTTTTACATAATAACAAAGTTTGATCATTACTATTATCATATCTAAATTTCTCAATATTTAATTTATGAGATGTACATCTTAATTGTGTCAATAACTTTCTATGTTTATCAATAAGAATTGAGTCAAGGTATTTTTCAAATACAAAATCAGTTTTAAAAGCATTGTAGGTTGATAACTTATTCGAATTATTTTTGATAGAGTGCCAATTTTGCAAGTATTGATCTTTAATAGTAGTATATAACAATCGTTTGGGCAGCTTTTGTTGCTTTGTTGCTTGATGACGTCACACTGTCCCATCCCTAAAATGACTCATTGTTGCGCAATGACCTATCCCTAATATGATGACGCCATGGTTATTTTTAGAAATGAGTCACAGCCCCTCCCCTCGGTCCATCCTTAAAATGACTAATAACGCTATGACGTATTTGCCCCAATTAGTTATTGCACTCATCCCCTCAACCTAATTATAGCCTACACTCACCTTCCCAACCCTAATTATTGCGCTGACTCACATGCTTCACCCTAATGTTTAAGGTCAATCCTTAACATGACTACAGTAACCCTATGACCAATAGCTTAATTATAACATTGACTAACACGCCTCACCCTAATCTTTAAGGTCAATCCTTAACTTAACTAGAGTAACGCTTAGACGTATTTATATAATTTAAGTCTGTCTCACACCCTCGCTCTACCTATCCTAGCACTGACTCACCTCACCCATCCTAATTATAGCCATGACTCACGACCCTACCCTCCTCTCGCCAAACGTGCTGGGACTTGTTAACGGGGTTGGGCCTACACTATATATACCGTATTTTCAAATTTTCATTCAGTTATTATATCGGTCACTTGATTTTCCTTCAGAACGGATGTCGTTAAGCATTTGATAATAGATTCATATATTTCTCAATAAGTGTCGCTTGAATTCAACGTGCGTATTTAACTAATATTTTAAATTTTAGGTAATTTAATGTATTCACTAACACCAGGGTTCATGATTTATAAAAATAGTCAATATAATGATATTCAATAAAAATCAATATAATGAAAAACACCGCAACAAGGGTACGCTATATTGACCTAAGTACATGTAGAGTGGTCATTTCCTTAAATAGAGTATTATAGTCAATCGCACATTCTTAAAACCACAAGCGACTCTATGACCTATCCCCTCCCTAATTACTGTTTAGTATGGCCAGCTGGTGTTAATAAAACTACATTACATCGAATAAATAGTATTTTCTAAACTAAGGTCAAATGGGGTTGTCGTTTAAAATTTTAAGCCTATAGGAATAGGTCTGAACAGCTGATGTAAATTACCCTAATTATTATCAACTCGTACTTTGTATAAGCCAATAATATTCATTTGTCTATCAGAGAGTTACATAGCGAATTTTTAAAATCGCCCGTGTTTAAACCAGTCTTTATCTGCAGTCATTTTCGAGTTGAGTAATTGGCAATATACTGGACGCTGTCCACTGTATAATAATTGGCTTTTTATATAAATTTGACTCATCTCCGCTACTAACATAGTACAGCATTTCTCCTGAACAAAACAAATAAAACTAACCTGGGCTCTTCGTTCGCCGGCTCGCAAGACCGCCCGCCCGCCTGCATCCGCCCGCCCGCCCGCGCCCACCCGCCCGCCTATTTTGACAGGTTTTGTCTGGCATCACTGTACATATTGCATAATGATCAGTCATGTACTGTCAAATTACAGGAGTAATTTTGTCAGAAAAACATTTTATTGAGAAAAAAGATGCAGTTGTAACAATTCATTTTACACCATCGAATTTACTTATATCATGTATTATCTCAAGTATGCATAAGTATTCCCTCTCTTCAAACTAAATACGACCCAAGGGTCTATACCGCCAGAACGGAAAATGACCATTATAAGTACTTCAAAGTGCAAACCAAAGCAACTAAAATATATATACTAGTAGCTCCTTCTAATAACCCGAACTACCTATTTCTGTCATTGTCCACACTTTGTTGTAGTTTATATCTTTCACTTGATTATAATCCTATCTTGTTTCCTTGATATAAAATATTTGAACATCGAATGGTTTAAGTTCTCAAGTTTTACCTCTATGTTACTTAATTATCCGTCTCCTATCCCTCTGGGTTATGTATAACTGTGAACTATTGCGCTCAGACTGTTGAAGCGATGCGGTTTATTGTTTAGGTCAAACGGGTTTAACGTCTATTAAATTTAATAATGTAATGGCCAGCGTTCATGAATGAAGTAAAGACTCGCGTCGTTCTATAAACAGACAGTAAATATATCAATTAGATCCATGAGACTCCCTTGATTTATTGTACTACAGATAACACTGTTAGGTTAATTAGGGTCAACCAGACCGGAAATATATCCACTATTTTGACAGGTTTATGATAAAATAATTTATAATATAAATAATTTAAAATATTAAAAAATTAAAAAAAAAAATTTAAAATATTTTATCATAAACCTGTCAAAATAGTGGATATATCTGATCTTTAATAGTAGTATATAACAACCGTTTGGGCAGATTTTGTTGCTTTGTTGCTTGATGACGTCACACTGCCCCATCCCCTAAAATGACTCATTGTTGCGCAATGACCTATCCCTAATATGATGACGCCATGGTTATTTTAAGAAATGAGTAAAATGATCTCAAGTTTTTACTTAATTCACCTTCATACATTTAGATTTTCATGACATAAAATTTTGGCATCAACAAATGATACATAAACGTTAATGATAGTAGAACAGAACAAAACAGAACAGAACAATAATAGCTGCATGTATAATGAAAATAAAAGAGTTTCTTACATTAGCAACATTACATGTTTTTGTTTTTTTCACCTATTTCACCTTGATTTATACAAATAATAATATAATTATGATACATTTTCTTAAATTTGCAACATGTACTTTAATTTTTAATAAAATTATTAAATGACAACAATAAATCATAAATGAATAATCAGGTCTTTAGTAAAAGACAAGAAAGTAATTATACAACTTTTGACAAATAATATCTATAAGTGAATGATGAAAAAAATTACAAAATCCTTAAAATTAATACATTATTGTTAGTGATGTTAGTAAGTATGGCCTCCAAAACATCCCCTTATAGCCATACCCTTACCGCCTTAATACTAAGAACTATAGATAATGCTTCCTTGAGATATAGTAAAATAACTAACAAAAGAGTGGTTAATATAATAAAACTCTAATTAGGTGCTTATTTTCTTTAAATATCAACATTTTGGAACTCAATAATACATATATATGGAAATTCTAGATTAGATTATCTCCTTTACATATAATGTAAGAAGAATTTTATCAAGTTATTGACTAAAACATTTGGAGGGTACTATATTAACATATGTTTTTGTCTTTCCTAGCATGAAGAGCGTTCATGTTCTGTACTTATATGCTTAAACTTTCTTCACTATACAATTTTTTAAAATATAAATTAAACACAACTTCAACAATTCACCTGAGACCCAGCCAATTAACTCCCACTGAGACTTGAACTCAGAACTCCTCATGACATAGAGACTGATCACTAGCACAAGGTATTTTGCATTAAACTAAAAGAGTGTCATGTCGCTGGTCCCAAGTGATATGCAGCAGCAAGCCACACATTTTAAATAAACTTTCACTTTGAAAGAGTTATTAGTTGAAAAGTGAAATTTGATCATAAACTTTATCCAACAGAGCTTGACTGATACTTATTTATGTATTTTGATGAGTAGTGAGTTTGATTTGTTCAATAATTATCAGAAAATAGATTATATTCATGAATTGTTATGCTTGATTACTATCGTGGTCACTCCTTGTTTATCCAGACTTGTGACTGGCTTACATGATACAGTTAGATCTCAAAGAACTAACGCATCAATATAAGGTCAACTTACCCACATAAAGCAATACTCAGTGCAACTCAGGGTGGGTGAGTAGAGGTGGGGCTTGTCTTAACTCTAACTCTTAAGTCGCACCGTTTTGACATACGACGTATGCACCAAACATAGTGCCGAAACACTATGGATAATGTATACGTGTGCATACATATCCTTTGTCACCAAGGCAAATAACAACTGACCCCGACGGATGCATTGGGTACGGACCCCGTTAGGGGTAGGACCTCCATCAAGAGCGCTGCGTCCATTGCCGTAAACTGTGGACTTATCTCAGGACGGAGTGGTATGCATTTTTCATATGCAAACTAAAACTAAGAGACATGGAATATTATGGATCATCTCATCTCATCTCATCTGGTTTTGGTATGTATGGTTCGTCTGATCATGGTTGGGTATATATGGATCATCTTATCTGAGTTAAATGTACATGGATGATCTAATCTGGGTTGGATGTATATGGATAATCTCATCTGTGTTGGATGTATATGGATGATCTCATCTGAGTTGGGTGTATACGGATGATCTTATCTGGTTCGGATGTACATGGATAATCTTATCTGGTTTAGATGTATATGGATGATCTTATCTGGTTTAGATGTATATGGATGATCTCATCTGAGTTGGATGTATATGGATGATCTCATCTGTGTTGGATGTATATGCATGATCTTATCTGGTTTGGATGTATATGGATGATCGTATCTGGTTCGGATGTATATGGATGATATCATCTGTGTTGGATATATATGGATGATCTGATCAGGTTTGGATGTATATAGAAGATCTTTTCTGGTTTGGATGTATATGGATATTCTTATCTGTGTTGGATGTATATGGAAGATCTTTTCTGGTTTGAATGTATTTGGATGATCTCATCTGTGTTGGATGTATATGGATGGTCTTATCTGGTTTGGATGTATATGGATGATCTCATCTGTGTTGGATGTATATGAATGATCTTATCTAGTTTGGATGTATATGGATGATCTCATCTGTGTTGGATGTATATGGATGATCTCATCTGTGTTGGATGTATATGGATGATCTTATCTGTGTTGGATGTATATGGATGATATCATCTGTCTTGGATGTATATGGATGATCTTATCTGGTTTGGATGTACATGGATAATTTCATCTGTGTTGGATGTATATGGAAGATTTTTTCTGGTTTGAATGTATATGGATAATTTCATCTGTGTTGGAGGTATATGGATGATCTTATCTGGTTTGGATGTATATGGATGATCTCATCTGTGTTGGATGTATATGGATGATCTTATCTGGTTTGGTTGAATATGGATGATCTCAACTGTGTTGGATGTATATGGATGATCGTATCTGGTTTGGATGTATATGGATGATCTCATCTGTGTTGAATGTATATGGATGATTTCAACTGTGTTGGATATATATGGATGATCTTATCTGGTTTATATGTATATGGATGATCTCATCTGGGTTGGTATTTATTGATACTTTCATGTGTGCCTGGTATTTATGGATAATAAATATATATATATATATATATTTTCATCTGGGTTGGATGTATATGGATCATTTATTCTGGGTTGGATGTATATGGATCATTTCATCTGGGTTGGATGTATATGGATCATTTCATCTGGGTTGGATGTATATAGATCATGTCATCTGGGTTGGGTAGATATGGATCATCTCATCTGGGTTGTATGTATTTGGATAATCTAATCTGGGTTGGATGTATATGGATCAGATAGTCTGGGTCGGTATTTATGGATATGCGTGCATGTATGTTTGGTATTTATGGATAATTTCATGCGAGATTAGTATTCATGGATATTTTCAAGTTGGTTTATACTTTATTGATTATTTCATGGGCATTTTGTATTTTTGAATAATTGCATGTGTTTTTTGAATTTATTGATAATTTCATATGCGTTTGGTATTCATGGGTAATTTCATATGGATCATCTCATCTGGGTTGGATGTATATGGACAATCTTATCTGGGTTGGATGTATATGGACAATCTTATCTGGGTTGGATGTATAAGGATAATAGCATCGGGGTTGGATGTTTATGGATCATCTTATCAAGGTTTGATGCACATGGATCAGCTAGTCTGGTATATATGGATACATTCATGTGTTGTTGGTATTTAATGATGCATTCATGGGCATTTGGAATTTTTTGATAAGTGCATGTGTGTTTGGTATTAATGGATAATTTCATAGGCATTAGGTATTGATGGATTATTTTATGTGCCTTTAGTATTTATCAATAATTTCATGTGGGTTTAGTATTCATGTATAATTTCATATGAGTTTGGCATTTATGATTAATGACATAAGCGTATGGTACTTATGGATAATTTCATGTGGATAAGGTATATATGTATAATTTCATGTGGGTTTGGTATTCATGTATAATTTCATATGGGTTTTGCATTTATGATTAATGTCATGAGGGTATGGCACTTATGAATAATTTTATAAGGGTTTTGTATTTTTTCATGTGAATTTTGTATTTATGGATAATTGCCTGTGCCTATTGAATTGATTGGTAACTGCATGTGTGTTTGGTATTCTTGGATAATGCCAAAAACATTAAGTATTGAAAGATAATTTCATGTACCTTTAATATTTTTACATAATTTTATGTGCGTTTTTTTTATTTATGGATAAAATTCATGGGCATTTGATATTTTTTAATAATTTAATGAGCAACTATTTTTCACTTAATTCACATTCATACAAACAGATTTTCATTACATACATTTTGGGCACCAACAAAATGATTCACTAATGTAAAAATTAGTAGAACAGAACAGAACACTTCTGACTTCATGTATAAACAATAATTGGGTTTCTCATATTAACATGTACTTTAATTTTTTACTTAATTGACCATAAAATATAACACACAATATTGACCAAAAATGATACATTAAATCTAATATTAGTATAAAAGAACAGAACAAAACAATTATAGCTACATGTGTAAAAAAATTGGGTTTCTTATATCAACAACATGTACTTTATTTTTGGGCGGGGCGTAGCCACGCTCCAGAGTTAACAAACCGTAATTTCAGCTCCGAGCATTGAATTTAAGCAAAAAACCCGATCCACTCCGCATATCATTACTGCAAAAATTGATTCGGATATTTCGGGTTAGTATGTTATCATGATAATCGCCTGCGACTTATTTCCATAGATTTGATTTTCCATCCGGCAATAGAGCAACATGATACGACTAAAACATGCAATGGAGAATTGGCAAATCGACGCAATTCGGTTAATTACAGTTTTGCATAATGGATTGCGAGAACAGGACTTCCGGTTTAAATTCTATATCATTTTTATAAAGAAATAACCCGAATCATGTCATAAACGCTTGCAATTACCGCATTTTCGTTCTAATTAGTTGGGAGAATAGTATCAGCCTGATCTATTTATAGCCAGGGATTTCTCCACTAGTGGGCGGACGTTATTTATCACGTGACTCATGTGACGCATCAGTCAAAACATTCAACATGTCGGAACCACACGCATTTATCGATACAGTAAGTACATGAATGTTTTTGTATTTGTCGTTATTAATGCGAGTCTCAATAAATGTTATTATTTTTACAATATAATAAGCATGTCCATGGTTTGATCTAAACTAATTTATATAATATATTGCAAAGTGTACAAAATTATGCGTCTGTGAACAGACCAAAAATGTAGATAGAGCAGCTTAGATATTTGATCATTGGTGGAAATCGTGAGAAGTTTTCATCTTAAAAACTGCCGGTGTAACAATACACTCATTTTCAAAATAACAATTTAACTCGACCCGTCACTAAGATCGATTGCATTTCATGTAGTATGGACCTAAGTCTACCGCAATTTAACAACATTTTGACAGATGCAAGAGTGGTGGGTTTTCGCGACCCTGTTTGTACTTTCACTTTCGTTTTTCATTTGCCGTAGTTTTCTGTCAAAATCCTTTTAGGTAATAGATATTTGAGTATCTGCATTGGTCTAGGAACTACTTGCTTGGATTAGAAATGCACTAAGAAGTTCAAAAGTACTTAGAAAACTATGAATTAAAAACATGCTGTGGATAATGATAAATAACAATAAAATAGTACACTGTTGAATTTGATAGAATATCACTTGTCCATAAACTAATGCGTTGACACTGGATGGAAATATTTCCTTGTTAACTGACATAAATATACACGTTTGACAGGGCAGGCACAGGAATTCAATATCACAGCTGCATATGACCTATTATCATGGGTGAAACGGGGTAGTTAACTGCTTTCTATGGCCTTTCACACCCTAGCTTTCAGTAGATTAACTAGGGCAAATGACTATCACCAGTAAACATTTATGTGTATTCATGTTAAATGGTAAAGTTTACAAATCTGAGCCTTTCTAGTGATTGCTAGTAGTTGATTTTTTTCAATTTTGCTGAACTGTAATATGACTGAAACTTTTAGAGTGGTGAAAGCACCATATAATTAAGAGGAGAACTGTATCAGCTTATTGATTTTAACTTATTTTTCAGATTGATTCGATTTCCAGCCACTTAAAATCCTGAAGCAAAGGGACAAATGGAAGCAACTTGTTGGAAGAGTATGTGGAAACAAGCTTTGGTCTCCAGTCAAAGATTCTACAGTATGCTGTGCTGCACATATTTGTGATGGGAACCAACATTGATGAACTCATTACGATCTCTCAACATGGGGTATGACACAGCAAAACCAGTACATGTAATGGAATTCTTTGAAAATGGAATTCATAAAACTAACATGACGGTTAGTACTATTCACTGCATTAAATGCTTATAAATTAAATGTAGCAGAGGTATAATATGTTGCTTGTACTCCTTGCATTCAAGCTAGCTTTTATGGAAATGTTGTACAATGTCCTCTAAGGACTCGAGAGGCTGTGGGTTCAAATCTTAGTTTGCAACATGGATTTGTATCTGCTTGCATTTTGCGTCCAACATAAATAACCCACTAGGAATTGTATGATTGCACTGTTAGATAGACTAAAGAGACAATGGAACTCCAAGAATTGGCGGACAAATTCTGTTAATGAGGGGATATGTGTGTAGCAGAGGTATAAAACAGCACTTGTACTCCCTTGCATTCAAGCTAGTTTTTATTGGGATGTGGTACTGTGTCCACTTACAACTAGTGAGGTCGTTGGTTTGAATCTTAGTTTGGAACATGGATTTTTATCGGGTTACATAAACTTTGCATGAACTAGAACAGAACCAAACATCCTATAAGGATGCGGAAAAGTACCAGACATTAGGATGGAATACGCTACTTTTTGTGTGCAAGTTAGTTGCTTCACCAATAGAGATCATTGAGCTGTTGAATATCGCATACTATTCATCTTAACAGTTAACATATCCTATATACAGCCAAGGCTAACCATGGCTCATCTGTAATCTATTTATTTGTATTAAGATTCAAAGAACTGAACCCTTGCTTCTGGCAAACTTGGGCGAAACTAATAACATCTATAGACACATTTAATACTCATTAATGGGAACTAATTTTAGTACTGTGTGTTCTAGCTGCATAGTTAATTTTGGTTTTCAGCTTTTATCTAAATGCTTGGGTTAGTGTTGAAAATATTGAAAATATTCTTTCAAATATCTAAGATAATCAGATATCAAACAAATTACATGCGCATATATTACAATAACCAGTATTCAAATCTGGCTTATTTCTTAATTGTTGTACAATTATTGTTTCAGGAAATTCATACAGACCAGATCACATAGAACAAAGTGGACATAGTTCCAGACCCAGAGATGCCAATCCTTCTGCCTTCTGTAAAACACAATGGCATGGTGATTTTTTAAAGTAATATTCTTTATGAAGTGGAGATTGACTGGTGTAACCAGAATGTTTAAATGTGCAAATGTGCAATACATTTAAATAAAAAGTTCAAATTAGAAACATTGAAACACCTGAAACTATTAATGACTTGTTTGTCAGAAAGCACAATTATGTATGTATCCTGCTGCTTAGCCTGAACAAATCTCAGATGAAGAAATTACCTGGAATGTGGTCCAGCTTTTATGATGCCAATGACAGACTAAGGTTTTAATGTAAGATCTAAGTTTGAAGAATTTAGCATATCATTATTCATGTTCCATTAGGGAAAAAGGTGAATGATAAATGACAAGTTCCTCTGAGTCCAAAACAGAAAAATAGTGCATACCCCTGTATTGAAATTGAGCAAGTTATCAGGGGATTACAATTCTTCAGGTTTTAGCTACTTGAAAAGCCTTTTTATATTGAATTAAATGTTTGTAAATTATGAATGCTTTTATATGAATAAAATCCCTGTATATTCACTACCCTTCATGAACAAGCATGCACTTATGTTTTGAATTATTTCCCCGCATAATTAAGAATCATTGGTAGGAGGGAGAAAGGCGGTAGAAATGATTTCATGACCAAGCTCCACAAAAGTATGCTTCACCAAGGAATAGAACCCATGACCCCTCGGGCGGGGCATACTTATGTGGAGCTTGGTGATGAAATTATTTCTAAGGTCTTTGACAGTAAATAACACATAGGTTTGATACAATATGAACTGAATTACAAATAAAGTATTTTAAGAGCTGCTAGTGTTAATCCATTTCATGAAATATTACACTGTATACTGGTACGCATTTATGTAGGCTACTGTATGTATATAATGATAGGCTTACAGGATTTATAATAGGATAATATACATGATGTTCACATTATGTTCATGTAAACTTTTTTGATAGTCATTGTATCAGAATAATGGTAAAGCAATAAATGATGTATGAATAAATTGATTTAAGGGCAATATCAAGAACATGTATACGCATTTCTATAAGAATATCTTAAAAAATAAAAAAATTATAGCACAACGAACTTATGAAAAAAATTAATTTCGTAAAAAAAGAGGGGGTACCCTTGTATAAAATACAATAATATTTTTCTTTTATTGATTTACAATAAATTAAGACCATATATATATATCAATTATGATTATAAGAATATTTCCTGAAAATGTTTGAAGTATTATCTTGAAAAATAAAGAAAATACAGCAATTTATAAATCAAGACTTTTACAGCTCTGAATTAACTTTTTGTGCAAATTGGCCGCGGGGCCATTTTCGGATCAATATTTCTCAAAAAAGGAAAAATAAGAATCTAAATGATTATTAAAGTCAAATATTTACCTAAATGTGAGTACATATATTGAATTAAGGGACTCTGAGAGCTCTCTTTCTTTAAAATTGTTGCCCTCAAAGATGGCTCAAAACTGACCAATTTCTTACTTCAATAATAGTGCAATACGTACCAACTTCAAACACCTGTATCTCAAAAACAATTAGCATTGAAGTCATCCTTGATTTGCTGTATATAATAATATATAAAACATGAAATATGTTAAGTAAGCTATTGTTTAATCTGTTGCAAAATAGTGTAACATTGAGATATTTTACTTCACATTATCTTTGGTATTTGTGTAAATAAACATTTAAATGTATTTTGAACTGCATTAATATATGTACATGATGAGTAACAATCTATAGTACACCATGGATTTTTTTTAATATTCTATGAGAAGTTTCTCCATAACCCTGATGGATTGTAAATGGTCAGATATTATAGTAATTGAACTAATTTAGAAACAGCCTTTTCTATTAGTAAAATGCACAGTAAGCATCATTAACTTCAGATTCTATCAAACCTTTTAGAATTTAAGGAAGAACAGGTTATATTTAGGCACTTTATGTTATTTTTTAATGTCGCAGCTGAAATACCTATTCCATGGAAGTGTACAAGTCATCATTTAAAAATAAGTGTACTGAGAAGATTTCGTGAATTGTCACCCTACAGTGTTAACTTTTTTGTCTATTTACTGTTATTTCCTGGTATTACATTTGTATCAGCTGAAGACTTGAAATTGTTCATTCAAAATGTATGTATATATTGTACATTTCATACTGAAGTGTTGTAATTAAAAGTAATAAATAATTACAAACAAATCTGTACAGTCAATATACTTGAGCATACATTGCTTGTCAAGGTTATGCCTAACCCACCAAGAACCGTGTTAAAGTTCATGTAACTTGAGATCAAACTTAGTGCTCAAAACTTGCCATTGCATCCGAGTATTATCAAACACTGCTAACAAATGCACCTGGCTTCAAATATGGCCAGCCAATATACAGTACCCACCAAAAGTTTGGAGACATTTTCACTTTGTAGGCCTATTGAATAGCTGTTATCAAATATTTCAAAACTGCTTTTAAATACTTGTCAGTTTTGCTTAATTTTTAATTTTAGTTCTACTTAAAAATATGTGATAGAAAATAATTACATTGCTCTTAATTTTTGAGGCTTTGGATTATCAGATGTTAAACTATTAATTGTGGTGCATTCATGAAATGTGCTTTAATTTCATCATAGATAATCTGTGATGTATTTATAATGATTGTATTCAAAAAATCAATTACTGGAATCAAGATATAATAAATTTCTGTTGTCTCCAAACTTTTGGTAGGCACTGTATATCAACGAAGAACACTGGGTAAAAGAGCATGAAGTTGTTTCCTGAAATATAAATATCGGTATCTCAAGTGCATACTCCTTATTTGTTAGTGGTGGAGTGGATGAGTCGGCAGAAATATATGACTGATACAGGGATTGTTTCCAGCTTTGTAGGGACAAAGGTCTATGCAACAAATTAAAAGTTACAAGACTGGTCCTTGTAAAAAGGATAAAGATTAATTCTATGACCATCAAGGAGGGAAGTTTGTAACAGCAATAAAGTCAGACACTATAGACTACTATTCACAACTCTTTCCTTTTTTGTTTTAAAATTAATCTTTGATCATATAGAATCCAATACTGAATAGAACATCATGACGATAAACAATGATTCAATTTATCTGACACAATCATTATGAGAAAAGTTGAAAATCCATCTGTCCAATTGGAAAAGGGCAACTTTAAGGCTAGTTTCTCATAACGTCATAGTAGTGTCATAATCAGTGTTTTAAAAATTTCAAGAGCCCCGCCCCATCAGTACTTTCAGTGCTTTGATTTACTTAATTGACCTTAACACATAACCAACAAAACTATACATAAATGTTAATGTGAGTATATTAGTTTATTATATTAGCAACATATACTTTTTTGAATATAAAGATCTTCATAACATATATTTGGGACACCGACAGTATGATACATTAATGCTAATGTTAGTAGAACAGAATAGAACAGAATAGAACAGAACAATTATAGCTACATGTATAAAAAATAATTAGGTCTCCTATATTAGCAACATGTACTTTTTTAATATAAAGATTAAGGACACCAACAAAATGATACCACCTTGACACCAAGAACATAAATTATGCTTCATTAAGATATAGTATAAAAAACAAACTTAAGAATTGTTAATGTAACAAAAGTAAAAAAATAACAAACTAATGTTGACCTTAAAATATAAAACAAACACAATTTACCAATTAAATGATACATTAATGATAATGTTAGTATAACAGAACAGTATAATAGTATAATAAGATACAGAAAGATAAAAAATAAGTAATTGTAAAAGTAATGTTCATAACTTTAAGTATTTATCTGTTTACTGAGTTTAATGTGCTTTACAGGAAGAAATGGAAGTGTGGTAATTATCTATTTACTGAGGAAAATATTCTTAAATCTACATGACTGTGTTCATTAATCCAAAACAATAATTAAGAAAAGTTAAACCAACTGTAAAGAATTTCCTAGTTCTGAACAATGACAGAATGATGATATGATTTTAACGACCACTATGTTTACAAACTCCACACACTGTACTATGAGTCATAGAGCTCACAATCTGAGTTTAGTTGACATGCTTTTGAACCCATTATCGTAAGACCAGGCAACTCTTACAACCCCCTCAGCTCGGCGTTCATCCAGCTCTGAGGCCCGCGGACTCTTCCACTTAGAAGGAGAGGTCATTTGTAGCTATCTTCTAAACTATATTCAATGTATAAAATCTGTTAATCAAAATGGTAGTTTTTGTATTATTTCTTCTATCTGTAGTAAAGTCAAAATAAAGAAATTACATTTTAGCGAATACAAATATCTTTTCCTTCCTTATTTGTAAACTTTCATGTAATATTATACAGACCAAATAGATCTACTTACTTTAATTAATTGTACCTATCAAATTTTACTAATATTAATCTAAGTCCTGAAAGTCCATCTTAATGAATTTGATTAAATGCAACTATTCATTACAGTACACTTGAATTCATAGACAAATGCTCAAGCTGTAGATATTTAGTACCCTAACATTAAAATTACAAGTCATATTAATGTTGATCATAATTATATAAATGCTCAAATCCTTAATAATATAAAACCCTAATAAAATAAACAAATAATTTTCAAGTAGTTAAAATTTTAACCTTTTATTAATTGATATCAAAGATCTTACATACAAAGTTTCTCTTCATATTTTTTTTTAAATTTGAATATTATGAGTTTTAAAAAATGTAAATCAAAAATGTAGTTCAAAAATGTGGTTAAAAAATATTCCATCAAGTATTTAATTGCTAATAGTTTTATCATGAGAATTCAAAGAAATTATCATTCACCAAAGGAGGAAAGTGTTCCTATATCCATCTCACTTTTTTATTAACCTATATAGCAAGAAGAAAGGTTAAACATTGTTCAGTTAAAGTAAAACTATGTTGTCTAAGTGCTAGTAACAACAAAATGATGATATAATTTTAACAACCACTATGTTCACAAATCCCACACACTGTACTATGAGTCATAGAGCTCACAATCTGAGTTTAGTTGACATGCTATTGAACCCATTTTTGTAAGACCAGGCAACTCTTACAACCCCCTCAGCTCGGCGTTCATCCAGCTCTGAGGCCCGCGGACTCTTCCACTTAGAAGGAGAGGTCATTTGTAGCTATCTTCCAAACTATGTTCAATGTATAATATCTGTTAATCAAAATGGTAGTTTTCAATTATTTTCTTCCTTCTGATGTCACGTCGAAACAAAGAAATTACATTTTACCATATACCTGTTTCCTGTTTACCCTGTTAAATGTCTAGTATAAATATATTACTCAAAGTATTCATTATTTTGATCAATTAAGTTAAACTTATTAATCAAAGTCCTAACAAGTCATATTCATAAACTTAATTCAATGCAACTATCAGTCTTTAAAAACTACATGCATGTTCAAAATTTAATTATAATGCACCATAGTCTTATTTTCAATGTCTTAAATCAACACATGTATTAAATGTCTATTAATGATTTTAATACTTAAAACTACTCCTGACAGCTATAAGTAAATTATTACGGTTAAAGTCAAAGACAAGAAAGTTATTTAGAAACACCATTTAAGTCACATTGTTTACCCTCATGGTATTAAGAGTAAAAATTGTAATCTCATTAAAAATCAAATTTTTATTTAAAATAAATTTGAGCATGTTCTCTATTGTTTTTATTTTCATAATTGTTCACTGCATGGTAAATACAAGACAGTAATTCAACATTTAGCAAGAAAAAAGTACAATTATTTATATTATTATCCTTTAAAACTATAGTATTTTATCATAGAAGGTTTTGATAAAAAAAGATAACCAATTCGATAATAAGGCATAAGACATAAGACATGAAAAACCTAAACATTAACATCATGTACTTTATTTTTTACTTAATTGACCTTTAATATAACCAGCAATATTGACCACTAAATAATACATACATGTTAATGTTAGTAGAACAGAACAGAAAAACTATAGTTACATGCATTAAAAATAAAAAAGGATTTTATATAAGCAGCATTGTATTTCATTTGTACCTGATTGACGTAAAATATAAAGAACTTCATAACATATATTTGGGGGAACAACAAAATGATACATAAATGTTAATGTTAGTTTCTTATATCAGCAACATGTAATATATATTTTTACTTTATAAATAAATTTTATACATGTAAGTGAATGATAAAAAAATACAAAAAAACTTTAAAATAAGTAAATTAATATTTGTGTTGTTAGTAAGTATGGCCTCCAAAACCTCCCCTTATAGCCATACCCTTACCGCCTTAACACTAGGAACTATAAAATATGCTTCCTTAAGATATTATAAAAACAAACTAAAGAAAAGTTAATATAACAAAACACAGAAATTAATAAACTAATGTTTATGTTAATAGTAAATACGAACCTTCAAAACCTCCCCTTACAGCCATACCCTTACCGCCTCAACACTAAGAACTATAAATTAATTATGCTTACTTAGATAAAGTAAAATTACTAACTAAATGGTTGTTAATAAGTATGGCCTCCAAAACTTCAAAACAGCTATACCCGAAACCACCTAATATTAAACACTGCGCGCTATAAATTTACAGCTTGAAGATAGGTTTAATATAAGAAACATAAATCTTTACAGAAAAAATGATGTTGAAATATGAAAAAGCAAGACAAAAAATTGAGTACTTGTACAAGTGGTGTTCATAACTTTAAGTATTTATCTGTTTACTGAGTTAAATGTCCTTTTCAGGAAGAAATGGTAGTATATTAATAATATATTTACTGAGGAAAATATTCTTAAATCTACATGACTGTGATCATTAATCCTAAACAATATTTAAAAAACCTACTTTAAATGAATTTCCAAGTTCTGAACAATGACAGAATGATGATATAATTTTTACAACCACTATGTTTACATAATCCACACATTGTACAGTGAGTCATAGAGCTCACAATCTGAGTTTAGTTTACATGCTATTGAACCCATTTTTGTAATACCAGGCAACTCTTACAACCCCCTCAGCTCGGCATTAATCCAGCTCTGAGGCCCGCGGACTGTTCCACTTAGAAGGAGAGGTCATTTGTAGCTATCTTCCAAACTATGTTCAATGTATAAAATCTGTCAATCAAAATGGTAGTTTTCAATTATTTTCTTCCTTATGATGTCATGTCGAAATAAAGAAATTACATTTTACCATATATCTGTATCCTGTTAAACCTGTTAAATGTCTAGTATAAATATATTACCCAAAGTATTCATTATTTTAATCTATGAAGTTAAACTAATTAATCAAAGTCCTAACAAGCCATCTCTATAAACCTTATTAAATGCAACTATCAGTCTCTAAAAACTATGTTCAGAATTTAATTATAATGTACCATAGGCCTAATTTCATTATCATTGATCAACTTATGCATTTAATGTCTAATAATTTTAAATACTCAAAATATTCCTGACAACTATAAATGAACTACATGTATTATGGTTAAAGTCCAAGACATGAAAATTATTTAGAAACTTTGTTTAAGCCACAATTTTTACCCTGGTGGTAAAGGTACTAAGGTAAGAAAAATTACATTCTCATACAAAATCAAATTTCAATTTTATGAAAATTAAAACATGTATTCCATTACTTTTATTTATATAATTATTCACTGAATGGTAAATACAAGACAGTAATTCAACATTTAGCTAGATATAACAGTTATTTATCCTATTATGCTCTAAAACTATAGTATCTTATCATGGAAAGTTGTTTTTTTTAAAATGACTTATTTGATAATAAGGCTTAAGACATAAAAAAACCTAAACCTGAGGTATAAAGGGCAGTAACTTAATATTACGCAAGGATAAGGTTCAGTTGATACATAAACTTGTTATACATTATAATTATAATATACATAAAAAACAATAAAAATTCAGGCATTATTTATAACATGCATTCTTAATTCCTGACTTAAAGCTGGTTAAAGCAGCTTTTTCATATATAAACAACATGTACCTAGAGGCAACTGAGATAAAGGGCAGCCTCACGTTCCCACATCCATAAATGGGATGCCACAGCTGGAAGCAGTTTTCTGTCATACCCTGGACCCAAAGATTTTCATAATCTATTCAATGAATCTTGTATCTTCTTACTTCTTTCAACTAGGTATTTTCCGGATATTCCAAATCGCCTCAAATATAGTAAGTTCAAAAAATGACCAATATCAGACAGACAGTCAGTCGTTCCAAAGAAGTAAAACATAATGCATTCAGTGACCATGTGATTATTAAAAATAGTATAAATATTAAGTGCATATTTCTTATATAATAAAATACCTTAAAACCTTTAACAGAAGTACCGGTACATGTTGCTTAAATAAAAAAATACCCTAAAACCTTAGAGGAAGTACATGTTGCAAATATAAGAAAATGCGCTTAAACCTTATATAAATGTACATGTTGCTAATGTAAGAAATACCCTAAAACCTTTAGTAGAAGTACATGTTGCTTAATAAGAAAATACCCTAAAACCTTAAATAGAAGTACATGTAGTTAATATAAGAAATACCTTAAAACCTTAAGTAGAAGTACATGTTTCTGATATAAGAAAATACCCTAAAACCTTGATAAGACGAACATTTTGATGCTTATATAATAAAATAATCTAAAACCTTCAGTAGAAGTAAAGGGTGATCCAAAATATCTGATACTGTTTTGAAGTTGAATAAATAAGTCATTCCTGATGCAATTATTAAGTGCTATATACCACTGTAAAGAGAATTGTCTTACATTTCAGTCATAACTAATTTACGGAAAACGTTGACGTAATGTTGCAAATATAAGAAAATACCCTAAAACCTTAAGTAAGAACATGTTGCTAATATAAGAAAATACCATAAAACCTTAAGTAGAAGTTCATGTTGCTCATAAAAGAAAATACCCTAAAACCTTAAATAGAAGTTCATGTTGTTATTAAAAGAAAATACTCTAAAACCTTTAGTTGAAGAAAATGTTTCTGATATAAAAACACCATAAAACCTAAAATAAAGTACATGTTGCTGATATAAGAAAATACCCTAAAACCTTTAGTAAAAGTACATGTTGCTACCATAAAAAATACTCTAAACCCTTATATAAATGTACATGTTGTTTATGTAAGAATATACCCTAAAACCTTTAGTAGAAGTACATATTGCTAATAAAAGAAAATACCCTAAAACCTTAAGTAGGAGAGCATGTTGCTTATATAAGAAATACCCTAAAACCTTTAGTCAAAGTACATGTTTCTACCATAAGAAAATAGAAGTACATGTTGCTAATATAAGAAAATATCCGAAAACCTTAACTAGAAGTACATGTTGCTAATGTAAGAAAATACCCTAAAACCTGGAATAGAAGTACATGTTGCTTAATTAAGAAAATACCCTAAAACCAGGAATAGAAGTACATGTTGCTTAATTAAGAAATACCCTAAAACCTTAAGTAGAAGTACATGTTGCTAATATAAGAAAATACCCTAAAACCTTAAGTAGAAGTACATGTTGCTAAAATAAGAAAATACCCTAAAACCTGGAATAGAAGTACATGTTGCTTAATTAAGAAATACCCTAAAACCTTAAGTCGAAGTACATGTTGCTAATATAAGAAAATACCCTAAAACCTTAAGTAGAAGTACATGTATCTGATTTAAGAAAATACCCTAAAACCTTAAATAAAAGTACATGATGCTAATATAAAAAAAATACCCTAAAACCTGGAATAGAAGTACATGCTGCTAAAATAAGAAAATATCCTCAAAACTTAACTAGAAGTAAATGTTGCTAAAATAAGAAAATACTCTAAAACCTTAAATAGAAGTACATGTTGCTAATATAAGAGAATACCCTAAAACCTTAAGTAGAAGTACATGTTGCTAATATAAGATAATACCCTAAAACCTTAAGAAGAAGTACATGTAGCTAATATAAGAAAATACCCTAAAACCTTAAGTAGAAGTACATGTTGCTAATATAAGAAAATACCCTAAAACCTTAAGTAGAAGTACATGTATCTGATATAAGAAAATACCCTAAAACCTTAAATAAAAGTACATGATGCTAATATAAAAAAATACCCTAAAACCTGGAATAGAAGTACATGCTGCTAAAATAAGAAAATATCCTCAAACCTTAACTAGAAGTAAATGTTGCTAATATAAGAAAATACCCTAAAACCTGGAATAGAAGTACATGTTGCTAATATAAGAAAATACCCTAAAACCTTAAGTAGAAATACATGTTGCAAATATCAGAAAATATCTTAAAACCGTAAATAGAAGAACATGTTGCTAATATAAGAAAATACCTTAAAACCTCAAATAAAAGTACATGTTGTTAACATAAGAAAATACCCTAAAACCTTAGATAGAAGTACATTTGCTAATATAAGAAAATACCCTAAAACCTGAAATAGAAGTACATTTGCTAATATAAGAAAATACCCTAAAACCTTAAATAGAAGTACATGTTGCTAATATAAGAAAATACCCTAAAACCTTAGATAGATGTACATGTTGCTAATATAAGAAAATACCCTAAAACCTTACATAGAAATACATTTTGCAAATATCAGAAAATACCTTGAAACCTTGAATAGAAGAACATGTTGCTAATATAAGAAAATACCTTAAAACCTCAAATAAAAGTACATGTTGCTAATATAAGAAAATACCTTAAACCTGGAAAAGGAGTACATGTTGCTAATATAAGAAAATACCCTTAAACCTTAGCTAGAAGTACATGTTGCTAATATAAGAAAATACCCTGAAACCTTAGATAGAAGTACATGTTGCTTATATAAGAAAATACCCTAAAACCTTAGATATAAGTACATGTAGCTAATATAAGAAAATATCCTAAAATCTTAAAAAGAAGTACATGTTGCTAATATAAGAAAATACCCTAAAACCTTAAATAGAAGTACATGTTGCTAATATAAGAAAATACCTTAAAACCTCAAATAAAAGTACCTGTTGCTAATATAAGAAAATACCTTAAACCTGGAAAAGGAGTACATGTTGCTAATATAAGAAAATACCCTTAAATCTTAGCTAGAAGTACATGTTGCTAATATAAGAAAATACCCTAAAACCTTAGATATAAGTACATGTAGCTAATATAAGAAAATACCCTAAAACCTTCAGTAGAAGTACATGTTGCTAATATAAGGAAATACCTTAAAACCTTATATAGAAGTACATGTTGTTAACACACGAAAATACCCTAAAACCTTAGATAGAAGTACATTTGCTAATATAAGAAAATACCATAAAACCTGAAATAGAAGTACATTTGCTAATATAAGAAAATACCCTAAAACCTTAAATAGAAGTACATTTGCTAATATAAGAAAAAACCATAAAACCTTAAGTAGAAGTACATGTTGCTAATATAAGAAAATACCCTAAAATCTTAAAGAGAAGTACATGTTGCTAATAAATGAAAATACCCTAAAACCTTTGATAGAAGTACATGTTGCTTATATAAGAAAATACCCTAAAACCTTAGATATAAGTACATGTAGCTAATATAAGAAAATACCCTAAAACCTTCAGTAGAAGTACATGTTGCTAATATAAGGAAATACCTTAAAACCTTATATAGAAGTACATGTTGTTAACATAAGAAAATACCCTAAAACCTTAGATAGAAGTACATTTGCTAATATAAGAAAATACCATAAAACCTGAAATAGAAGTACATTTGCTAATATAAGAAAATACCCTAAAACCTTAAATAGAAGTACATTTGCTAATATAAGAAAATACCATAAAACCTTAAGTAGAAGTACATGTTGCTAATAAATGAAAATACCCTAAAACCTTTGATAGAAGTACATGTTGCTAATATAAGAAAATACCCTAAAACCTTAAAGATAAGTACATGCTGCTAATATAAGAAAATACCCTAAAACCTTAAATAGAAGTACATGTTGCTAATATAAGAAAATACCCTAAAACCTTAAACAGAAGTACATGTTGCTAATATAAGAAAAACCCTCAAACCTTAAATAAAAGCACTCATTGCATATATAAGAAAACACAAAACTTATAACAAAGGCATATTAAGTTGTTAATAAAAAAACTTGAAATTATAATAAAAGTGCATGTTGTTAATAAATGACAAAAAAAACCAATAACATTGTGAAGAGAAGTGTATTTTGTTTACATTACAATTAGAATACATAAGAATAAATAAATGTAAAAGTCGAAAATAGAAAAAAAAATCTAACGCTAAAATAACAAATAAAAAAACATGTTATTTACAGAAAAGAAAAACATGAAATAAAATAAATAAATAAATAAATGAATGAATGAATGAAGGAATGAACGAATGAATGAATGAACGAATGAACGCATGAACGAATGAACGCATGAACGAATGAACTAACGAACAAACGAACGACCGCATGAACGCATAAACGAATGAACGATGAATGAAGGAATGAACGCATGAACGAATGAAGGAATGAACGAACGAACGAACATATGAAAACATAAACAAAATATAAAAAAAACCCACATCAATATAGAGTCCATGTTTTCTTTCTTCATACCATACTCTGCCGTCATTCCATGTGCTGTTCTTGTGTTGATACCTAATGATGCTTTCCTGTAAAAAGAAAAAAGAACAAAAAAAGAGTACTTGGTAATGATTACATGTAAAATAATTGAATACAAAACATTTGAATACAATATATCATACAACTCATACACAAAAATAATGAAAAAAGGAAAAAATGATAAAAGAAAACCCATAACCCCTTAGCCATGTACCCTGAGAGAAAACCCTAAACTCCTTAGCCATGGACCCCGAGACAGACCATGATACCAACAAAGTTTGCTTCCCCCTTCAATACCTTAGGTTGAGATACATGAACCCGTGTGCTAGGCCCTTCCAGTGGTGCTGATATCACATGGGCTGAGAACGTGCCAAAGCCTGACTGGAAAAATCCTGGAGGGTTTTTGGCATACACAATGTTCAAGTACCTTGCAGACTGGGTGACCCAAACAGCGTCAGCGAAATTCATAGGGGGTTGATAAGGAGAGGGTGGTCCGAGAGGCGAAAGGGAGCATGCATGAGAGGTGGGTGTTCATGAAGGGGAAGGGTTTAAAATGATGCTTCTCTGAGTTCTCTGAGAAAGGTGGTGGCATTTCCATGATTTTATACTACCAGAAGTTTGTAATGTTGTACAGTGTGTTGTAACAAAGAGTTAAATCCAAACCAACCATCAATAGACAAGGGGAGGGGTCAATGGTTTCAGTCCCTGAATCTCAGTTCATTAAAGAACAGAATTTGTTGTTTAATGTACTAGGCCCATGAACTGAGACCATTGTCTAAATACAAGGTACCTACTCAGTGTTGGAACACTGAGTTAAATCAGAATGTATTGATGTGAAATGTAGATTATACACTAATAAATTATCATACTCAATAGAGCATTCATTAGACCAAGCACTTTTGAGACCTAATTCAAAGTGTCACACAATGAGACTAAGAGCATAAGTCAAATGATGAAAAAATCTACCTGGTCAAAAATGACATCATCAATTTTGATTCCATCCCATTGTGTCTAAAAAACACACAGAAAAGTTAGATTGAAAGTAAAATGGGTGTAAATATACTATTATAGAATTATATATCTAAATTTATTAAGTTTAGCTATTTTTTCTCCACATAAAAAGTTAAGATCATGCCTATTTGTTTACTATATTGAACAAGATTTCAACATCACATTTCACCATTTTATAGTACTGAATTTTATTTGCCTAAAATTTAATTGAAAGCTGATTCTATGTTTTTTCAATAAATATATTTTGCTTTTTTTACGGGCTAAGTCTGTAATAACTAACTGTTCATCCCGTATTTATTCTCATTTTTTTATATGAAAAAAGCCATAAAATGCGTAGAAAACTTGAAAGCTTTTTTAAGCTTTTTTATAGTTTTGCCAATTAGTTACCTAAGGTATAAACTACATGTATAGTCCAAAATTCATCATGACAAACTTTACAAGTTAGAACAAAAAGGCCACCAGCCCATAATACAAGTACATTTATATACAACAAGTAAATTCCAAATAATGATACAATTGAATATGAATGTGTAAGGTATCAGCAAGTAATGGCAACCTGTTTTATGTGTCTATTTAACAAACATCACAAGGTCTTAATTATCATAATTGAATGTTCCTCAGATTTATCTCATTAAACTTGTTTCTATTACCCTAAATCCCTTAAAAAACAAAAACACTTACATGACATTATATTTTTACTGATTAATACTTTAAGACCTTGCATACAATTTTATACCTTTAATAGTTAAACTTGCACATTACAGCCGTCTAAGCCTCTTTAATGTAATTTTATCAACACTCAAAGTTTGAATTTTATTAAGCGGAGAACTATAAATAAATAAATCAATATTATGAAATATTAACCTATTTAATAAATACCATGCAAACATACATGTATTAACTTAGCCAAAGTCACCCTAATTATCAATTAGATTGCTTCCATAGACAGAAAGCAAATTTTAAGTTTTAATTATTTTACAGCTGTATAAACATACAACAGTATCTGTTCTGTTCTGTTTTGTATAATCATACAAGCTAATAAACCCCATTGCTCATGAAACAATCATGGAAGTTCAGTCGTACTGATACAAGATCATATGACAGACATTTCAACTATAGGCAGTCAGACTTGACATTTATTTGAAACACTTCTCAAACCCATATCTTAATAAAAAAGGGTGCTATCTAAGTTATATAGAAATGTATCAATCTAGTGATCATATTCTTATATACCAAAGTCTCAAGCAATGATCCTGACAAATTCCAAATATAAGTATCAAAGCGCCGATAGCGCTGTCAGACCTGGGGTTTGGTATAATGGTTAATGGTTAATGTTATTTGGTTAATGTCTGTATACAACTCATGGATGTGATACAATGGACCTTTACCTTACATAAACCAGATAAGATATATGCGTGCTTCTTATCGTCTGCTTGTTAACGCGTAATGCGGACTATATCAATTGCAGTGGTAATTATCCCTTTATTTGCACGGGCACAACCGAATGTAATTGTCCACGACAAATTTTGATGTGGATTTGCCACAGTTCACTACTAAACACAGGGAAACCCCATGTAATAAAACTGAAGAATACTGAGCAATGTTTGAATATAATTTTAGCTGTAAAATTATAACATCTAAACTTAATGAATTCTATAAGTTTCAGCAGAATAATGAGGCCAAATATTACATTATTATTTCAACTTTAATTTATGGATCAATACAGATCAGCTAAGAGATGGAAATAAATTAAATATATCATTTAATTTATTTATAGCAGTATTCGATAGAGCTGCGTTTCTTGGCCAAGGTCGCAATACAATACGTATCAGGATATATGCCTCGCGATTACGATATAAATCAAGATATGATGTAAATTGTAAATTTGGTATGAATGCATTGACAAATTATGATACAATCATAAAATTAAAAACAAATGTTATCTTTGTTTTAATAACTATTGAGAATAAGAAGTAAATTTTGAATAAGATTGCAATTGCAAGTTAAATGCTATAGATATAGTATATTTTGTTTTCAACCGATTTCTTGTAAAGGGCCTTCTGAATTGCGATTTTAGGACGCGATTCGATACACCCGTATCGGACAGTCACAAATACGATCTCACGATGTATCCGTGAATCGTTACAGCCCTAGCATTTGAGTAGCTGGCAGTAAAATTAATCACTTGAAAGCCCTTAATTCAATAGCTATCAGCCAAAACAATATGGTCAGATCTCATAAAATTAAATTTTAATTAATAGAATCAGTTCAGAGATGGAAGCAACGCAATCTAGCATTAAGTCTATATTAAAATTTTCAGTTAAGTCAATGAAGCTCTCATAATTCACTGTTGTTCAAGCTTGTAACAGAAAATGAATGATGTAGACAAATAAAGTAATGTAACAAGGTTCAGATAATTAAGTTCTTTCGGATAGCTGGATAGTAGATGTTCATATTTACTAGATTTCTCCAATGCATTAAAGATATTGGCTCATTGCAGTAATAATGGTATCAATATAAAATCCCCATGTAGAATTAGGCTAGTTGCTACAAACTTGCATCCCCAAAATAATAAAACCTCAGTTTATGTTACTGTTGATCATTTCAAAACCAGTGCAATCAGGAAAAATACTACATGCTTATCTTCAATTTATCAAATGTTCAAACTACCAAAGCTATGGTGAGGTTATCTCACAACTATAATGCAACCATTTAAAATTTACATTACAAGTCATTCATAGATGACACAAGATAATTTTTACTGATTTTTCAACAAAAATAACTCAGTAAAGAGAGTAACTCACATTTCTTAGAGATGAAAAATACTCTGACTTAACAATGTAGAAATGAGAGATTCTATACATAGCCGACCAAAACTGTATAGAAAACATTGAACATTTTTAAGTAAGTCTATCGCGTAACTTAGCATTGCAATATTTAATATGTCTTCATAAAATGGAAAAAAATAGTGAAAACTCCTAATTGAAATCCATCTTCTTAATACTATATTACAGCATAATTGAAAATAAAGGAAGGTAGAAGTCACCATTATCAAACCCATGTTTGAATGTACAAAAAATAAAAACAACAAAACTCTTAATTCAAATCTATTCAAATAACTATGTCTATAGTATAGTATAATTATTTAATCAAAACAATAAACCATGGATACGTGTCACATTTATCAAAGCCATACACTTGACTGTTCATTTTTATATATAAACCTCTATCTACAATACAAAACTTAGTAAACATTGTGCTTATGGTGAAGTTTAGCCACACGGGAATGCTTGTTATCATATACTAGACTGTGGCATGTGGTTCACCTAACCAGCTCTCTAAGAATTACCCTTCAAACCAAATCAAACATGTGACTATGGTTAAGTTGAGTTACATGGGAATACTTGTAATCATAGATATGACCATGGGGTGTGGTTCACCTAACCGACTCACATAGTTTAACCTTCAACAAGAGACCAACAGCTTTAACTGATAATAATCTTATACAAATTTCATAGAAGGGTATGACCTGCAGTGACACACGAAAGCTTGCAATTACTAAGAAACTTTTTAAATGATATATCTATCAATACATACACTTAAAAGTATAAAACAACATAATTAAGTATTTGTTACAATGATGATACATTGTTAACATTTCAGTCAACTCTGATATACGAATATAATGTACAAAAGTACATATTTCTAGCAAGTATACTTAAATAATGAATAGGGTTTCACTTGAATTTAACAATGAACATTATAAATGTAACTAACATCTAAACAATACTCGATACAATGACGTCTTCCGATCTAGCTATCCCCCCAGAATTACCTGGGTCCTTCACTAGATTACTCGGATAACAATACTTGATACAATGACGACTTCCGATCTAGCTATCCCCCCAGAATTACCTGGGTCCTTCACTAGATTACTCGGATAACAATACTTGAAACAATGACGTCTTCCGATCTAGCTATCCCCCCAGAATTACCTGGGTCCTTCACTAGATTACTCGGATAACAATACTTGATACAATGACGTCTTCTGATCTAGCTATCCCCCCAGAATTAACTAGGTCCTTCACTAGATTACTCGGATAACAATACTTCATGACGTCTTCTGATCTAGCTATCCTCCCAGAATTTACTAGGTCCTTCACTAGATTACTCGGATAACAATACTTGATACAATGACGTCTTTCGATCTAGCTATCCCCCCAGAATTATCTGGGTCCTTTACTAGATTGCTCGGATTGTAGATCTTTTACCAGTTTATCTGGTATATTATATTGTTGTTTCAATTGTATATTATCAAAGATCCATCTTTCATTTGAATTTATAAATGAACATTATAACATCTAAACATACTCAATGCAATGACATCTTCCGATCTAGCTATCCCCCCTGAGTTACCCGGGTCCTTCACAAGATTGCTCGGAATGTAGATCTTTCACCAGGTTATTTGGTATATTATTCTTATATATTAGTTTCAATTGTATATTATCAATGATCCATCTTTTTTTTCTTATTATACTTGCTTGGATCATTTGTATTTTTTCTATATATTATTTTTATTTATCTATACATTTTTCTATTTCATATGATCTATTTTTGAGCATTATTTTCAAGCATGATTAGCGCTATTCACATGTATAATGTAAAAACATAGTATCTTTAAAAAACTATCTAGTTTCGTTTCTAATTTCCAATATATCATAAACCAAAGAATGAAAAACTTAAGCTGACAATAATACAAAAATTACGTTGTTTGATACATTCAAATGTATATATGACCATCATTTATCTTGTTTCTGTAACTTCTAAACTTCTATCATATGGTATATAAAGTATAAATTTTTAGTCAGATAAACAATAATCTTCTGACAGCCGATAAAATTTCAAGTGCCATCAAAGTATTGGGCGGGGGGGGAGTGCACATTTAGCACACTCAGAATAAAGAATATGACAAGTTTGGTACACTATACCACTTTAAAGTTTACAAGTGTACTCAGAGAAGTGACCAAAAGAAATTACAAAAACCTTCGCCATTTATTTACACACAGTCAACTACAGGTCGTCCACATAAACATTGCGTATATAAACATAGCCAGTTTCATTACACACCAATATTTAGGGGTGTATTATTTTTTCAGTTTTATAGTTTAGTTATTTTACTCGTATTTTATAAACATACCACTTTATAAATTTAAAATGTGCATATACAGTACTTAAAATAAATGTCAAGTATCAAAGTTGTATGTTTTAATCCGTAAAATGCTGTTCATGCATTAGCTTTTCACCTATTTAGTGGGCAAGTCCATTGTTTAAAGTACAAAAACACGCATGACCTAGAATACGACCTGTATTTTTGTATTGTAAATACAGGTGAAACAATTTTGGAACTGGAGTGATGGCATTGATTGCATGACTTCTTAGTTACATGTTAATTGATAAATTATTAACAAAAATTACAACAAAAGTATGGGTCTAACTATAAAGTGCTTACTGTATCGAAAGAATATGACTGTACTCTTTTATAAAAATCAGTAGTAATTTATTACTCTGTTTTTACAGTAAATCATGATTTTCATGGGTTTAGTCCCAGAGCCTCACTTTGTTTTTACTAACATGTTTTTCAATGTTTTCTTTACAAAACTGGTCAGTCAGTACATAATCTGTTCTCTATTTTCTTCATGTGATACAGAGTATTCAATTATTAATAAGTATTCAAATATAATCAAATATTAATAAAAATCAAGTAAATTGTAAAGACAAAAAGAAAATAAGGTAAACGTTTGATACTTAAGCAGTTAAAATAATAATTTAGCCAGCGCTTTGATTTTTAAAATTTACAAAAAAGGAACACATTTAAGAGTGGTCGTTGCATTCTTACAACTACGCTCTTCTAAACCAAATACATTTGACAAAAGACCAACTATTGCCATTCAGTCAATTATGACAATAATGAGTATTATCAAACAATATTAGGCTACAATGTATCAGGTGTATATATAGCCAGTAATTATACAGTATCATACTATGACTTTGTAAGTAAACAACAAAACAGAGTCCCACTCTTATAGTACAACAATATGTTGCACTGTAATTTGTGAACTCCAAGCCATTGCTGACCAGAAATATACCTCCTTTGGAAGCGTAAGACCTACTGTACACTATTTGAATCTATGAAGTGCTGTTGTAAGTTATATAATTTGCACCCAATACCAGTGCTTGAACCTACACGGACAGGTCACTAGCTCGATGATACTCTAGCTCATACATTATATATGAATTAGAGTTTCATGGAGCTAGAGACCTGGGCCGACATATTGCACCAACATCTACAATTTCCAAGAGTACAGAACAATGGAAGAAGTCAATTACAAACAATATCATAGTAATCACCATAGTAAATGAACTACAACTATTACAGAAGAGTTCAGAATAAACTCACATTCATAATGTATAAATGTCTGACTTTTACAGTGAGTTCAACTTGACCTGCATGTTTTGTACATATCAAAATTGATATAGTACTTTAAAATAATTTCTAACAGAGGTTTAACAATTTCAACACAACAAAACAGTAGTTTCTTCTGGGAGTATTATCAACAGAAAATAAAATATTCCTTTTACCTGACACAAGGGAGATAACCTGAATTCAATTAACCATGCTTAATATGGATGCAGATAATGATAATTAAAACCTAACAGTATATCAAGACTAAAGAATACTATATATAATGGGTCAATATTGTAGAATTGGGCTTTTATGCCTTGTAAATGTTATAAAAAAACACATAAAAATAAGCTACATTTATCAATCAAAACTCTATACTTCATAGTTTAGTCAATGAATAGCCTATTTTGAAGAAATAAATATAAAAACAGAAGTAAATTTATTAATCTAATGAAATATTTCACTAAAATGAATATTTAATCCTGATGCACAATTTTAACAATCAACAACATAAACAGTAAGGTATTAAGTAATTGAAATAAAACATTCTTACTAGATCTAAATGTTATCAATATTTAACAAGTGCTTTGATTTTGAAATCTAACGGAGGAAACACATTCAAGATTAAAAGTAGACACAAAACTGAGGGGATAACAGGTCATGTCACTATGTTTACCTAGACCATCTCTTCCTATTGGATGATTATAAAAAGATATACATATTAATTATATATATATTGACCAAAAAAAAAGAGACGGTATTTTACTTAGTTATATACATTAACCTATTCCAATACAAGCTAGAATCTTCCATCACAATGCTTTCCCCACATGTGGAAGAATGATTGTCTCTTTGAGACTTTTTAAAGGTTCCAGATTATTTCAGTTAAATATGGTATTGTTTAGAACGAATTTTAGAAATTCAATATGCAATATGAACTTAAACAAATATGAAATCTGACCAAGTTGTCTCATGCATAAAATGTCAACTATGAACTATCACATGAACTCTTGACTAGGTCTCAAACTCTGTGCCAAGTTTGAGTATTTTTGATACACTTGATAACTAACAGGATTTCATTGATCAAGTGATCTAAGATGCTGAATAATGATCTTTTGGTCCTTTTCTGCTGTGAGTTTGATGCTTCTAACATACCAGCCATGAAACATAAAACTAAATGATATCAGAAAAAAAATATAAAGGAAAATATATGGAATCTATAAGTTTGACTTCTACCATAATAACAAAAAATGAAATATCCTAACTAAATGCTGCTACTTGGCAAAAAAAAACTTTGCACTTCCCTAAAGATATGCGGGTAGCTATCAGAAAGTAAGAGGCAAAACCATAGACAATCCAATGTCTATGGACAATCAATGCCCACGTTACCACTCCAACATATCAAATGGGGTATTTTGACCTTAAATTTGATTCCACATAATAGGAAAAAAATACAATGCAAAAAAACTAATGTAAATGCTATTTATATAACTACATGTACACACAAAAAAACTGTGCACCTCTCAAAAGATATATAGGTAGCTATCAGAAAGTAAGAGGCAAAACCATAGACAATCCAATGTCTATGGGCAATCAATGGCCACATTACCACTCCAACATATCAAATGAGCTAAATTAAACTTGTTTAGAATGCAAAAAAAGGAGGCTGATAAAATATATTTTAGAAAAAAAACTGTAACCTAAACAAACAATCCTATCATATAAACAACTTAATGATTCGGTCTTTATCAAACACCCAGCAGAGAAGGGTCAAAAGATCATGATCCAGTATCTTAGACCACTTGACCAATGAAATATTGAAAGTAACTGAGTGAATTGAAAATACTCAAACCCTGCACAGAGTTTGAGACCTGGTCAAGTCAGACCATGAAACCAACAACATGCATTCGGTACCACACAAGTGAACTTAGATTAAGTTCATTATTTTGAGAATTTCCCTAAGAAGCCAATGAAATTAGCTATGCCGTTAGACTACACATCCAAAATGTTACCAGCTACCTGTATAAGCTGTTTATTTGTTTTTTAAAACATTTATGGGCTTTTTTATCAATTTAATTTAATTCTGTAAATTTTGTCAGAATCATTGATTGAGGCTTCAACATATATGTATAATATGAACTAAATTTATACACACAAGCAAAAACGACAGTTGAACCCCACCCATCTCTCATTTGTACCCAATAGAAGTGTTTCTTAGGTACCAAGCACCCAACCCATCGCTCCTCGTTCAAATCCAATAGAATAGTTTCTTAAGTACCAAGCACCCCACCCATCTTTCCTCATCTGAACCTAATGGAAGAGTTTCTTAGAAACCTAGCACCCCACTCATCTCTCCTTGTCAGAACCCAATGGAAGAGTTTCTTAGATACCCAGCACCCCACTCATCTCTCGTTAGAACCCATTTGAAGTGTTTCTTAGATACTGTACCAATCACCCAACCCATCGCTCCTCATTCGAATCCAATTGAAGAGTTTTTTAGATACTTGGCAACCCATCTGTCTCTCTTATTCCAAACCCAATTGAAGAGTTTCTTAGATACCTAGCACCCAATGCAACTTTCATCTTCCAAACCCAATACACAAACTATTCTTAACATCACATGTGATGAAATGAACTCAAAGTATTGCAATATAGAAAGACTTCCTTGTACATTGAAACCTAACGAATCCATTCTAATAATTATTCCTTACACATTAGATTCAAGTACAAACCGAGCAGGGCAAAAAATACCTACAAAGTGTTTATTCTATCCAGTATAACTGGCAAAAACTACTGCTTAGGGTATTAACAAGATTTGACTCCGCCTGTTCATATGCTTATATTTGTTACTGAAATTGAAACAAAGACTTGTCAGTTGATTGACAGAACTAATGTACTTTTTTCGCCAAAAAATAAACTGCGTAGTAAATCAGAGACACATGTATCACTCCTCAGGTTAAAGTGGTCAGACATTTGAATTGTCGATAGTTTTCGAGTTGTTGTAGAAACTTAAGCAAAATCGCCAAAAGTCTCAAAACTGTCGACTGTAAATTATAGCATGTCCTATACTAACATCATAGGCTGGTTCCTTTAGTTTTTATAACATTTTATTAATTAAAAAATGCTGTAAGTCATGAAAATTTTATGATGCTTTATCAATTATCTTACATTTATTAGAGTTTTATAATATTTGCTATTTTGAAATTATACAGAATATGAAAATTTTATAATATCTTATTAATTTGAAATTCCTTTAGTATTATTACACTCAGTTATTAACAAGATTTCATTGATCAAGAGGTTGAAACTGCTGAATCATGATATTATGGTTCTTTTCTGCAGTGAGTCTAATGCTTCTAACATACCAGCCAGGAACATAAAACTAAAAAATATCAGGAAAAAAAATATAAAGGAAAAATATGTGGAATTTAAATGTTTGACTTCTACCTAATAATACAAAATGAAATACGCTAATAAAATGCTAGCCGCAAAAAAAAAAAACTTTGCACTTCTCAAATGATATGCAGGTAGCTATCAGAAAGTAAGAGGCAAAACCATAGACAATCCAATGTCTTTGGGGAATCAATGCCCACGTTACCACTCCAACATATCAAATGAGGTAAACTGACCAAGTTTTGTATGCAAAAAAGGAGGCTGATACAATGAAACCAGAAGGAAAACTATATCTAATCTATATTAAAAAGTCTATATCTAAGCTATATCAAACAGGCAGCAGAGAAGGACCAAAAGATCATGATCCAGTATCTTAGACCACTTGACCAATAAAACCTTGAAAGTAACTGAGTGTATTGAAAATGCTCAAATTCAAACTTAAACCAAAAGACAAATTGAATTCAATTCAAATCATTTAGATTTGATTCAATTTAATTTAATTTTTGTTTTACTTTATCTAATTTAATTTACATTGAAACGCAATTCAAATTCAATTCGATGCTTTCAAATTCATATTTCATATATTTTAAATTTTCAATAATAAAGTTTACCATATATCATTTATTTGAAATTTTTATTACCCAAAAATTCCGAGATAAACTTTAGTTAAATTAGCCCTTGAAAGGAACACAGTCACTTATTCATACACAAAAAGCTAAGCCCCACATATATAAGACTGTCTCAGGTAAATATGCACCAGCATTACATCAATACCCACTTAGTACCATAAGTATCATAATCTCTTAATACATTCAGTACCAAACAGTTTACAAAATTAGTGGGTGTCCAGTTGCCTAGAACAAGGGTCCTTGCCCAGACAACACCTTTTTAATTCCGACAACCAAAATTTCTTTTGGGTAACAAAAATTATACAAACAAGAGACAGCGCTTGAAGCTAAATCTACCTGTTTGGGCAACCATTTTCATATCCTAAATTCTTAAGACTGACCTAAGATGTCATATATCTAGATGAGACATTAAATAATCTACATTTCACATCAATACAAAAATCTGATTCCGCATTTCAAAGCAAGCTTCAGAATAACAAAAATTCATTCACAGGTGCCAGGTATAATGTTTACCCAACTTATTCATTACATTCTATATAATGCATAAATAGGGTAAAAATTGGTACCTGTGGTTGAGAATTGATCGTGCAGACAAGTATTTGTATCTATGGTTATAAAGACCTTACAATGAGGCTAATTGTTGTACAATTTTCTAAATTAATGTTCAAGTCAAATAACTTATAAAAGCAAGACTATAGTTGCCATGCATAGAAATTAACAATGAAGTTAAATACTCCTTTATGTAACAATAGGAATAATTGTTAAATCCAGGAATTGATACCTCACCGAAATCAATCAAATGTTTAATGTGACAGTCCTAGTATAATATGTCCCTACAACCACAAAGTATGGTAAAACAATGTTTATAGCATTATACCATATTTAACAAATATGCAGTCATACTGCAGTGGTCAGTTAATCACAATACTTATTTAATTACCATGAATTTGCTTTCAACAAGATTTATATACTAAGAAAATGCATTGCAAAGTGCTTCCCCCATAAAAGGATAGGTTCAAAATAAATAACCGTAAAGTCCATGTTTACTTATTTGATTAATACAGACACACTATACAAACTATACCATGATCATGAAGAAAGACTTGAAATGAAATTTTTACTTTGCACATAAATTTATTTCTCCCCAGAAAAAGAAATTATGATTTATTTCACTTTAAAATGCATCAGTGAACCCAAGTTTCAATTAAGTCAAAATCAGCAGGGAAATGAATTTAGCTACAATACTCTATAGTATGTACATAAAGTTCTCTGTATACTACATGTACTTTGGTATAATTGCTTTAACAAATTAAATATATATGTCAAATATATACTAGGGTAAATGGCTTCAAGTACAAAGAGTGTCGCACAAGTTTCAAGACAAGTGAAAGATTCAGTTTCTATTTTAGAAATGTATATAGCGTGATGATAGATTTCTTTATTCAAATATAGATAAGAAATCATTTCAAGACGGTCTGAATTTAGGCACAATGCAATGGACCTTCCATGAGTGACCTTTACAATTTAATATAAATAAAATGCTCACAAACACAACCATGTGCAGTTCCTAACACCTTGTTTGTAGGACAAAATGTAATGGTAAACCCTTAGGCTAATAGATAAATTCATGGAAAAGTCCATACACATCATGTACATTGTACTTAAGTCAAGTACTCAGTCAAGCTGTTGCTGAGCATTCTATAATATGCCAAATACATTTCGAAATGCACAAAACTTAATTATGACATTGCAGCATATGAACATACTGCTAAAATGTGTTTTACATACGTACACACCAAACACAGACAGCTTTATACTCTTAGATACTTAACGTATACAAGTCAGAATACCACAGGTGACAAACTAAAATTTTCCTTACTATAGAATATATAGAGTGTTATCTTGATATACTATAATAAGGAATATTTGGGTCTGTCACCTGTGCAGCATACAGTGACTACAGAAACTGACCAAGAGATCAGAACAAATTGTCAATAAATGACAAAAAACACTTGTCATGAAACTATAACACTCCTCATAGATAATACTGTACAAGGGATGATCCAAAATTATCAGAACTATGTGACACTAAGAAGAGAATGCATTAAAGATAATACATGAGTATGATCTTATCACACAGTGGTGATCGCATGTACGCCAATATCATATAAGTTTACCATGAACACAGTCATATTGTCATTGTTGAGTCAAAACCTTGTAACTTCAATTCCAAAAGGTAAAATGAGAGGATTTGCCTCAACAGTGACAATATGGGAATAGCAGTCACATTAGACAGAAATGATTTGGTAAGGGGTGTTCAAATAGTTGTCTCTACTAATATTCCATGCAACAGACTAGACACAAACTGTATGGCTCATCCTTAATGTATCCAACAGTGAGGCTAGTCAACCATAGAAACTCTTACAATTAAGCATTTTTTCACAGAGATGTTCAATTTCTTAGCTTTAAGAGCATTAATCCGAGTAAAGGCCAATTCAATCGTGAGCCAGTTATTCAAGTAATTGAAGCATGCCACATGTTTACAAATATTCATACCAATATCTATAATAAAGCAAAAACACTAAAATGCTCCAATTATGCAGACAGACCGAAGGTACAGTCTAAAAAAAACATGTTTTTATAAACAATATTACAAGTTAATCAAACTCACAAATTAAATTCAATTACAAATAAATAGTGAGCTATAAATACAAGGGCTGAATTGTCAAACTGATGTATTGCCAAACTATATAACAGAAAAAAAAGTTATTAAATCGCAATATAGATGACCAAATAGAGAAATGAAATTTTATATTATCTTATTAATTTGAAATTCCTTTAGTATTAATACACTCAATAACTAACAGGATTTCATCGATCAAGCGGTCAAAACTGCTGAATCATGATCTTATGGCTCTTTTCAACTGTGAGTTTGATGCTTCTAACATACCAGCCGAGAAACATAAAACTAAATGATATCAAGAAAAAATATAAAGAAAAACAAGTGGAATCTAAAAGTTTGACTTCTACCTAATAATACAAAATGAAATATCCTATCTAAATGCTACTACTTGGCAAAAAAAAACTTTGCACTTCCCAAAAGATATGCTGGTAGCTATCAGAAAGTAAGAGGCAATACCATATACAATCCAATGTCTATGGGCAATCAATGCCCACATTACCACTCCAACATATCAAATGAGGTAAACTGTTTAGTGTACAAAAAAAAGGAGGCTGATAAAAATATATTTTGGAAAGTCAAGCACTTTTAAAATGAAACCTAAACAAAGTCCTAACAGATAAACAATTTATGATTCAAGCAATATCCAACTCACAGCAGAGAAGGATCAAAAGATCATAATCCAGCATCTTAGACCACTTGACCAATAAAACCTTGAAAGTAACTGAGAAACTGTAACAATTATACTTTTAAGAGCATTAAGTAGAGTAAAGACCAATTCAATTGTGAGCCAGTTATTCAAGTGATTGAAACATACTGCATGCTTACAAATATTCAGACCAATATCTATAATAAACTAATTAAATCAAATTATGCCTACAGACCATAGGTAAAGTCACAAGAAAAACATGTTTATATAAACAATACAACTCACAAGTTGAACTTAGTAACAAATTAATAGTACGCTACAAATACAAGGGCTGCATTGTCCAACTGATGTATTGCCAAACCATATTATGGAACAAAAAGGATAATTAAATCGCAATCTATATAACCAAATAGTGAAATGAAATAAAACTTTCTGTTTGGAAACAATAATAATTTGTAGAATTTCAATAACACACCAAAATAACTCAATGAAAAGATAAACAATATGACTAAATACATAGGCCATTAGCTTGATGATACTCTAATTCATATGAAATAATATATTACAAATGGATTAGAGTATCGTTGAGCTAATGCCCTGTGACTAAATGTTTGATATTTTAAACATTACTCTTACTGTATGGGTAATAAATACATAGGAGCAGATTAATAAATTTATACAGACTGTCTTATGAACATCTAAATTATGAGCTCTGATAAATACCCTATCACTACTCTTATCATATAATTTGAAATTGCCCTTGATGCATATTTGTTTACAATTGGATGCTACTCTCGGCCAACTTCGTGAATCATGTATTGAGTTTACTCTTTAAACCTAAAAGATGTATTCTAAGATTCACTGGTTTGGCAAGTTTATCTCATAACCAATACAAAAGTCTATTGAGGGAAGGTTCAATATTATATCATGAAAATGATTTATCACAACTACTGTATCATGATCTGAATGGCATCACATCTTGACAGGAGATAGGCAGTCCTAATAGACACTGCAAGTCCATTCATCACAGAACTATGTCCAACTGATGAAGTTAATGAATATATTTAGAATAAACAAGCCTTATTTATTTTTAAAAAAAAACTCATTAACTTCATCTGTTGGACATAGTTCTTTGTTTGTTTCTGTACAAACTAAGTACTGAACTGAGTTGTGCATTCAAATAAACACATGAAATATGAACCTTCTAACTAATTTTGGATCATCCCCTGTACAGTCACTCTTTGTATACAACTCACTGTACAACATTACAAACTTCTGATAGCACTAAATCATGGAATGCCCATCAGCCTTTCTCAGATACTTTCAGATAACACCATTTATCACCCCACCCACAACATGAATCAGCCCAACCATCCCATACACACCTACCCTTCCATCCCCCCATACACACAACTCCCTACCATCCCTACAAACCCCACCAACACTGTCCAGATCAAAGGTTCTAAAATTTACCAGCCAATACAAGATATCAGGAACATTAAGTATGACCCCTCTAATCAGACGACACTCCACCCAACCTTGCTTAGTGACATCAACGGTACGTCCGGGGCTTGGGCTCACAACCAACTTCCAGTATATCCAGGTTCCACAAACCTTGCAGTCTCATAATCTATCCCAAAACCCAAGACTTAGGATTGATGCTTGTACAACTCAACAAGAACATTATTCTAGAACGAATTTTCAATAGACAATATCCAGAAATCAAATGTCCGGATTTTCCAATGTAAGTATTATTATAAAGACCATTCACAGTTTTTGCCAAAAGTACAAAAAAAAAGTTTTGATTTTACAAAATTCCATTATAAAAATGTGTAACAAAAAATCTCTTTTTTTAAAAAAAAAACATGGAAAAACACAGCACCTGAGACCTGGCGTAAGTCTATAATGAATAGTAAATGATAACAGCATAAAATGCAAGAAATATTGCTGAATCAGTACAAAACAACTCTACATTCTTTTTTATTTACATGAAGTTAGACTAGTTTTGCACTGACACATAAATATTTCATTAGATAAGGTCACAACAAATTGCTCATGAGTTCTATGGATTCGCTCGCACCTTAATTTTGACCGTTTGTACAAAAAATATTTTTATTTCCTCGCTTGCTTAAAAAAATTTGATCAAACCGCTATATAAAGCAAGTGAATAAAGACTTTATTAAAAGAAATTTCTTCGCTCTCTCGCCCCATTTTTTTCCAGAAAAATCCATAGAACATATGATAAATTTGTTGTGGCCTAAATTTAGATATCCTAGTCACACTATTAGAATAGTAAAAAATATTGCACTTCTTAAAAATAAAATGAACAATTTCTTGAAGTCAAAAAAACAACACAAATTTACTTACTTATAAGAAGGTATATAAAAAAGTATTAATTGTTGAAAATATCAATAACAATTTAAAAGACAAAAATATGTACAATTGTAAATTACTTTTTGTAAGAATGTGTTAAATGCTTCAAGAAACAACAAAAATGAATTCACATGACAAAAATGAAAGTGATGATTCATTATCAAACTGTAAAATTATAAAAAAAAACGTATAAAAGAAAAGTAACAACACAAATATTGACCATAATCTGAATAAAAGTTAAAAAAATTAAATAAAGTCAAGTTGCTAATCGTTAAAATTGTTAAAAAAGCTGCATAAGATGAAAACAAACGAAAATAAAATGATCAGGTCAATTTAAATTCAATAAAATTCAAAACTTTACAAAAAAAGAAAATCCAAATAGAAATTGAATTAGATAATCATTAATATTGCAGCTTGAGAAATTTATAATCTTTATATATTAACCTGCGTATGTAATTCAAATCTGGCCTCTATTACTTGTATCTTTCAAATAAACTTTACTTACTAAGTTTATTAATATAGATCAAAGGGAAGTAATACAGTATAATAATAATAATAATAACGACTTTATTTATTGTGGATAACATATTTGGTGTAAACCAATTTTCAATATGGTCCACACAGACATTTACAGTGTACATACATAATAACAATAATAGCAATTAACATAATAACAATAATAGAGAAACAATAGTATTAAACAAACTGAACATTTACATGCAAATTTAAGTTCAAATATATAAATATACAAGAGTGGTAGTTTAATTTCATAAAATATGTGAACTTATCATTTCCTTTTAAATGACAATCATTATTAAGTACATTGTACTTATTTTGAAAATTGATAAACATTTGTATACCAATGTGGTGCACAAGTTAAATATAATTACATATATACAAACATATTTTAGTAATGATAAAAGCAAACAACAAAACAACAACATATATTTACATAGCACTACCAGAGTACTTCCACCTAAGATAGTTAGTCTTAAACTTACTTAGAGAGTCTGACTGTCGAACATTTAAAGGAATAGAATTCCAAATCACAGGGCCAGAATAACTAAGGGATTTACGAAAAAATTCGAGCTTAGGTTTTGGGACAGGAATTATCTCTTGGTCATTAGATCTTAGAGTATGGCCATGTTTGGGGTTTTGAGAGTGGAACATGGAGTTCAGATACTCTGGACCACTATCATTCAGGGATTTAAACATTAATATTGCTTTCTTGTACATGATTCTGTCTGAGAAAAGCATCCATTTAAGCTCCTTAAAAAGGTCAGCTGAGGGAGTTGTTATATCTTGATCTAAAATAATTCTTGCTGCTATTTTTGAAATTTGATAACAGTATCTAAAAGTTCAGTACTGCAGTTTCCCCCAAATAGTGCAACAGGAGTCTATATGGGGTAGAATATAAGCATTGAAAAATAATTTACGGGAATGGATATCAAGAAAAGTTTTAATACGTAGTAGAAGATATAAGTTCATATTACATACTTTCAGTGTTTTTTCGACTTGGGACTTCCAGTTAAGATTATGGTCAACATTTACCCCTAACAATTTTTCTGTTGTAGAGTACATCAAATTTTGGTCTTTCCTTTGTAAAGAATTCGTATTTGTGTGAGTTAAAACTCTATTATTATTTGCAGATGTGGTATGAACATTGCTTTAGTTTTCGACACGTTTGGTAACATTGAATTTTGTTCACACCATTTAGAAACAATATCAATATTTGTTTGAAGATTACTGTGTGCTTCGCTAAGGGTTTTACCTTTTGCAGACAAAGTTGTATCATCAGCAAACATATCAACAGTAGAGTGTTGTATATGTAGGGGTAAATCATTTATATATAAAATGAACAGTATTGGTCCAAGTACTGAGCCTTGGGGTACGCCAGCTGTTATTTCTTGGGCATCAGATAGGCTTCCTGATATACATACTTTCTGGGTGCGATTTGTTAAGTACGACTTAAACCACTCAACTGTGGAGTCGCTAAAGTGGTAGAGTTTAAGTTTACTTATAAGTAGGGAATGATTTACAAGGTCAAAAGCTTTGGTCAGGTCTAGAAATATTGTTCCTACGTAGTTCTTGTCATTGATTGATGTAAGCCAATCATCTATAATAGAGGTCAGTGCCGTCTCACATGAATGATTTGGTCGAAACCCAGATTGTTTTGGGTGAAGAAGTTTATTTTCTTCCAAAAATGTTCGCACATAATCCCCCAAACAAACAAGACTTACCTGTAAGTTGATGTTTGGTTGAGATTCTATCTAGTCATATTACTATTGAAGGGATCAAATGAGATGTACACGTGACTATACTACATTCGTTTAACATAAATCAGTAGTTAAAGCAGGAAAAAGGCAAGGAATATAATTCCTAGAAGGGATCAAATGGCTAAATAATCCCAAAAAACTGATTTTAGACAACATAATCATAAACAGGGTAGGGCAAGGGAGGACATTTGATCCCTTCAATAGTAATATGACTAGATAGAATCTCAACCAAACATCAACTTACAGGTAAGTCTTGTTTGTTTGGGGGATTCTATTACGTCATACTATTTCAGGGTCAAATGAGACTTCAAAGCAAAAGAATTAATCTTCCTTGCCCATGAAACACAAAAATTGAATAAGTAACAATTTGTTACCTTACTTTCAATTACTGTAAAACAGCATTCTGTAATGAATCTTGTCTCTGTGGTTCAATAGGTTTATCATAAAACCAAGCAAACGTTACATCTGATGCCCAACCAGCAACTTTCAATATATCCGAAACAGGAATACCACTCAACTTGGCTTTAGAAGAAGAAGCACCTCTAGTACTGTGAGGATTAAATTTTTCTATGTCAATACCACTATTTTTCATAACTGTCTTTATCCATCGACTAATTGAAGTGGAACAAACATGACCATACGGTTTAATGTAACTGATTATTAAACACTTTTCTTCACCACGAAGTGATTCAGTCCGTTTTAAGTATTCACAAAGCGTACTATATACACAAATGTTGCTATCCGGCAAATATTTAACAAAAGTAACAGTAGGGTTCACTTTACCCTTCCTAGATTGTTTTAACAACCCACTATAATACAATGTAATAGAGTCATTCTCTCTTTTCATATTTTCAATAGACAAACATGATAAAGAATGTGATCGACTTGCCTGAGTCAATGCACACAACATAACAAATTTAAAAGTCAAAAGTTTTAAACTTAATTTTTCTACTGGTGACAGCGTCTTAAGATAACTTAAAACCTTTGAAACATCCCAAGTTTCCACATATTTAGGTTTAGTGGGTCTCAAATTATAAACTCCAGCTAAAAATCTTACAATTAATGGATGACACCCCACGGCGTAACCATCTTGTTTTTCACACAAACTTGATAAGGCGCTTCTGGCAGTATTTAATGTTTCATAACTTTAACCAGAATCAAACAACTCTGTAAGAAATTCTATGATGAATTGTACAGGGGCTTGAATTGTATCAATTTCCCTTTTATTACAGAACAAAATCCATCTGTTAATATACATGGAATATCGTTTTTGAGTTGATTTTCGCCACGATGACATAATGATGTCAATAGATTTTTCCGATAGTTTTCTGACTTGATAGGATCGCCTGATATGCGACATAGCATCAAAAGTAGTTTGTTTACCAATGTGTGCATCTTCTGAGTTTGAGATAACAAGGTCCTTGGACCCACCTTCAAAATGAATGGATCTTGAGTCAGAAGTTCCAGAATCCTGGTGTAAAAGTTTTGAGTTGTCCAAAAAGGCGCCATCAGTAAAACATCTGCTTGGTCTTCTATGACCTTCTTGAGCACTCTGCTCATCAAACTGAAAGGAGGAAAACAATATATATATTTGTTACTCCAACACACAGAAAAAGCATCAACATCCTCAGCATTAGGATCTGGCTTCCAAGAAACATAACGTTCTAACTGACAATTAAGTCTTGAAGCAAACATATCAATTTCAGGTAATCCAAATGTATTAACTAAATCATGAAAAATGGCCTCATTCAATTTCCATTCAACATTCTCATTGAAGAGCCTTGAAGCACTATCTGCTTCATTTAAACTACCTGATACATGAATTGCTGACAACCAAATGTTCTTAGTTATAGACCACATCCAAATCTGGTGGGCCAAATTATTCAAGGAAGCAATTTTGCCACCCATATTCTGAACATATGCAACCGCACATGAATTATCTGACTTAATTTGAACATGTATATTACTTTTATCTTTGCAAAATGATCTCAATGAAAAATTGATAGCAAGCAATTCTAAGTAATTGATATGGTTTTGGATCTCATGATCAGCCCAACGGCCGCCAATTTGGACATTTTCACATAGGGCACCCCAACCTTTTAGAGATGAATCACAGGTGATCACTAGATTTGGATTACAATGAATGATGTCTCTTTTTTGACAATGCAAATTTTTAATCCACCAAGCTAGTTCATCTTTTATTTCAGATGTGATCAACATTAAAGACTCATAGTCACCTGCATGATACTTGAGTGCAAGTATTTTTGCCCTTTCAGTATTCCTGTAAAACAAAGGTCCAAATTCAACGGCTGAAAAGGATGAAATCATGAGCCCCAAAAACTTGAGCAACACAACGAATTTTTGATTTTTTCTGATTATACAAATCCACACATGCTTGAACAATTCTTTCTCTTTTATCAATTGGAAGAGATACTATCATTTTTTCAGAATCGATGACAAAACCTAAAAAGGTAATTTGCTTTGATGGGATTAAAACAGATTTCTTTTCATGAATATAAAATCCAAGATCAGTTTTTAACTTAACTGTATCTTTAACATTTTGAGCACATTCTTCATAAGTGTCACTCATCAATAATGAATCATCAATATACCCAGATATTGTATGTCCAAGCATGCGCAGAGAAGCATAAACAGGTTTCATGAGCTTAGTAAATATTCTTGGCGCACTAGAAAACCCTTGAGGTAAAACCTTATACTGGTAAATTTTTCCCTCATGATAAAATCTAAATTTTACCTGATCTTCTTTGGCTATAGGAATACTATAATAGCCATGACGTATATCAGTACTAGCAAAAAACATGTCAGGCTTTACTAATTTTAAGGCTGATTCAAAAGTATCAATTTTGAAATGATGATATTCAACAAACTGATTTAAATATTTTAGATTCAAAATCATTCTATATTCACCAGAAGATCTCTTTGGAATAGCAAAAATTGGCAATATGGCAATGTTGAACAATATCCAAAATATTTTTATCAGAGGTTATTTCTTTCCAATTTTCGACAAAATCTTTTAATCTACCAGCACAAAAGGTACTAACCTCTACTGCTTTTTCTGTGTTTTGACGTTTTTTGAGGTCTCACTGCGTGATCCTGAAGTTGATAATTTACCACGACATCTTGATCCACGCTGATACTGATAATATGGACCTCCTCTGGAGCGACGTCCTCTAATTCTCATGAGACCACCGCCACCACGTCCAACAGCTCTTCCAATGCGGTTCATTGTATTAATTTCACGAACATTGTTGTTCACATCATTATCGTCTCCATATAATAGGTCAGTGTAGGGGAGACTAGCTGATGCCAAGTAATGATATTTGGAATCCAAATCAGTTTTATGTAAATCTCTTCTCTTTAGGTTCAATAACTTATAAGCATGTCCAAGGAGAGCAATAGCTGTGGTTCCTAACTCCAAATGATCTTTATCAGCTGAACTTAATTTTTCCACAAGTTTGACAATATTAACAGTGGCTTTAACTAAAACATTTTGAATTGATGACATTTTGGTATCCTCAGCTTGAGTCCAACTTTTCAAAAGTCTCCAGATACCCTGATTTACTCTAGTTTTAGTCAGAGAATCACAATTTTCTGGGCGATGAATTTCTTTAAGTAAATCATCACATTTATCATCGTTTAAACCATTTCTAAAAGATGAATTTACCAGGTTAGCCAGGTCTGGGTGTACACTACAGTCTACTGGTTCAGACTGATTAAATTTGTCAGACAACAATTTAAACACTGACTTTTGTTCAGAAGGTATAGTTTCTGGTTTTTCAGCAGAAAAATTACTCTGGCTAGAACCCAAATACAAAGAGTCCTCCTCACCTTCAATTTCAAACTCATTTTGTGATTGCGAACAATCTTCATCATAGTCAGGTTCATGATACTCAAGTTCTTTTAGGTGAGACATCATATCGTCTAGCCTAGAATCTTGTTTATTCAGTCTCTCGCCTTGGGCTGTCACATTTTTATTCAGAATTCTCAATATTTCTAGAATTTCCAAATTACTGGCATCCTTTTTGGGAACAGTCTCTTTTGAAGATTTATCCTGAGAGCATGACTGAGAAGACGAGCTCTTCCCAGACCCAGAACTATTGGGCTTCTTACCACTAACGGCCGAAACCGATGAAGTTTTAGAAATTTGGACTTCTTTCTCTGCCATTATTGACGAAAAACGTGCGTTCTTTCCAATACGGCGGCAATATGGAACGAATTACGGCAAATACCGTAAAGCGTGTCCGACAATATGTCGTAAACAAATGTCGTAAAAATAATGCCTCTGCGAGCAGAGAATAAAGTTAAATTATTAAAGCCGAAACTTTAATTAATTTATTTGCCGAAACAAATATGATTTTATAGCTACCTAGATAGCAATAAATAATTGTAACAGTCTAGTAAAATTCCTAAAAATTTTACGACTGAATACAAAGTACAACGAATGAATTCGTCACGGTCAAGTTGTACCTAGTGATAAACCTATAGAGGTCTACACTCTATGAGATACAACTGCGTACTGATTTATGTTAAACGAATGTAGTATAGTCACGTGTACATCTCATTTGACCCTGAAATAGTATGACGTAATAGAATTTGATACATGTTTCTCAAAGATTTTGGATAAAACTGGCAAGACAGATATTGGCCTGTAGTTATTTTTTTTCAGACTTTGAACCTTTCTTGAAGATAGGAGTGATTTTTGCTTCTTTAAATTTAGAGGGGAATTTACATTTTATGATGCTAAGATTAATTATTTTAGTTAGGGGTTTTGCTATGACATTGGAACTAAGTTTAAGTATTTTAGGACCAATATCATCTAGACCTGTAGACTTTGTGTCATCCAAAGCTTTTAGTTCTTTAATAATAACATTTTCTGTAACAAAAGGTATATCAAAAATGTTATGATCAATTTTACTATCAACAAAATGTTTGACAATTTCTTCACTAGCTTGATCAAGGCATTGTGGTGGATCAGAAACCATTTTAAATATATTAGCAAAGAATGAATTAAAAGTTTGTGCAGTTATAAATGGATCTAAAATTGGGTTTCCATGATTAATAAGATTTGTTTGGTGGTTTGTTTCTTTTCCTGACATTTCTTTGATATTCTTCCATAATGATTTAGTATTTTTCTTGCAATCACTAATTGCTTTAGAATAAAATGCTTTCTTTGATTTAAAAGAAATTGTCTTAACTTTTTGTCTCCAGTATTTAAATTGGTCTTCATTACCTATTTTCTTAGCATGATTTTTAGCACTAATTGCATCAGTATTTCTGAGTTGAACCAATCTGGTTGTTGTTTAAATTTAACACGTTTTACTTTCTTTGGAAGATGAAGATTCATTGTATTTGTAAACAATTTAAGAAAATACTCTAGGGCATCATCAGGATCTTCAAATATGTCAAGAACAGTATGTATCTTTTCTATATAAAAAAATCAATACTGAATTATCTCCCTTCCATTAACATCAATAAACATGTATAACGATAATATCAGATAACACAGACGGTCTGCATGGTCCCGAATCAAAAACACTATATATACACAGTGTTTTTGATTTGGGACGGTGCCGACAGCCTGTGTTTCAGTGTATTCTAGAATAATGTTTCTGTTGTGATGCAACAAACATACAAAACCTATTAAGTAATGAATGTAGCCTCAAACGAATGATGAAAATTACATTTCCAAAAATAATACCAGTGGAAACTTACATGTACATGTATAGTTGTTTTTCTAAACTGTTAATTTGAATAATTTCAAACATTGGCACAGCAACAAGGTATTAAAACACAGGTAAAAGACAAAGGTTCACCTTGTTTTAAACCAACTGTAACGTTAAAAAATCAGAAAGTTTCATACTACTTGAAAACTTGATACAAGATTGTACATCATTATAAATACATTTAATCATATTAGTCATTTTACAACTGATGCCTGTTTGTATTAGTTTTACCCATAATGCATCTCTATTAACGGTATCAAAAGCTCTTTGATAATCGATAAATATACTATATAATTTAGATTTTTTGCTAAAAACTTTTTGAATAACAGAGTGTAAAAGAAATATGGCATCAGCCGTAGAGCGACTCTCTCTAAAACCAAACTGAGATTCGTTAAGCATATTTTCATTTTCACACCATGAATAAATACGATTTCTCAACAATAGAGAAAATATTTTACCAACATTATTAACAAGAGTTATTCCCCTGTAACAGGTCGGGGATGACTTATCTCCCTTCTTAAAGATAGGTATAATATTACCCTTACACAATAACTTCGGGTAATTACAAGTATCAAATATAACATTAAATATAGTACATAGATATGGTGCAATAAAATCTTTAGTATCAATAAAAAAATCTGCAACAATACATTCATTATCACAACTTTTAAAACGTTTTAACATAGATATAGTCTTAATGACCTCATCAACAGAAATCGGTTTGTCTAGATCATCTACAGAAAGTGGTTCATCTCTAGTATTTGAATAATCCTCACTTCTAAAATTACCATGTGTTTCGTTCAATGTATTTTCTAAAAAATCTTTAAATTCATCTTTAGTTATGTTTTCGTTAGTGTTTAATGATTTAGTTTTATTAGTAAACTTTTTGATATATTTCCAAAATGCCCTTGGTGAACGTTTACTCATACTCGATAACTTCACTTTTTCAGAGTAATAAAATTTATGCTTGGCATGCTTTTTTATTTTAATATAATTCTTTCTAGATTGCATAAAAATTAACTTATTAGCATCAGACTTATCAACGTGGTATGCTCTTTTTGCTTTATAACACATAGATTTAGACTGCCTACAGGTCTCGTCAAACCATGGTGATTTCCTATGCTTCCTATAATAACAATGTATTATCAGCGCTGTTGAAACTAGTTGGATAACTGTCTAGCTAACTAAATTGGTAGCACACAAGACTTCTGATCAAAGAGTCATAGGTTCAATTACCAGGCGTGGCATTGTTTCACAGAGCTTGGTCATGAAATAATTTCTATGAACAATCTCCCTCCTACCACTTATTCTATATCATGTAGAACAGTTGTCAGTCACTGATGGAAGTATGTAAAAAAGTAACTTGTTCCATAGCTAAATTTATTTACAAGTAGGCCTATAGTCTGACTGTATAAACCTGATTAGAACTTCCTTTACATTTACATTATATCATAAATTTTCCAAATGGGTGTATACGAATAATACAATTATAAATCAATTTTTTAAACATGGCATGTTTTTGTACTTTTAATTTTGGACTTATTCGTTAATGGGAAATGTGTAAGTTCACAATATTGTGGCACAGTTTTATAGTATCTACTCTTATGAAAACAAAAGTCATTTTTCAGTGTAAGTTATTTCGTTTAACATGGTGCATCGATTAACCAAAAGAATAGTCTACCAGTGGAAAAAGGGCTGGATGAATACATTCAAAAATATTCTTTTATAATCAAGTGAGTAATATTTAAACTCTTATTCAATGAGCCACACAAACTGAATAAATAAAAAAAAATGAAAATTTTTACATTTTGAAACTACTCAAAGTAGCATGGACCCGTGTGTTTCCCCTATTAATGGATGAATCCAAAATTTTAAGTACAAGAACATGCAATGTTTTGAAAATTGATTATACTGTCATGTATTTTCCCTGAAAGCTTCCTATAAAGTGTGATTGATAAAAGGAGACAAAATTAGACAGTAAATACTGAGTTAAATAATTTTTTAAAAAGGTCAAGCTCTGGTTAATTTTGTCCAGCTTTATCAGCATATAATTTATTATTCAGCCATCCAGCTAGCTCAGTTGGTAGCAACCAAGTTGAAGGGTTGTGAGTTCAATTCCTGACAAGGCATACTTTCCTGGTGCTTGGTCATGGAATTATTTCTATGGTCATTTTCCCTCCTAACAATGAGTCTTAATCATGTAAGGAAGTTGTCAGTAACTGACAATAGTATGTGCCTAGTAGTTGGTTAACTGTGAGCTTAATTCAGTGATTTAGCCTTTCTAGGAACAGTGAGTGGGTTGGCTGGCCACCATTATAATGACCTATACAATGTGTTGCTACAGCGTTAAACCCAACAAACAACAAAATTTCACACAATAAAAACTGAAAAAAAGTTCTACTTACCAAAGAATGCAGGATAGACAGAGTGTCACAGTGTTGAGTTCTATGTTTGATAAGACCATGTTCATGTATGTATCAATAACAAAGCCATCAGATCTGTGTTGTTTGGTAAGACATCAGATGATATGGTGATGAACAATGAAGTCTGTGATACATGAAATAGACAATGCATTGAGTTAGAATATATGGACATACATTAAAGACACCTGTGGGTACAATAAAAGACATATAGTAGAATATAATTTGAATTTAAACACTATGGGTTTTCTCTGCATTGCCATGTAGGAACAAACCACAATGTTGCTTAAGGTCTTCAGCTAATCCATGTGTGTACTGTTAATAAACAGGTACTGCCACATCTGATGAAAATAAAAAAAAAAGGCCTATTAACTTTTGAAAGCTAGAACTAACTACAATGGTACAATAAAAAATGTGTACAAAGAACAACAGGATACCTTCTATGTCTCATGCTTTTCAGCAATAAAGTGTAAATAACTGTCTTTCAAGTTTGTAATGCTTGTTGGACATGTCATTGATACAGACTAGAAGACATTCACTAGAAAGCAATGTATTATGCAGACCAAGTCACACGAACAACTTTTTATGAACAAATGCATCACCATCATCATCATAAAATACATAAATGTCAGTATTATATCTTAACAACATGTTGTGCTAATTGGCACACTCTGATTGGATACAAGATTCCTAATTGCAGCAAGTTGATCAACATTGATCAGTTGACTTTGAAAACATTTTGAAAATTTTTCATTCATTCAATTGAACCAGCCAATTATATGAAAAAGTATTTCTACTAGCCACGGTCAATTTTTACTAAGCCCAGGGGTCAGGCTAGTGGGTTATGGCAAAGAATGCAATAAAACTCAAATCAACATTTAATGGTTTCTGGACCACCAATCATGATTAAAATGCTCTTCTCCTGCTTAAAATTGGGCCAAGGTTTGAAAAGTATAGTTTCATTCTTTGAAATGTTAAAACATATTTGCAGAATCTCTCTGAATTTGAGAACCAAAATGATAATATTCACATGCAGAGCATCTTTTCTGGATGTAATTTTTCGCCAAGACTCTCCCCTATCTCTCTCCCTTAAATGATTTTGAGTCTGCCTATGGGTTTTTGATTGAACTGGCCTGTTTAATACAGTTCCTTTTAAAGAATTTAGATTGAGTTCAGTATATGTTCTAAGCTCTCCAGCTGGGTTCTTATGATTGAAGAATTATTCTTAAAGATTTAAGGATTCTGTTAAAACATAATTCTGTGATTCGTGATTTTAAATGACTTGGTAAATTGAAAGATCAATGGATACTGTTTATTATGAAGTTCCCTATTAGAAACATCAAATCAATGGTCTTAAAAGTGAAACACTTTTGATGTAGGAATGTTTTCAAGATTCTCAAAGTTAAGCATTTGGGATCTCAAAATTGTCAAAACTAGCATGATTTTTTACCAAGGTGGTCTTTATAGCTGTAGCTTCTCAAAAATGTACCAAAATAGGTCTTACACTATTACTTTGATTTTGAAAATTGCATTATTTGATGATTATTTTCTTTCTTGTGATAGCACTTTTCATTCATGCTGGGTCTACTATTTTACTCCAGGAAAACCTCTCAATATTGAGAATCCTTTTACCGTTAAATGAGTGCTGGGTGCTCAATTATCAAGTAACTGCTAAATGCCACTGGCCATTCAGACACAGCAGTTGAGCCATAAATTACATAATCACTGTCCACCAAACTTTGCAGACTCTGTTTATTGTTTGATTGCTGATAAGCCTAAACATGTTAATGTTATATATCAATTTCTGAATCCTGAAGATGCACAGCACAAAAAATAAATACAAGCCAGTTGTGATAACAGCCTTAATGATAGTATTTTTTGTAATTTTAAAAAATTACATGTACAAATGATGAAGAAAGAAGCAAAGGCAAGAACTTTTGTTCATAATTTGTTTCCTCTCTTCGTGAACGAATTTAATCTTTTATAATGTAAAAGTTGAATGTAATCTTGTATGTCCATCACTGTTTTTATTGGATGTTACAGTTTATAGGTTCAATGAAGTAGTGACTTTTCAAAATATCAATTTAAGGTAGAATACCCATAATACACATATCAAGGAATAAGACTTTTGCTACTTTCTTTATAATCAGGATCACAACCTAGATTCACTGGCAAAATATTTTAAATTTTTACCGTCCAATAAATTTTTTATAACATTTTTTTGAAAATTGAGTTATAAGTAAGAATCACACTATAAATTTGAAGGGGTATATGTCTTTAAAATGTAAAATTGATTTAAATAATCAAATTATTTTCATAAATTTTGTTTGATAAAATTCACAATACTTTAATAAATGCAAATACATCAACTTTAATAACTTTACCTTGGTATTTTTACACACATACCAAGTTAATAATAGGGAGACCCAACAGAAAATGTGACGATTTTCACCAGCTATAAAAACTACAAGTCCGTATCCTTATTTTTTGACTATGAAAACAGTTTCTGCACTCCTAGTTACACATTTAATAATTTACCTTAAACCATATGGCAATGAATAAAACAAAGAACAAAAACTTTTACCACAGATAACTAAACAAAATGCCATTTTAATACATCAACCCCTTTTTGGAAAAATGTCAAAACTCTAGTGACCATCATAATATGAAGTAAACACATCTTTACAGTATATATTTTACTTTTAAACGCCATTATTGACAATTTAAAGATAAAATAATGGTATTTTACGGTCTAATTGCATTAATCATCAACAACTTATTGATTACGAATTTGTTCGGGGACGAATCTGTTAGGGGACGAATCTTTTCGTCCATTATTTGAATTGGATTTTTAAACTTCCGGTTTAAACTTTTTACACGAATTCTACCTATTTTCTCAAATAATTGAGAGAATTAATATTCTTGTGAGGTAATACAATAAAAATAATAATAATATTTGAAAAATGAGGCATTTACACAATAAAATAGTTCATCCGATCTTTATCGATTGATAACGACACCGACGAAAACCGCTTACGTAATTTGTCGACATGACCCGACATCGCCCGAAGTTTGACAGCAGCTATTATGGGAATTCTACCTTAATCAAATTAGTGTTTTAATCAGAACTTGAAATAAAATTGTATGATTAAATGTATGAATGTGAAAAAACTAGATAATCTTATTTCACGGCGTCTCAACGCTGTGATATTGTGGTGGGTAGATTTTGATAGCAATGGGCAAAAGTCACGTGACATAAATCCTTTCGATTTCCACTGCCGACAATTTATTGTTTGTTTTAATGCAGTCATAGTACAGTCCATTTCCGTTAAAAGTTTCATCGAAAAAGCATTTTGAGGGAAAGCATATAAACACTATTTCTATCAACAATGCAATACACGAAAAATCAGCGTTTTGCATCAATACATTTCTTCAAATCCTTTTGACTCACATGTAAAGGGGTAGGTATAATTTGCAGACCAACCGGACAAGCGGACCAGTTTAGTATACGGAAACAGTAGAACAAATATGCGTATCATAATGTGTGTATAGTAGATATATAACTGAGATTTGCCAATATTTTATTTGAAAAGATAAGATTGATAGAGTTTTCGGAAATTACTCAAATTTAAATACATGTATATAAATACCAATATCGAAATTGTTTTTAGAATAATTATTATTACTGTTAGTTTTTTTTTCCATTTGAAAACAAATTTGATAGGATTCAAACGTAATATTTTAATAATATACCTTTTTGTCATTTTAAGCAGACTTTATAACAACAATAATAAATGTTCACGCCTGTAATATCAGAATGTCGAAATTCAAAGATGTTGGACAGTTTTGCATTAGTTAGGTAACGGAAATTAACAAAAAAGGAAGTAATCATTGAGTTTTTCGAACGTGCATCTCTGGTCCTTCACGTATGAAAATAAAGCAGCTCAACAAATGCGTATAAAGTTTTGCAGCTGTATTGGAATTTGGTGACGTTCATTGGCTGTTTAAAGGTTCATGGTAAAGGTCAATATCATTATCGCCGGTCGTTGGACCGGCGATATAGACAATTGTCAAGATTTGAGCAATGTGTAGTCAACACCATTGCTTAAAGCCAATCAAAACGATGCATTTGAGGTCACATTATGAAAAAAATGGACGTCAAAAAGTCAAATTAGGGGTGCGTGGATGGGCTCGTCGAAGCCATGTTTTGTTGGGTTACTTGATGTAATTAATTACCAAAAATACCTATATCAATTTATAAACGAGTGCCAGTTAATTGACAGTTGCAATGTTAGACCAAGAAAAAATGCTTAACTATATGTAACGTGTTTAATTCTTTCTAAAACTCGCATTTGTTGAAAAATTGCAATCCTAACTTTGCTACTTCGGGGCGAATCCAAATCAATGGTTTTACCTAGGGTACACTAATTCCTGGTATTCTATAAAAAGACTCACTGGTTTTACATATCAATAGCAGCCCCGTGTCCAGTTACTACTGTTAACTAATAGCTAAGGTTAAGGATACAGGAGAACTCAACCCGAAGCCAGCTCAACCTTTTTGAATACTCAACAAAAAGTCGGGACAAGTCAATCTGTTAGTATGATATTGAGTTTTCTCGGGTTGGGCTGTCAATTTGTTCAGTTGTTCCGAGTCTTCAGTTACGGAATGTCTGTTTGTCAGGATCTTTTAACTTTTTCTTTATTAATCCTTTTCCGACGTGCACTTAATTCTGCCTGTAACACTCGAGAGAGGGATTGGCAGTATAAAGACATATTTTTTTTTTGTACAGCAAACCAACATCATATTGCCTCTGTACAGTCTGGTATAGGCTTATCTGTGGACGAACTTTCTGATGATTATTATGACACATCTTTTGGTCTTAAACCGGTTACGTCATGTTTTGTTCTTGGGATGTTGCTGTTGCGGTTAAAATGCCCCTTTTTATGTACTTTGTTTTGTTCTTCATTTTGCCCATAGACCAACGATCGACCCTTATTAAACAGATCACTTTTGGGAACCTACAGTCACACGGATTGAAAAGAACAGATCCGCATTGTAAGGAGCATTTGACTGAACAGAAGCGATAAGTCATGTAAATAGTGTCTGTTTTGAAAGGCTATGTTTTCCTTTTTGCCGATCTTTTAAGCGTCATGCAATTATGCATCACTGGAAATAAATCCGACTGAAAACAAACATCCTGTCGGCATAAAGATGATGTCTAGATCAAGACCATTCTCGTACTCTGCGGTTATCAAGATTCTCGATCTTACTAGTATCGAGAATCTAACTTGGCTATGGGAACGAGAATGTTACATTTGAACAGGAAAACGTTTTATAACAAGTTACCTTTTTATTACTGAAAGATATTAACATGGCAATTCAATATAATGATTTTTGGAGTTACCTTTAGATTATACTTAATAATTCTTTTTTGTTTGCCGTGACAATCCTTGTGCTGCATTTCGCAGCAATATTTTACTTGTTATGCTTTAAAGTGTTAAATAATATTGTAAATTGCGAACAAAATTCCCTTCGATCATCAGTTTCAAAATAGCCTATGTATCTGACAATAAGTCATTTTTTACTAAATTTGAGTAATATTTCATTTTAAAATACACACATGCGAGTTACATTTTCAATGCACTGGTTAAATACAGATTTTTCATATTGTATTTTCTAATTGAAATTATCCAACAATTTTCAAGACAATCGGACAAGTGAAACTGAAAAAAAATGTTAAAAATATGAAATTATGAATGAATACCCCCAGTACTACAATATGTGTTGATGAGCCCTTATTGATGCATGGCAATTAGTTTATTCTGATTGGGAACAAAACGCTTATCCGGTAAAAATGTTATACTGTAAACGAGTATCATAGTATTTCATTTTAATTATCACATGGTGTTATATTGTACTGACTTCCATATGACAACGCAGATGAGCTCTTTTGGCTGCCAGTTCATACCACATTATGGATATCAACCGGGCTCATCAGAACAAAAATAGCCTTTATTTTGCCTTGTGATATGTAAAACATCCTAGTCATTAAAATGACAAATAGATATCATGAATTGGGAACGATAAATCATCATAAAATGTTTAGGGTTTTGTTTGCCAGAAAAATGTTGTTAAGCTCTTATGGTGTTTAATTGACAAAAGGAGTAGGTGCGATTCGGCCCTGTAAAATTGCCGATTTTTCAATTTACGATTTCAGTCATAATATTTCTCAGGCAAATAGATCTATCTTTAAGCTTCAAGAAAATGTAAATTATGTAAACTTTCGAGTTCCTTTTGACTGCTTACGGGGCCTTTGATTAGGGTCAGGTGCGGCGAATTTCGCTAATTTTGACTGATTTTGACCTCTTCTTTTGTAATTTTCAATACGAGTGCAGCATTGCGAAGATATGAAATTTTCAGGAAATGTGTATTTTATCATATTAAAAAGCTGAGCAAAATATAAAATCTTCGTCTTTTTGCACTCATATTCAATTTTTAAAAATAGTCTTTAAAAATAGTCTACTGAAATCCAAGGGACGCAACTTCGACTTCTTTGTACTGGCGTCCTTAACAACGATTTTGTAACTAAATTTGTGTGTTTTCTAGCCTCAGTTTAGAAAAAAAATTAAATAAGTTTTTTATGTATATATAGTATATATACTATTCACATTCACAACTATAAAGGGAAATCACAAGTTATCAGCATTTAATTCATATAAATATCCTCCAAGGTCCTAATTTCGTCTATGTCCTAATTTCGTCACCCCACCTTAAATACATAAGGCATGTAGCAGTTATAAAATCTAGGAAACAATTCACTAAAATAAACTTATATTCACGTTTTTTGCTCTAAATCTAAACGTAGGGCGGAGCTACATTGTGGGCGGAGCCAAACCTGCACTGATTGTTATTTTACACTACTGGTAAACATGTCAATATTTAAAATGGCGGAATTTCGATGATTTTTGTCATAAAATTGTTGAAGAAACAACACAGATTGGAGGTAAAAGATCTAAATATTGCATTTAAATAAAAACAACAGAGATTTGGTTCACATAAATGAAGAAACACTTATTTTTATTTTGCATTGTTGACTTTAGGACCTGCTACAACTGTCGTCTGCATTTATACCCAGCCCCATAACATTGTGTTTACTAACGTTAATTGACAGAATAAACCCTAGAAAAGTTGATAGAATAATAGCTTTATGATTCATTTACATATTTTACAAATAAGAAATCAGTTAAAATTTACAAATTAAACATTGTATTCATTCATTTCCTTAAGGTGACGAAATATGGTCTCCCTAGTATATATTGGGCTAAAAATAGCTCATTTACCTGAATGCATGAATCAAGATGGCAGCCTCCATGAATATGTCAACAAAGTGAAATTGCTTAACTTCTGGGAAAAATATGAAGTAAATGGAGGACACTGTAATTGGAGATTTAATGGACTAACTATCTGGAAGTTTGTTTAAGTCTGTGGATTAAGTCATAAAGCCGACAATAAAGGAGTGAATGACGTCAATACACAGGTTCAATAAACGGCGAATTTGAACTTAGATCAACACGAAATTATGATTACACTGTCTATTTTACGTTATGCAGATAGGCTGTATGATTGACTAGTCTATCTGTATACTAAGTAAATGGTGTTTGTCACATCATCATAGAACAAGTAAACAAATGGATCCAATGATTTTGCCTGCTATGTAACTTGATCAGAATTTTACTTCTACTTTCGGTTTCAAACCAGCAGAGACATGTATATAGAATTTCCTGAAATCAGGTACATGTTGATAATTTTAAAATTTTCACACAACTTGCATTATTGCTATATATTATTGGTATGACTTGGCATTGAAACTAATTACCATACATGTATATACAAGACATGAACTGCTTGGGTTTGATATAAAATACATATTAAATTACATATATAATTGCCCCAATTTCTCTAAACTACAATATGTACTGTACATCCAGTTTGTTAGAGGATTGTTACAGTAGACCATACATTGTAATTACACTACATAAACATGTCAAATGTCAATATATGCTGCATGTTGTCATAACTTGCTTGCAATCTACTCATTATAGCCCAGTTGTAGCTTGTATATAGCTTGTAATTATTTGATGTTGTAAATTCAGCAGGCCCTGTTAATATAAACAACTGCCTATGACAATTTTCTAGAACTTGTTAATACCCCACAGGGTTTTAGATCTATGATGTGAAATAAATATGCAATTTGAAGAAAAGTTGCTTATGAATATAAGGAACAAAACTCTTAATTTAGACTACATGTACAGCCCTGTTAGTCTGTAAATATGTTGCAATGGACAGCTTGTATTTGAAGCCATTGTGAATTTCAATTTATTTTCTTGTGTTCAGATTTCACCTACTTATACATCATGCTTATAAATAATGTACTATTCATAACTTTATCAAAAATACACAAGGTGACAAAAATATAGTGGAATGAAAATATTTGCTTTTCCTTGGGCAATACAAATGAGCCAAAAATGATATTTAATCTGGGACTTACATTGAGTATTTGTACACTAATGATGTTATGTACAGATGAAAATCAGACTTCCATGGTAAGGAGTAAAAATATTGTAGAATTTTGAAATATGTTTTGTACATCATGATGTACAGTTTTACTACATATCAGTATATACAATGTAATTCATATTCTTTCCATTTGTATATGCATTTTACTGTAATTAATGTAATCCCTGATTTTGGACAGTTTTAATAATATGAATTAGAAGACAAAGTATGACTGATAGACCTTCTTTGTTCCACATATATACAAGTTAAAAGCTTTATGACTGACTGTATGTTGCATATGACCAAATATAAAAGTCTATCTGGGCTCTCATAAAAAGTCATATGAAGTTATATATGTCTTAACCATAGACATACTAATATGTCTATGGTCTTAACACATGAGTGCAGCTTGACATTTGCATCTTGAAAATGTAACCTTTTGCATGGACTTCCTGCAATTGTTTTTTTTCATTTGCTTGGTAAAAGGTAATAACCACTTTCTCTTGTTATTTTGTGTAACATTGGTGTAATAATTAAAAGGATTATGCTTCTTTTGGCTTTGTACCAGGAATAACATAAAAGATAGTCCAACAGTACTGGGTTCATTCAGGAATTTCATAAAAGATGGCATCTATGTGAGGATACTTTGTGATGATTAAACTTTATTTTGTACATTTTTTATCACTGTTGAGCACAATGTGAGTTAGGTTAATTTATTTGCACATATTTTTTCAACATTAAAAACATTCACTGCTGGATTCTATTCTCAACTACCTAGACCATTTTTGTTTCAAATGCTGAATCTGCTTTAATATGATGATGAAATTACTGTCTTAATTAAGAACAAATAAAAGAAACACTTTATATCTTTCCCTTTTTACATAATTGTTTTACCTTATTTCAACATGTTCATATTAAGTCATCCATTTCTTACAAATGCAATGCAATTTGTAGAAAATATTGTTAAAACCTTGTTATTCTATTGATTAACCTTACACCCCAGTGGTGTCATCCTATTTAAAAGCTTGGAAGCTACATCTCTTTTGCAATTTTCCTGAACTTTATTGTATCTTGTTCACCTAATAGAACTGATTTACTATTTTTGCACATTTCAGAGCATTTGTATTTTGGAGAAATTAATACAAATTTATTTTTCTTTTGTTCTGATCTTTTTAATTTCGATGAAAGAATTGGTACAAATCAGATTTCATAGTCTTAATGGTTGTATTTTAGATTATTATGTTCTTATTTTCTGTTACTATAGCAACCACAGCTTTCAATAGAGAAGAGTTGCATTTGATTGTGGTCTTTATACTGTGCACATCATGCATACAAAAATTCATTAACTTGGCTTATGCAGTATTGTAGCAATAACTGAATCTCATTTTTAGGACTGTATTTACTAATTCTGTTTTCATGGCAACCACTCATTAAAATAAATGACATTTAATAATGGGGTGTAATGTTTGCTTACTGATATTATACAATTATTAAGCACTTTTTACCTCAATACATTTTTAATTTGGCCTATTTGCATAATACATCCTCTTCTGACAAATTTAAGTAACATGTTTGAAATGCTCAAGAACTGCTATATTTGTTGCCTTAGAAACGACCTTAGCAACGAGTAACTAAGTCAGCGCCAATGTATTATTTTTGCTGTTTCAATTCCATTAAGCGGTAAATGTGATAGAATTAAGAATCAAAATATTGTCAAAACTGTGTATGTTTGAATATCATAATTTTACTAAAAATGATAAAGTTTCCATGGCAACGAGAACCTATCTACTAAACATTTATTTCTTTATTTGAATTTTTTTCGATCATAAATGGGATAACAAGAAAACTAAAAACTATTCATGCATTTTGAATTTAAACTTCAACTTCAAACTTCACATTCTTAGCAAGAATATAACATTCCATTGTAAACATGTTATTTCTGAGTGTAGAATACATTTATTTTGTTTCCATGGCAACAAAAAATACAATAAATGAGTTCAGAGTGTTGTGCAGTTACATTTGTACAATTATATCAAAATAATGTTCCAATGATTTTTCTTAAGAATTGCAAATTAACTTGTTTTACAAAAAATAAAAGATTTTCAATTTCTGAAATTGGTTACCATGGCAACCAAATTTTAACAACTCAAACAGAAAGTGCTTCCATCATGTGACAATATGTGACTATAAAACTATAAATTTTGAAAGTCAGTTTGAAGGGAGATCAATATTTTCAAATTAAGCCATTTATTTTGTTCTGTTGCCATGGTAACAGACTTCACAGAATTGTCTTAAAAATGTTAATTCTGGGTAACTTATTCATTTCCCTATCATATGACATAATTTGAGTCACTTTGACAACAGGGCCAAATTTGGGGGTAAACGCACCTACTCCTTTATTTTTATGTAAACAGCACCAAAGATAGGAAAGAAATTTTTAACCCAGCACCATTGTTACTTTACATGCAATTTTATTATACTATGGTGTTTCTGTGTAAAATGTGCAGACTTAAATTTTCATCGTATTTTTTGGCTACTCTAGCAGAAACTATCATTAAAAAGAACTTTTTTCTGTCTGCAAAAAAAATGTAGAAATAGTTTCGTACCAACTAATTTATGCATATTTTCTTTTATTTCTCATATTACTTAGTAATCATTTCATTACAGGAAAAAATCCAATCAAATAAATACATGTACTTGTTTTTTACTTCACTTAGAATTTCTTATTATTTATATAATAAATGTTACAATGTTATCATGCCCTGTATCTGATAAGCTTGATCCAAACAGATGTGAGAAGATAATACACCGTGAAGAATATGGGGTCACTGCCAGCAGGCCCGGATTTACCGGGGGGCACAGGGGGCACGTGCCCCCCCCTCCTGGCCCCACGGATATTGGCTCTCATACAAAGAAAAGGGCACAAAATCGGCACCATCATAGCAACATCAACTCGACTTGAAGATTAATTTTGATATGAAATCATTCATCCGATCTATTAAAAAAGATAATGATCTAAATTGATACATTCAAGCATCTCAGGGTACCCAGATCGGGCCTTATCAAGCGTTCAAATCATTGATCGTGCAAATAAATGGTCCCTCTATACAAACACATAGATACCAATTGCTGTTTATTGTCTATATTACACATACCTCAACAGTATATTTAAGACCAGTGAAATTACCATGGTAACTAGCTTACGAGGCCTAAATTTAGTTATTGTGCACTCTGTAATCTTATTTACTAGTGGAAATCATCGGCGTTTTCATAGCAAGTTAGACAGAGAAAAGACGAGGACAGCTTGTCAAGTGCATTTTATACGTCACTATTATGACACTCGAACTTAGTCAGTTCGAAAACATGCACGATCGTCTGATGTTTTTTTATAAGCCTAAACATTATTTTCCAAATCATTAACCAGCCAATTATATGAAAAAGTATTTCTACTAGCCACGGTCAATTTTTACTAAGCCCAGGGGTCAGGCTAGTGGGTTATGGCAAAGAATGCAATAAAACTCAAATCAACATTTAATGGTTTCTGGACCACCAATCATGATTAAAATGCTCTTCTCCTGCTTAAAATTGGGCCAAGGTTTGAAAAGTATAGTTTCATTCTTTGAAATGTTAAATGTTGTGCAGTATTTCGTCATGCAATCTATTTATACAAAATACAAACCATTTTAATTACCTCGTTATCTCTAAGAGTACAACAATACCACCAAGAAAGGATAAAGAAAACCAATGACTGATGGCAATTCTAATGATATTGAATAAACGTTTGTTTTGGTTTAATGGCCCATCAACACAGAAAGGTTATATCCTATTGAATAAACGAAAAGACCATAAGAAAAACTGGTGCCAATTATCAGTTATTAAAAATACAAATTACTTAATTGTCAGTAAAATAGATTGGTTTTGTGTAGTTGGTACTTGGGCATAATTATGTAGCTATTTTGATACTTCTATTATTATAAAAGGTGTAAGCACGTAATCAGGAATGGCAACAGTAAAAAAAACAAAAAAGGAGATTTTTTAGACTTAACACAATGTATTATCAAGTATAAATTATAATAGATTTTTCAAAATTGTGGATCAATACGTTGTCCTACAAATCCTTTTTCTCAATTTTAAGTATTTTTTGCTGAATTTAAAAGGCATAGGCTGTTGCAAAAAAGATCAGATGCATTCATTTTATCTAATATTATGGCCTGGGAGTGATGACAACCAAATTGCAATCAAAACATTCAATCATTTTATCTATCAATATTTGACCTTGACCTTGGCATGAGTGAGCGAGCTTGGCCTGATGGTTAGGATGATAGACTGGTAATCATTGGATAGCCAGCTCCATGTTGGTTTGAATCCCATCCAAAGCCTACACTATTGTTTATTTAAGCATACTGGGTACCTAGAAGCAGACTCAAAAGTGATTAATCTAACTTTTAAGGACTTGTTTAACAATCAAGCAAACATTAATTAGTATAAACTAAACCTTGGCATGTCAAAGAAAAATTGATTTTAACAGGATAATATTATTATGTTTTAACTTATCTGCAATATGATGGTTTTTTTCTACTTAATATTTCAGTGTCACAGCCTTTTATGATTGTCATCTCTAAATGAATTGAATGGTTTTTGTTCTGTTTTGGAGAGGGGGGATGATGACATATGGGGCTTTGACATGTGGGATTTGACTTAATCAATATTTGCATATATCTTTGTTCAGAATTACAATGTGAGTATAATGGAATAGTTAAGTGATAAGTCTTAAATTTCAATGTCTTTTTTTAATAAATAGTTTCATATTAATTGTTTATGTGTGGGTGAAAATTTTCTGTATGAATAATATTTTCTGTACTTCTAGAACAAATTACTTTTTCATTTTTTTAAATCAATTTCTAAATAAGGGACCTTAGTCAGTTATTTCCCCTTGTAAACTTTTCAGATAGGTAGGTCCAATTAGTTGGATTACTTTTCAATGTCAATTTGCCAAAATTAATCTTAAATAACATTTTTGTAAATCCTTTAATTTGTTTAAAAATCAACATAAGTATTTTTAGGGTAAAGAACTATTTAAATTTTACTACTTCTGATAATATCTTCATTAACAAGGAAAATATTAGATAAAATATTTTGTTTTCCTTACATTGAACTTCAGTGATAAAATCTGAGGATTCCAACTGTAAGGACCTACTTACCATTTGGATTGCTTCAGATTTATTAGGGGAAGATAACTGACAAAAGTCCCTAATTGAAGGATACTGTGTTTTTAATAAACATTTTTTATTTATCTTTATTTTAGTGTGTGTGCATGGGTGAAAGTTGTCAGTATTGATACTTTTGTGAGAATTAGTTACTCTATATAATTTCAAGGAAACCTGTAGTTTTTCTATATTTTCAAAACTTTCTAAATTTCTATCAAAGTTTGTGTACTGTAATTCATTATATAATTTTAAGATTGATGGATATTGTCATCTTTTAACAAACATTGGTAGTTATTGTCTGCAGTATTTTCGTGTGTTAAAGTTGATTTCTGTATAAGTCAAAACTCCATTTTTTTAGCAAACAGAAATGTGGGCCACTATTACAGAGGGGTGTGGATATGATCCCAGCTATATATCAACCATTATGGTTCTTTATATCAGAAAAATAGACAAGTGGTTAACAAAACAAAAACTTAAACATTTGATACATTGTCAAATCAACATGATAAAAAATACATCAGCAAATGACAAATCAGCCATTTTCTGGTCTCTGATCAATTTGTAAATCAACCCTAGCTTAAGATATAGAGGATATTAGTCAACTTTGGTGTAAGATCGATTTTTATTTCACCGAGTGAGCTCAGAAAACATATTTTCACGAGTGGCATAGGCACAAGTGAAAATGTCACTTTCTGATTTCACGAGTTGAAAAAAAAATAATCTTACATCAGAGTTGACGAATATTCTGTTTCTTTCATGCTTAGTTTTGTGTTATTTGATGTATTTTAAACAAATTATAACCTGACGTCATTTCTACTCCATGATGACGTCATTTATCTTCTAATATGACGTCATGAACGATGAAAATATAAAGTTATATTTTCACTACGATGAAAATATAAAATTTATATTTTCGTCGTTTATTTTCATCGAATAACGCGACATTTCACCATAAAGCATGAAATAAATGTACTTCAAAATTCACAAATTACAGACTTGAGTAAACCAATACTGATTGATTTGTCTCATTTAACTATTATAAAAAAACAATACAGCCATTCCTATATTATTTGTGCATTTCCAATCTATGAAAATGTGAAAAATCATACCTCTTCAATTTGCTCAAAAGTTAGATTTTCTTGAAGACAAATTTATATCTTTTAAGATATGAAAGAGTTTCTCATAAACTCTCAACCGTTAATTTTCAATGCCAACTTGTGAAGTTGGATCTAATTGCTTTGGTAACGGAGGTTAAATGCTTTATCGACTGGTAAATTATGGAGCTACTGAATCCATATTCAATTATAATCTGTTTAAATCTACTAAAAAATAATGTCAGTTGACTTACAATGTAGTTACAAAATTCTTTCCAGTACATATGTTGGATGAAATGTCAAAAAGTAACAGCATATCAAAACTAAATAAATCGGTCTCACTTGGTTCTAATTCACTTTTTATTCAAACGATACTTAATACAAGAAAACATATCAGAAAACAGAACAATTGGTGTTCAATAACTTATCAAGTCTTCTTTCGTTAAAAAAGCCACCTTAAGTTAAAATTGCAAGTTCCTTTAGGAATAAGTTGCCTGTATTGAATGTTGTCAAATTGTAACGGAAGTTAATCACAAAAGTCTAGAATGATTTCGAAACATAAATAATTCATGCTTATACCCTAAAACGCTTGAAATTCTTGTGAATGCTTAAATTATCAATCCTCATACCCCCCCCCCAAAAAAAAAATAATAATAATACAGCAGCAGGTTTATTTATTCGCCTGTGCTTCTCCTCGCGTAGGTAGTAAAACCCTTGTCGCCAGGATAGACCCCCAACAATCATTCCTAGATTATTCATTCACGAAAAGTCGAGGTGTTCCGAATGCAAATTAGTAGGTCCGATTAGGTGGACTACTCAGATGTTGCCCAGCTATTTTCATTAGCCTTATAATCGTGCCTTATAGCTGTAGTATAGCTATTACATCTTGACTTCCGTGGCTTACACCTTACTACTAAACGCGACGTTTAGTGTCAATGTTGCGACGTTTAGTAGCGTTGCGACGTTTAGTGTCAAGGTTGCGACGTTTAGTGTCAATGCTGCGACGTTTAGTGTCAAGGTTGCGACGTTTTGTAGCGTTGCGATGTTTAGTGTCAAGGTTGCGACGTTTAGTGTCAAGGTTGAGACGTTTAGTAGCTTTGCGACGTTTAGCAGCCCTACATCGTGTATATATAAAAAATACTTTCAAAGTCTACTATATTTTTATTTCCGAGATTTCTATAAACACGTTGGTGAGATTTGATCGGCTTATGACTAAAATCAAATAGCATTCCAATTAAAGTCAGTCGATTATTAGTAGTCATTACTTAATAGTTACCACTCTCTTACAACAGAATCATTTCAAGTAGCTGAGGAAAGCTAAGTATACATTTAACAAGAGGGTCGTTATGGCCCTTTATCGCTAACCGGGGTACCACTGAAATAATTATACATAATCAGAGTAAATAAAAATTTCCAACCAATTTCCATGGTATTTGTATAAAAATATAGCCACAAAACTGTTAACAATATGTTTCTATTTAAGCTCCGATGACCTAGTTTTTCTACGTAGATGACCCATGTTCGAACTCATCCGATCAAATACGTAGACAATCATCCTCACAAAGTTTGGTGATAATTGAGGTAAAAATGTATCCACTAGAATGTTCGCAAACAGTAGTCAGACGGGCGACAAATGATGGACGCCGGACGGCCAACGATGCTAAAAGCTCACCCTGAGCTAGCTCAGGTAAGCTAATAAAGAAAAATACAGAATTTAGGGTCTACAATTTTTGACACACGATTTATGGCCCCTGCTTTTTACAAACAAAAATGACCAAGTTTGAAAGTTGATCCGAAGATAATCAAAATAGACACTGAGATAAAGTTTATGGCCGCGAGAGTTATTCCATTTGATATTTAAATGGATATTAAAGGTGCAATTACGGTTGCTATGGAACTCAAATCGGTTGCTATGGACAGTATAGTGGATACTTTTGGCCTTAAGGCGATTGGCATAAGGTGTAAGAGTGGTTGCTATGGACCAAGGGATGGTTGCTAAGGATATGTTGATGGTTGCTATGAGTCTAAGAGTGGCTGCTTTGAAGTCATATTTGTCCTATGTAATATTTGTGTGTTGATTAGGCTCGACACTATACCTTCCTACTAAGTGCGACGTTTAGCGGCAAGGTTGCGACGTTTAACGGCATTCGATTTTTTTGCGACGTTTACCGTCAGCGTTGCGACGTTTAACGGCAGGGCGATTGCGATGTTTAGCGGCGATTGCGACGTTTAGCGTTAGTGTTGCGACGTTTAACGTCAGTTGCGACGTTTAGCGCCGTTGCGACGTTTAACGGCGCTACAACGTTTAGTCCAAGCTGTTCTCCTAAATACATTTAAACTGATCGCTGGATAGCCGATATTGCTTGCACTAACATTGTTTACAAGTCACCTCAGACTGAGTTCGTATATAATATTTGAATTTGAAATTACTTTTTATAAAGTTGTAGCATAGCGAGACAGTGTACTGTGTTTAGGACCCATGTCGGTAGCTAAAAATTCATAGTATACCGTAGACTTTGAAGGTTATTATTTAATGATAGATCGGCAACTCCGGACTGATGTCTTAAATCGTTGTAGCGATGGTGGATAGATTATATGGAAAAAAATCTGTCCGATATTCCGATGTGTAGCCACCAAGTTATCGGTCCGACTTACTAACGATGGGCAAAACGATGTAGGCCGGATGCCGATAACGATAACTATCCGATAATTCAGTATATCATCATCATTTAATGGAATAATTCTCAAACAATTGACATCTTGTCATCTGGTCGATTTTATCAGGTTGTTTTGTACTAAGCAGAAATTTATAGAACATAGATAAAGTTATCAAAAACGTTGAAAAATGAGACATCGTAGGATATACAACGATCGCAACCGTGTTCTCATACGTTTTGCACATACTGCCAAATAGGTTGTATGTTTGACAGCGACCAAAACGATATAAGATCCAATTAAAAATACCTGTGATCACGTGCAATTACAATATATAATTATGTATATTCTACATAACGACATTGTCGAATACACCTATACATTAATTTTAACATCAAAGAGCTAGGAAATGACATTGCATGGACCTGTGAATATGAAAATGCTCTCTGTCGTAGTAGTTTCTTCCACAACAGGCAAACGGGTTTTTGTTGTTGTGGCGCCTGCAATGGCGACTATACGTACTTTTAGAGTTGAAATGCTTTCCACACTGACAGCATTAGAAAACATCTTCATTGTTGTTTTCATCTATAATACTGAAAAAATGTTGTCAGTGATTTTGAGTACCAAACTATGAATACTATTTTTGTTCCCCGTTAGTATCATAGGATTTTGGTTCCCCACTAGTATCATTTGTGTTTATTTTCAAGTATACATTATATGTTACAAAATAAAATGCAATTTCAAATTATTTACAATAGTATACGTTTTATAAAACTCTTTTAGTTTGATATTACATGATATACAGTGCATCTATATATATCTAAAATGAGACGTTAAATGATCAATTTATAAAATGTTCCACTTTAGTACCACGCATTTTTATGAAAATTCTGTCCACTTCGATTTTTTTCTGCAGTGTTCTCACGAACTACAGTCTTGACCAAGGATTTCTAAAAAAATAAAATAAAGAAGAAAAATGAGATTTACCTCTGATCCGGTGGGCGCCGACATTACACTCGACGCTTTAGTATCATAACAGTAGACCACGTGATTATAGACCTTGTATTCTTATAAATGAGAAATGTTCTGAATCATTTTAATAATGCAATGAATTTCATCTGAGAATAAGCGTTAAAATTATTTGGCGTCATAAAATGGCCGCCATTTTGAATTGACAGCCGTTAAATGGATTTTTTTCAAGAATTTAACAGAATTGTTCATTAGTCATAAAATATTGAAATTATTTCGATATATACATTAATAAAAATAATTTTAAAAAATGCTATTTACTATGAACAGGGCAAAAATCCCTATAATCAGCGGCCATCTTGAAAAAATGGCGGCCATCTTGAATTTGGAGGTGGAAATCGTGCTTTTTGTAAAATACTATTTGGTGCTTGTATCACAAAGTGAGATTGACGTGAAAAATGACACTTATCGATCCCACTATCAGTCAAGTATTTTAACGTGTAGCGTATCAATGCAGATATAATATTATTCTTTACAAAGCTACATTTCTGTTGTCCAATGTATCATTATTTTGCCACAATTATTTTTGTCAACTTTTATTAAAACACAAAATATACATGTACTTCTATAAAATGCTTTTTTTACACTAACTAATTTAAAATAGGGTAGTTAAGTCGCATAATGGGCGATCTGAACTAAATTATCGTATAGACATATTTAGTGCACATACATAAATTGACAGATGGTCAAGTTGGAAGTGGATATCTTAATGAGTCAGTTACCTTTTGGAGTAGAAATTTAACATATTATTTATAATAGAATAATAGAAGACCTTAACTCACAGGATTAAATGGAATGTTTCGGAAAAAGAAGGATAGGAGCTAGTTTTCTGAACAGAGATAACGACGGAAAATGAATCTTGGTTTACCTTATTAGTTGTTGTTGTAGATGACGTGACTATAGATCCTGATATTGTCCACACCAAATATCGGACATCTAATTATAAAATGTTGTTTATGACATATGATCTCTAGCAGACAGGAAGTGATGTAATCATATTGACAAATATAACTTGTTACCAAGGAAACACTTTTTACTGAGAAGCCATTTCGAAATAATAATTTGCAGAAACTTGTCACTTTATACGATAATATTAGAAAATGCACTAATTACTTGTCGGCTTTGTCCATTTAAAATTCATTGATATACCGAGTTTCTTTGTAGGTCTTCTTGCAGTTAAAGATAACATTAGTCATGTGACAGCAAATGTCGTTGTGTAATACATGGTTTTATTATTGTGCAGTTATTTAAATGCGTAATGACTCTAAGTGCAAGGACAGCTGATAAGAAAGTACATTTGAAGTATAACACATTGATATTTTGAAATTAAGTTATTTTATTTCATTGAACTGGAAAGTGGAAAAAACAATACATGTGCGGGTTATAAAATAGGTCAAGCGTTATTTATGTTTGCTAAACATTGCATTAGTTGCAATGAGATGATAGACGTACATCATTTTACAAATTTTAAAAAGGTCACAATGACATTTATCATTACTAATGATTAGCGCTGACATGACTGTCAGTTGTATAGTAAAATAACATTACGTGATTGTGTAAACAATAAAATAAACCATTCCATTCCATAGGTAACGCAGTATTGAAATCAAAGCACTGGAGTGCTGGAGGAACGATGTCCTGAACTTATTTATTAAATAAAGAATATAATTATGTCAAAATATCAAACCTGAACAGCAATATTATCTATAAAATAATGCATTAAGTATCAACTAATAGAATTTAACAAGAGCAGTCCAAGGAGAGCGCGCTAGACTTTTCGAGTGTTTTGCTCATGTACATCTTACTTTATCAAACGAAATAAATCAGTCAAAGAATAATAACCAACACATATAAATATAAAAGAGACATAACTTCTATAACATACATCCATAGTAACGTCCCTTCAAAGTTAAGTAGACGTAGAAACAATGAATAAGCATGCCTACTTTCATTTAGATAGCTTAATTAAGTATGCACATGTTTAATTAGACACTATGACGATGTCATTGCAATCAAATACCATAAAATTTGAAAAATGCTGACACACATCTTAAATTGGTTTTATCAATTTCCGTTCAAAACTGCAAACAGAGTGTTAAATTGTCACCAAACAAAAGACTAAAATTAATTTTAATTGCTGCAAAGAATTAATAAATAAACTCTACAGGAGCTGAGATTACTGACAGCTTAAACTTTATATTATATAAAAAAGCTAGCGTGACGCATAGAATCTATATTTGAGTAACGAAACGATACGAGTACGCGACAAGTATTTACTCGATTAAATATTTTTGTTGGGCGGAGTTTCACTCTAGGCATGGAAGTTGTTTAATTTCGCATACAGCGTTAGATAGTTAGTGAGTCACACATATTAATCATGGAGAAACTAGGTCAACATTTTGTTTCTCCGATTTAATGTTAAATATAAATATTATGATTTTACACAACACTTTTGCGTTTCGCTATCGTAATGTTACAATTCTTGAATGTATAAAATTTAAACGCTTTTCGCAATTTGTTTAATCTTTGAATCGACAAGTCCCATTCTAAACATTTAGGTATTGAAGGCGGAATCTATGATGGAGCGAGAAGGTGTGTTTTACACCACCACCTGGTGTTAGGCGAAGCTAGACAATATACATTTGTGAACGACTTTACCGACCGACAACACAAGCCGGCGTAGTTATATGTATGAGATGTTAATGAGGTGTCATGCTTGAACTACGTCTCTTGGTTTTTGTTGAAAATTGTTGAAGCGGAAAAAGAGTAATCTTATACTTTCTTGTTACCATTGGAACGGTGTTTAGACATCGTTCCAAAAAGGTTGTATAGTTTATAAATTTTAATTTTATAAAGCAAGCAGATAAACCATCAACCCCTTAGTCAGTCATGCTCGTAATGTTAGAACGCTTAAGACGTTGCGTCCAATACTGGCGTCAATTTGCGTAAAGTCAAAAGTAACGTTTTATAAAAAATATTTTGTATTTAATACGCCATAGTCAGCATTCAATATCATAGTAATACCTTTAATAAATTGGCTACAGTGATACAAAATAATTTTTATTGTTTCGTAAATCTTATTACATATTAATTTCAAATACAGAGAAACCTAATGTGTCATTTTCCCATATTCTCAGATACATACCTATAAGTTTTTTTTACCAAATATCAATGTAAATTAAGGTGTCCTCCAGTCTTCATTCTAGTTATCATGTTTATCAATATTTTAATTGCATTTTTTATTTGTTTTAGTGTTTGTTTGCCTTTTTCTTTGCCATCTTATCTTTTGCCGAGTTGAACTGCACATAAACTTATGCATTAGTTAAGTTATATAATCAAACAGAAAAAAATAGTCAAACAACATTGACGTTAAAAACGTCTAAAATAGGCAGCGTTACATTTTGGCTAGACATTTAAATTGTTAATTATTCTATGTTATTTCAACAGTATCATATTGATATTGTATTATGTTATAAGTTTTAGTTTGAACTTTTTAATGATTGATATGAAATTTCGCTATTTTGTTTAATTCTGTGAACAATGATCTTTAAAATATCTGAGTCGAGTCTATTTTCGGCATTTTGTGGATGCGTTACATCGTGGCTATGCCGCTTTCCGTTTGCTTAACTATTTTCATTTTAAAATATATCTACGTGTAAAGAACTGAACTTTTAAAAAATACTAAAAAATCATTATGTCAATTTAATTATTGCACCAAATATATCGAAGTTGTAAACGAGATAATTTGTAAAATTAAGATCTTACCTTTTCAACAAACATATATTTTCTGATAACTTTGCGTATAGCTATGTTTATATTTTGATAAAACTTTATTTATGTATAAGGTAGTTCAGTAGCACAAACATTGTAAGCTTTTCTGGTAAAAACGTTTCTTCAACTGGGTTTTTATAACGAAATTTACTTGTTTCTGTTACGTCTTACTGGCATATTTTCCGACGTTCAGTCGGGTTTACATTCGAATATTTTGACATATGTATGTAAAATACAGTAGATAATATAATTTTCTGAAAGTATGAATTATTTAAATTGACTGATGTAAGATTTATCAAAATACGATAAAAATTGTAAAAGTAGTTGAATATTTTGAGTCCTAGTGCTTGGTATTTTCAAATTAACGCCAGTATTGAGCGCAACGTATTAACCATTGCACCAACAGGACACTCATCAAACATATCAAAATTAATACTAATAATAAAAAGTATAAACATTTTCATTGCCATCGTAAGCATCCCCTGATGTGGATTAATTCATTGTACTATTCACATAAACAGAGTTTTGCTGTTTTGTACGAACTGTATATGATGATGTTATTCATTAAAATATGTTTATATTTACTTAAGTACTAAATTATCCTAATGTTTCATAAAAAAAAAAATTATTTTTACGGTACCAACAATGGCATCATGTTATCAAGTAGGCAAGGCTATTATTTTTGGTACAAAACATGCATGACATAATTTACGATCAGAACTCATGAAATAAGGTTTGTTCAGAAAACAAAAACACCATGTTTAAGTTCTTTATAATTAACACGACGCACACTTTATGTAATATTTTACTTTCTCTAGAATACCTAGTGAAAATGCTTTGCCATTCCATCGTCTGCATAGTAAGCTTCTAACATACGAAATTATATGTAGAGATTTAATCATAAATCTGTCTTTTTTCCAGCAAGCAGATTGCTAGTCAAGAAACTAATTCAATATCATAAAAAATAAACACCCGGAAATGCTGCGTAAAATATATGTCTTCGTGTAATTTATTGAACAAACCGAGGTCATAAAAATACAAACTCATAATTTATCACCCGGAAATTCTATAGAGATTTGTATGTTTCTATAATCTTTTTAATATTGTTTTTACCACTGGAAATTTTCCAAATGCTTGGTCCGAAGGGTACATAATTCCGCTTCACAAAAAGGATTCAATACACAATCCAGAGAATTATCGCGGAATAACTTCATTAAGCGTTCTAGGCAAATTATTCACGCGTATTTTAAATAATCGTTTGAACCTTTGGGCTGAAACATATAACGTCTATGTTGAGGCTCAAGCGGGATTCCGTAGTAATATGGGTACTACAGATAATATTTTTGCATTACATGGTCTGTTAACCCACATGATAAATAATGGTAAGCAGTTATACTGTGGATTCATTGATTTTAGTAAGGCTTTCGACTACATTGAAAGAAATACTTTATGGTACAAGCTTATAAAACTAGGTATACGTGGTAAAATGTTTTCAATAATCAAAGACATGTACACAAATATCAAATCAAAAGTTCGTTTCAATAACATGTTAAGCAATGAATTTACTTGTTCATTAGGAGTTAGACAAGGTGAGAGTCTATCTCCATTTCTTTTTTGTATGTTTTTAAATGATCTAGAAGAGCAACTAATAGCTAACAAGTTTGAAGGTATCGATATTATAATGACCAAGATATTCATCTTACTCTATGCAGATGATATAGTTATATTCTCGGAAAGCGCGTCCGGACTACAAAAAGGTTTTGATATATTATACGAATACTGCATTCGATGGAAGTTAAAAATCAATGTTACTAAGACTAAAGTTGTTGTTTTTCGTAAAGGTGGTACATTGCCTAGAGATATTTGCTTCATGTATAATGGCGAACCCATAGAAATTGTTAGTTCTTTTAATTACTTGGGTATTGTTTTTAGTCAAAGTGGTTCTTTCAATATGACGCAATCCACTCTTGCGGGCAAGGCACTCAAAGCGGTTTTTAGTCTAAACAAATACTTACTTAACTTTCCTTATGTCTCTATAAACCATAGACTAGACCTTTTTGACAAACTCATACTTCCTATCTTAAACTATTCGTGCGAAGCATGGGGGTTTCATAGGGGCAATAGTCTAGAACGCGTATATATCCAATATTGCAAAACATTACTTGGTGTAAAATAATGTACACAGAATGACTTTGTATATGGTGTCTTGGGTCGTTTTGACCTAATGTACTACAGACTTGTTAAGATTGTCAAATATTGGTTAAAAATCATCTCTTGCCCGGACTCTAAATACTGCAAAATCATTTATGAACTTTTAAAATATGATGCCGAAAAAATGCCGAACAAAACTTCTTGGGTTACACTTGTGAGAAATCTTCTGTCTACACTAGGATTTTATGATGCGTGGGATGCGCAAAGCGTTGGTAACAATGAGTTATTTATCATCAATGTTAAACAACGACTTAAAGACACTCGTATCCAAAACTGGAATGAAAGACTTAGAAATTCTAGCAGAGCTGATTTTTTTCGTACAATTATAAATTTTGAGTGTCAATTTTATTTAACTAGCATAGATCAAATTAAATACAGAACAGCCATGACAAGGCTTATAACATCATCGCACAAATTAAGAGTTGAAACAGGTCGCTGGCATAAGCCTCATAAAATCCCTAGAGAGAATAGGTTATGTACAAAATGTAACAAAGTTGATGACGAGTATCATTTCATACTAGAATGTTCTCTATATAATGATTTAAGACAAACGTATATTGACAGGCACTATAGATTTCATCCCAGTATGTTTAAACTTAAGCAACTTTTCGAAAGCAAAAACGATGCTAAGATAAGAAACCTAAGTGTTTATATTTTTAAAGCTTTTAAGATACATGAATCATACAATGCGCAAATATAAGACTTTATATCCGTCGCAAAACACGTGATTGTTCACAAATAACTGATTTTTACCAAATACATGTCATATATTAAATTATGAGTATAATATATTATGTTTAGTACTTCACGTATTATACTCCTCATGCCTATTGCAGAATACGTAATCTATTAAAAACAACTCTCTTGCTTAAAGACTTCCTTAAGTCGAAGTTTGATTATTACATATCAACAGATTTTATATTTTAATCCGTTAAAACTTCTGAGTAATATATATGATGATTTCTTGTTTTTGTCTCTAAACACATACAAAAGTGTATTGTTGTTTGTCACAAATAACTTGAACATGCAAATTGTAAAATAACTAATACTGTATATATTACTGTTGGAATATATATTTTGACTCTGAGTATATATAAATGTACGATTTCCTTTTGCAAAATTGTTTTTGCAGAAAATTGCCGTATGTCAGTTACAATTATTATATATTAGTGCTGATATTATTTGATATATGTCAATTACGAGTATTATATGTTAATACTGATATTATTTGATATATGTCAATTACGAGTATTATATATTAGTACTGATATTATTTTGGTATATGTCAATTACGAGTATCATATATTAGTGCTGATATTATTTGATATATGTCAATTACGAGTATTATATGTTAGTACTGATATTATTTGGTATATGTCAATTACGAGTATTATATATTAGTACTGATATTATTTTGGTATATGTCAATTACGAGTATCATATATTAGTGCTGATATTATTTGATATATGTCAATTACGAATATTATATGTTAATACTGATATTATTTGATATATGTCAATTACGAGTATTATATGTTAGTACTGATATTATTTGGTATATGTCAATCACGAGTATTATATTTTAGTACTGATATTATTTTTAGTATATGTCAATTACGAGTATCATATATAAGTACTGATATTATTTTGGTATATGCCAATTACGAGTATTATATATTAGTACTGGTATTATTTTGTTTTCTGTACAAAGGTGTGATATCCCACAAGCAACTCGTTTCTGCTTATAACAGCGATACAAAACAAGTATAAGTCACCTTCTCCTGCGTATCTGTCTAAGATATTTTGATATAATTTATAATATATTACCTTTATAACCTTTGTTAACTGTGATACCTGCTCAAGTTTGATTGAATTTTCATAAAACCAATCCTTTATAGCTTTATACAAAAGTACTACACTGCATATATATATATATTTAAGTGTACATTGATCTCGAATGTTCTCTCTTTTTCAACTGTATGTTATTGATTACATGTAATGTCATTGTCACGTGATTGTATATTTTATGAAATTCAATGTATGTTCACGCGGGTCTATTGACCTATTGATCTGAAAATAAAATCTTCTTCTTCTTCTTCTTATATTAAGGTATACAATCCCTAATGCAACTTACTATAAAAAAAAAGATTTTAAAGACTATTGTAGATCTACGTCCTTACAAAATACTACATTGTATATCTTTCATTCATTACAATATTTCATTTCATAGCTTGTAATTACAAATTTAGTTGAAAATAACTCTCATCTGGAGTAAGTTATTACATATACCTCAATTTCACATGAAAATAGAATAATTTTAATTATGTTCAAAATGTCTTGGTTGACATAGTTACAAAATATCACATGATGAAAAACTTAGAAATACAATTTACAAACGAGTATAATTATTTCTAATTCTTTTCGCAGTCAAAAGTTTTTAGTTAAAGATTGTATACCTTAAGTTTATTCTACTAATCGCAGAATAAAAAGAGGAAGTAGTTAACATGTTGATTGAAACAACGTTGGACATTAATGCTCATATTCAACATATCACAAAATGTCATATTTTGAATTTCACAGGACCACAAAAAGTCACAAAACGAGTCATATACCAAACTGTTCGGGACAGTCTGAAGTTTATCGAACTGCCGGCATAAATTAAAAGTTGTTGGTGCGGGCCCGGAAATTCAAGATGGCGTCCAAAATGGCCGCCATTTCGGCTGGAAGTAGGCTTATAAGAAAAACCTTGGGTAGCATTTTTATCATTTTAAAAGAAGCCAATAAAACATTAAAAAGCATTTGTACATGAAAAGTACCAAAAAATAATGTTAGTTGGATTTCATTCAAGGTCATTTTCAAGGTCAAATTTAAGGTCAAAGGTCAAATTTCCCGAAAATTTCACCAATTTACCTCATTACTTCTTTTATATTTACTAAACTGCATGCTATAGAATGTGATTTACATCATAAGTTGTTTGTACAATGTAAGCCCTTTACAAATATATTCATTGTATGTAAAAATATTTGGTTGCCATGGAGATTTACAGGCAATTTTAAAATATCCAATATGGCCGCTATTTTACTCGGTATCAGGCTTATTTTCAAGTCATATCATTGTATGTTTATATTTTAAATAACTGCGAAAGAAATCTGGTACAGCTTTAGTAAAAAAAAAGAGTTTTTAATTGTTAATAGTTTTTTGATGGTTGGGTTTCATCCAAGGGCATTATGAAGGTCGAAATCAAGGTCAGAGTCAAAAGGACAAAAAATAACAAGTTTTCCTCAAAATTTTCAATATTTATTCAAAACTGCATGATATCATATGGAATATGACTTACAACATTTTCTACAATGAATACCGTTTACAAAATTTCATTTTATATCAAAATACCTGGTTGCCATGGAGATACAGAAACAATTCTAAAATATCAAATATGGCCGCTATATTACTCTGTATTAGCTTATTTTAAAGTTATAGCATTGTATGTAACTTGTATGAAACCTGGTACTGCTTTAGAAAATGACAGTTGTTATTTTTTTATTGGTTTGGTTTCATCCAATGTCATTTACCAAGGTCGTATTCAAGGTCAAGGTCAAAAGGACCAAAAATAACAAATTTTCTGCAGAATTTTAATATTTATTCGAAACTGCATGATATCATATGAAATATGATTTATAACAATATTTTTTCTACAATGTATATCCTTTTCGATTTATTATTTTATATAAAAATACCTGGTTGCCATGGAGATACAGAAACAATTCTAAAATATCAAATGTGGCTGCTATTTTACTCTGTATCAGCTTATTTAAAAGTCATAGCATTGTATGTATATTATTGAAATAACTGAGTAGAAACCTTATGCAGCTTTAGTAAATGCAAAGTACATAATCAACCTAGTTAGTTTGGGTTCATTTAAGGTCATTAAAAAGGTCAAACTCAAGGTCAAATGTAAAAAAGACCTATTTTCCCCAATTGCTCTTATAACTTTTTATATCAGTTCAAAACTGACTTACATAGAATGTGATTCAAATTACAAATTGTTTCTTCAGTATATACACTTTCCATTTTTCAATAAAAAAATTTCAGATAAGATAAAATCAGTATTTTATTCAAAGTTGTTATAAGTTAGTTGTGATATCTAAATGATGGAAAAATCACAACTAAACACCGTTTATTTGGTATCATATGATGTATGTAGGTTTTCATTATGTACGTAGTGGCAAATATTAGCACATTTATACATATTAACATACTCAATTAGGGTGTTTATGGTTATTGCAAATTGTCAACATTTTAATTTCTTATATCTGCTTGTTAGTCAGGTTAAGGTCAACATATTCAAAACATAATATTAAGTTTGATTTATAAATTTGTTGATAATGACATTGTTACGGTGGCATAGAGGTGACATGGAGATATATTTAATTTTTTACGTGGCCACATAAAGCTTTTACGTGAGCACGCAATAACGTTTACGTGGCCACGTTGTCGAAATTGGCAGCCATTTTCGACAACTCTCATTGGTCAATTTATACGTGCGCACGTAAAGCTATTACGTGGCCACTTAAACGTTATTGTGTGCACACGTAATAGCTACTGCATGGCCACGTAAAGCTATTACGTGGCCACGTAAACGTTATTGCGTGCGCACGTAATAGCTACTGCGTGGCCACGTAAAGCTATTATCCATAGTGTAACCCAGTGTTGTTAAAGATGGAAAGGTGTATCTGGCAATCAATGCATTTTCAAAATGAGCAATTGAAATAGGCATCTTTGTAAGAGAACAAGAAAACTATTATTTGTTGGAGCAGTCAACGAGGTTTTACATTTGTATTTTTAATCAACTCTTCGGCCCGTTAGACATTGAGATTAGTTTTTATAACGTTTACCAACAAACTGAGTACATGAAGAAATCTGACTGCAAGTTAATTCAGTTATATCTCTAAGCTGGAGATGTAGCTGCTCGGTAGATAATGTACGTGCAATGATTGAAACATATATATTATATGGTCAAATTAGTTTGGACAGACTTTCTACCTGTCTGGAAGGGAATATGTAATATCCTAATTTCATAATAATGATGTAATAGAAGTAGTAAAACCCCTGTGAAAAACAATCGTATGAAACCTAACTGGCAAGGAGTAATAGCATTGTGTCAGCTTCCTCTTGATTTGTAGTTAGGGTACATATGAAACATGATCAGATTATATGCAGATAGTTTTCTCACCAAGACCACCACAAAGTTTTCTCACCAAGACCACCACAAACAACAACAGTTTGTCCCATAATGAGCATTTTAACACAAGTTTCAGCTAGTTAAATTGTTTGAAAGTTTACAATTTCAGTTTTAAAACTGATGTAACCAAGTGTCCGTTTTAAATCCACAACATATATGCTTGGTTTGATAACAAATCTCTTATTCTCTGATTGAACTTCTCCGCTTTTTATTCGAGTCTCAGACTTTGCACTTAGCTCTAAATACCTGTCACACATCTAGGGACATGTTGCACTTTCTTTCCCTGTACAATGATTTGTTTTAATTTGAGAGCTCGAGACTCTGTACAATTGCCATACCATCATATATTACACAATCTGGATTGCAAACAAAAGAACCATCATAATTGTTAACTAAGTTTTCTAGTTTAGACATAAAATCAGCTTTGATAATTGACATCCTGTCAGACTGCGAGAGACCGGTGCATTTTCAATTTCATAATTCTTTGCAAGGGAACTTTGTTGTAACTTATAGCAAAAATTCGTAAATACATATCCTTACTGTTCACTTGTACATCTTTAGACTTATATAGATCTGACAGTTTTTAACTTATTTGCCATTGTGTTGATACTGGCTCTAGGTACTGCATCGTAGAAACTTCTGTTAGTAATCTCTTAACCAGGTGCTATTAGAAGTCTCTCTTAGACAAACATGCCAAGGCAGAAAGACTCCTTTGTGAAACAATTTAACAAACTGTTATCTACTTCATAAGACACAGAAACTCCATTAGCAAAGATAATTATTTCTGGTGTATCTGTGATGCTTTAAGGGTCGTAAAATACTTGTTCAAACCTTCGCTACAAGTTTTAAACACTTTCATTGTCACTCTTTTGGGAAGATGCTTTATAAGTGTGGTGTTAATGACATGATTTTCAAGAATTAGTTCAACCTTTTAAAGCATAGGTGTTATGATATTAAGCAGTTAGAAGACATGTCAGAAACGCAGTTAGAAGACATGACAGAAACCATTTACCCAAGGATTCATCTTGACAGGTAATACATGCTACACACCCAGTTGTCTTGAGGGATTTATTCTCTGTCACTTCATGACAATAATCTAACCAAACTAAGTTGAATTTGCAATTTTAATGGTACTATTATGTTCATCGTTCTGACAGTAAACTATGTATACAATTTTAGCATCACAAAACATACGGAGTACAATACAATCTCTGCAGAACAACAGCTTTTCATATTGATAATTTTTTTGTAGTAGTAATTTTAAATGAATTATCCTCCGCAGAGAAACAACCTCTAAACAGCAACATACTTTGGTCCCTCCTAGTGGGTGTTGTTCAAGAGAGGTTGTACTGTAGCACCATTTTACCAATTTTGAGTGAGTAGAAGCACATGATGATTAGAGTTGCATGGAGTCAAAGGCTCCCGTATCCAAATTATTCAAAGCCTCCATAGTTAATCGTTTTATAATGTCAACATTTATCTCCTTATCTGTTTGTGTAATGTTTTGTAAGCATGTCTAGGTTGTATTAACTTTATTTTTGTGTACTGAATAAAACCTAACATGGCCGCTCCCCATGCTGTTTCAGTTTTATGTTATTTCTGTCGAAAGTGACTTAACCGAAAGCTTCCATGTGTAGGCTATGAATAATACCAGTATATTTTTGTTGAGTTTATTATAATGTAAAAGCTTAAATTTTGTTGAAGCTTCTACAGAGTTTATTTTTAGTCCTAGAGTTATTGTTCTTGAATATTGACTATTTTAATAATTTATTTATTATTTAATTATTTTTATCATACAATATAAATATGTACCAATATTTGGTCCTTTATCAGTAGTAATGCTTTAAGAAAGCTATGTCACATATTGACAATGTTGTCATTTGTATTTTCAGTTATTTACTGTGTACGTTTGTGCGTGGACATTAAGACAAAATACATAACACATATTACTTTCACCACATTCACCACAGCTTAAGATAAGAACTTGAAAAGTAGAGAAACCTGAGCAATTTAATAATCCCAAAACTTGAATGTTCGTGAAAGTTTACAACCTATCTGCTTTAAGTGTTTGAATCTAAGAAAGGAAGAGCTTCTGTCATGTTTTCACCTTGTATCTTTAAATTATACCGTGTAAAAATAAAATTTTGTGACTCACAGCATTTGATGCTAAAGAAGAGAAGATTGTTTAAAACGTCATCAATTATGAGGAATGCCCTAATACCCATATCCAAATCTTTTCCAGCTAGAATCTGCTTTGCAGTGTTGCTAGCAAAAATATTTGAAAGCAATTCTTTATGACCTGCATCACAATACAGATATACAATACCTGCAAAAACTGGCATAAGGAAGTGTATTCCTCCTTATAAAAAGAATGACATCAAATTTTAATTGCTTTGACCACACAACTACTTTCAAAAGCCTTGGTAAGGATACCTATATCAAAACATAAAGGACAACTTTTGTCTAAGTGCAATGATTTGTTCTTTGGTGCGTTTAATAGTTGTACACATAATATTTTAATTTATTTGGATAGCCATTATAATTAGATTGTAAATAAATGATGTTGTGTTTTTGCATAGATTTATGCGTGTAATTTAAAACTTCCAAATAAACGACATTCAATGATTTTAAGGCTTGTTTCACTTTGAAGTTATATATATGATATTATTAAAAAATAAAATACCTAGTAATATCTTATGTCAATAGATTCCTATTCAAGCAATGTTTGTACATTTCAAAAAGAACATAGGTGAAAAAGCATGATACTAAACTATCGAACAAAGGTGTTTGTTTCACATGTTCACTATAAAAATCATCAAGTAGTTTTATTTACAGATAGATATGACCTTGAATTTGACCTTTATTATGACCTTGAATGAATCCAAACTAACAAGGTTTATTTAGTACCTTGCATTTACTAATAACTATTTCTCATTTAAATTAAGAAATTAATCACACACTGCTACACTGCTTCTTTGATAACTTTTGTATATTTCATGTCTTTGTATATATGAAATTGTATTTATATTTATATTATATTCAATTAATTGTATTGCTATAAATGTTTTTATTCATTTTATGCAATAAAGTTATGTTATGTTATGTTACTAAAGCTGTACCAAGTTTCTTTAGCAGTCATTTCAATATAAGAATAATAAGAATACGCCTTGTACAGAATAAAATAGAAGCCGTGTGTGATATTTTAGCATCGTTTGTACATCTCCATGGCAACTAGAATTTCACATAAAATGAATATTTTGTAAAGGGCATAAAGTGTAGAAAGAATTTAAATTGTAAATCCCATTCCATAGCATACAGTTTGAATAAATATTGACAATTTTGAGTAAAATGTGTTATTTTTTATACGCATGACCTTTTGACCTTGAATTTGACCTTGATAATGACCTTGAATGAAACCCGAGCAACAATGGTAAATAGATAACTCCCATTTACTAAAGTTTTACAAGGTTTCTTACTCAGTTTTTCCAATAATATACATACAATGCTAAGACTTTAAAATAATCTGATACAGAGTAAAATAGCGGCCATATTTGATATTTTAGAATTGTTTCTGTATCTCCATGGCAACCAGGTATTTTGATATAAAATGAAAAATTTGTAAAGGATATACATTGTAGAAAAAATTATGTTGTAAATCATATTTCATATGATATCATGCAGTTTTGAATTAATATTAAAAAATCTGCGGAAAATTTGTTATTTTTGGTCCTTTTGACCTTGACCTTTTATTCTACCTTGATAATGACCTTGGATGAAACCCAACCAATAATGAAAAAATTAAAAACTCTTAATTACTAAAGCTGTACCAGGTTTCTTTCGCAGTTATTTCATTAATAAACATACAACTTAAGAATAAGCCTGATACAGAGTAGAACAGCGGCCATATCAAATATTCAAATATTACCCTTGACAAAACGTATGGCTAACAATTTGGTCACCAAATATATAAGATTCATATATAATTACTAATGTTGGTCATAGAACAGTAATGTTACCTAAGCAAAAAGTGGGAATAGAAAGAATTGCTAAGACAACTTATAAAAGAGTATAAATACTTGCAATAATGCCTTTATTTGTTGTATGGTTTGACGGCGTAGCAACACATTGTATAGGTCATATTACCGCGGATTGTCAATCTAATTACCGTTCCTAGAAAGGATACATCTTTTGAAAAGGATATATAACAAATAGCAATAAAGTGACCTCATTAACAATTGTAAACGTGTTATTAATAAAGTATGTGTCAGTTCAACAACAAACAATACTTGTTTTGATCAGCTTGGTTTACAAATAACACAATTAGGCTCTACAACGTTGACAGCTTCAATTTAAAAAAAAACAAATAAGTACACATACGTGTTTTTTTGGGACCAGTTTATTCTCTTTTGTAAGTAAGATGCGTGGTTAACCCATGTTTAGTAAACCCATGTGCAGTGAAGTTATATCTTCAGAACTTTAAATCGATGGTGGAACGGTCAAATTATTGGGACATTTTCTTCTCAAATTTAATATTTGGGACTTACAAATCGTCAAATATCGCACGATTTGCAACAACCAAAATTGGTCTTTATAGCGGAATTAAATCTTAACTACATCAAATCAACCTAAGTGGAAAATGCTAAAAGAATGCATATAAGACTTTAGTTATTCATTAAATAGTAAATACTTTTAAGGTATACAATCCCTAACTCCCAAATTTACATTAAACATTAAAACATTAAACATTAGTTTATTCAAGAAACGTGTACATAGTACATAGTTTTGATTATAAATATAATCTACATTGTCACGGGAATGGATCCCTAAATAAGGCAATAAACATTTACAAACATATATAAACAGTTATATCAATATTTGGAACAAATAGGAAAACATATAAGAATATATACATGATAATTAACCTAGCAGACATGTATATAAGGCAATAAACATTTACAAACATACATAATCAGTTATACATGTATCACTATTTGGAAAAAATAGGAACATATATTAGAATACATGCATGAAATGTAACCTGGAGGATATGTATATGATACAATCAACATTTACAAACATATATAAACAGTTATATCATTATTTGGAAAATATACTAGAAATGCATGTAAATGTAACCTGGAGGATGTGTATATGATACAATTAACATTCACAAACATATATAAACAGTTATATCATTATTTGGAAAATATACTAGAAATGCATGTAAATGTAACCTGGAGGATATGTATATGGTACAATCAATATTTACAAACATATATAAACAGTTATATCATTATTTGGAAAATATATAAGAATACATGCATATGAATTTTACCTAGAGGTCATGTATATGATGCAATCAACATTTACGAACATATATAAACAGTTATACCATTATTTGGAAAATATATTAGAATACATGCATGTAAATTTTACCTAGAGGTCATGTATATGATGCAATCAACATTTACAAACATATATAAACAGTAATACCATTATTTGGAAAATATATTAGAATACATGCATGTAAATTTTACCTAGAGGTCATGTATATGATGCAATCAACATTTACAAACATATATAAACTGTTATATCAATATTTAGAGGATATGAAAATTTATTAGAATACATGCGTGTAAACTTAATCATGGAGGACCTGTATATACGGCAATAAACATTTACAAACATATGTAAACAGTTATATCAATATTTGGGATATGATAGGAGAATATATTAGAATACATACATGTAAATTTAACCAAGAGGATTTAATATATTGTTTCTAATGAAAAATGGTTTTTTTACAGTATAGTGCGAGGTTTAATAAAATGTCTTTATTATGCGATTGGATAAGTTCGATAAATTTCATCATGCAAGGTCTATTAAAGAAATATGGTTTAATATAAGTTTTACGAATGTTTGAGTATGCAGGACAGGTTATAACAAAATGGTATTCATCTTCTATATCTAAAATGTTACATATCTGACAATATCTTTCGTTTCTAGGGATGTTATTACGCGAGTATCTTCCAGTTTGTATTCTAAGAGAATGAGCTGATGTTCTTAATCTGGTAATCAAATATCGCAAATCAAACGGTAAAATGTCTAGATATTCTTCATATTCAATTACAGTTTTACAATTATTATACAGTAATAATGCATTGCTTTGTTCCTTTGTAGAACCCCAATCCTGTATAAAATTATCAATGATGCGTTGTTTAAAAATAGTTATGAAGGATTTATGATTTATAGAAAGTGGGTTTTCCCAGACATAATGAAAGCCATAATTATACAACATTTTTTTCAGATTAAAAATCCAGTTTCTAGCACCTTTGTTAAAATTCTGCAAAGACTGTTGATAAACATGAAGCGTAATAATATTGTCAGATTGCAGAACTTTAAACCAGTATTTTAGAATTTTAACATATCTGTTGATGTATAAAGGGTATCTACCCAGTTCACCATAAACAGCACTAGATGATGTCGATTTACGAACATTTAAAATACGTTTACAAAATTTAAGGTGTATTCTTTCTAATTCTTTACATTTGTCGGAACCCCAAACTTCAGAGGAATATTCTAGAATTGATCCAACGAATTAATCAAACAACTGACATAAAAGCTTCGGTTTTAATTTAAACTTATTACAATTAAATAACAATACATTTAATGCTTTAAGAGCTTTGCCTGCTATATAATGCTGGTTCAGGTGAAACGTCCCGGTGTAATTAAATAACGTTCCTAGATAGTTAAAACAATCAACAACTTCAATATCTTGTCCATTATAAGTCCATTTTTCATCTATTAATACCCTACCCCTTTTTCGAAAAACCACAAATTTGTTTTTGTTGTATTAACTTCCAACCCCCATTTTTGACAGTATGTATATAATAAATCTAAATTGCTTTGCAACTCTTGGGGCGTTTCACCAATGATAACCATATCGTCTGCAAAAAGTAATAAAATTAAAGTAATATCATTAATTTGAATACCAGACGAGGAACTTTGTTGAAGAAATAATTCTAGGTCTTCAACAAACAATGAAAATAAGATCGGAGACATGATTTCTCCTTGTCTCAGACCAACAGAATATTCAAAAAAATCGGAGAAGGAATTGCAACTGCGGACGCAGGATTTCACCTTTTGATACATATCTTTAATGATTCTAAGTAGTTTACCTTGTATACCAATATTATAAAGTTTCATCCAGAGTGCGTTTCGGTATATAGTATCGAAACATTTACATAAATCTACAAAAACACAATACAATCGTTTATTTTCAAACAAATAATTATTTACTAAATTCGATAAAATGAACAAAGCATCGACGGTTGATCTGCCCCTCCTAAACCCAAATTGTGAATCAGAAATTGAATCGTTAGCTTCACAAAACTTATTAATACGAGTATTTAATATAGTAGTAAACAGTTTGGATAGACAACTTACTAAGGTTATCCCTCTATAATTATTAACATCACTTAGCGGCCCCTTTTTATGTATAGGAACAATAACCCCCTCCATCCATTTATCTGGAAAATAACCTGATTCTAAGATTGAGTTAAAAATATCACATAGATGTGAACATAAAATATCAGAACAAGAAATGAGATACTCATTTAAAATAAAATCACAACCGGATGCTTTATTATTTTTCAATAATTTAATGGCATTCTTTACTTCATTAGTACTTATATGAACATCCAATTCATCAAATCTAGGATTATTTACATCGTTAAAATCATGATTTTCGCAAAAACGTTCAGAATCAAAATCATTAGCGTTAAAAATACCATTATTTAATTCAGAAAAGTAATTTTTAAATTCCTCTAAACTAATATTAGAAGAACTACTTTTTGATGATTTAAAATATTTCCAAAATTGTTTAGGTTTTGCATGTCTTAATTTTTCAAATTCTATAATTTTTGTTTTTTCATACGCGAGGCGTTTCCGCTTGCATAAATTTTTGTATAATGATTTGTCATGACAAAATATTACTCGATTTTCGTTCGATTTATTACATTCGTATCTGCGTAGTGATTTTTTATATTTATTCCTCGCTTCAATACATTCATTATCAAACCAGTCTTTATGTTCAAAAAGATTTTTATCTGTGAAAATATGCAATTTTTTACGGTGTGTGAAAGATTTAAAAAATAATGGGTCCGCTGACTCGCGAATTAAAGACGTAAATGAGTTTACAGCGTCGTTAACCGAATGCCTACTTTGTGTATTGATATTTTGTGTAATATTGTTAAATGAAGGTAATTGTGAAATTATTCGTGAGCGAAATTCATGTTTATAACTATCATTCCATTTTAAACGTTGACCAGTGTCGGTATAATCAGGTACCGAAATAACATTACATTTTAAAGAAAAATAAATCGGAGCGTGATCACTATATTCGTTGAATGACTCTATCCGAAAATTTTCAATTAAATAAAAATCACGTTCTAACGATAGAAGCATATCAATGACCGATGCACCGTTTGTATTAGCGAATGTAAACGAGTCGGTTGTATTAAATAAACGGCCATTTATAATCCGTATACCTGTTGATTTACACAAATCAAGTAAACGAACACCGAAATTATTACAAGTGTTATCTAATGAGGCCCGTTCTATGTAAATATCGGGAACATAATCTATGTCATCGAGCTCGGTGTTACAAAAATCATTGTCAATAAAATCGTGCCTATTGCCGACTCGACTATTCCAGTCACCTACTAAGAACATAGAGCCTAGATTAGAAAAACGATTAATATCCATTTCTAAGGTATAAAACAGGTCAACATTACATATATCATAAACTGGTGAATCTTCACACCATATATAAGTACAACATATATACATATCAGATTGAACATGAAAAAAATCTTTGTCAAGTTTAAGCCATATGATTGTATCATGGTGGTTTTCAACCACTTGTATACCTGGAGATAAATGTTCTTTGAAATAAATAACAATGCCACCGCTACACCTACGGTCATTTCTATGCTGGAATCGTCTATAAAAATTATGGGCTATATAGCCAGTCAATTCAACATCACTATCCTTATTAGTCCAACTCTCATACAAACAAATGATATCATGTTTACAGATCAGGTCAACAAATTCTGGTGATTGTTTCTTGTGTGTAGAAAGACCATTAATATTCCAAGACAGAATCTTAAGATCATTCCCGTCGTAATCTTATTTAGTAGACACGGGATGACCGTTAACGTAAAGTTTATCATATGATAACCATGCGCGATTACCATTTTGGCGTTCACTTTTGAGTCTAGGTATTAAACTCTTTCTCTTCTCTACCACTTCCTGTGGAAATTGCTCATGAACAAAATATGGTGTACCAGATAAGGATTTCCACTGGCGCCTAACTAACTCTCGATCCTTAAAATAGGTGAATTTTGCAACAATATCACGTGAACCATTTCTCCTTTTTACACCCATTCTGTGTACACGCTCAAATTTTATATCATCGACGAGATTTGATGCAACCTTCATTTTATCAATCACAAATTTTTTCAATGTTTGTTCACATTCATCTGGAGTCTCTGTCGGGGCCTCATCAATACCACCGAATATAAGATTATTACGCATGGACTGCGATTGTAGGTAAATGAGGTCATTTTTTAGGACATCTTTTTCTTTCTCAAGTTGACATATTTTTTCACTGGCCTCATTTAAACAAAAATCATTTCCATCAATAGTTTCCTCAACCCTAATCAAACGCTCATTAATCTTAGTATTTGTATCATGTACATGTAACCAAATTTTTTTAATCTCCGTATCAAAATTATCAACTTTTTTCTCTAACAGGTCAAGTTTATTTAACGTACTCTGAGATTTAGTATCCATATCTTTAAGTCTCTGGGTAATTGAATTTAAACATTTCATAATATCAGAATTACTTGGATTCTCCGTGGTTGATGGGGTCCCCACAGGGGCTCTATTTGTATCTTGATTACTCATAATTGTATCGTCAAGTATTGTGTTCAGGTTTAAACATTCATCATTGTCAAATAATATAGAGTGAGTTTCATTTAGAACCTGACTTACATTTACAGTGTCTGGTGATCCAGTAAATTTTCCCGCTTTACGATAATTTCCATTGTTTGGGCTATCCTCACTCTTTTTACGTTTCACTCTCGCTTTCCTACCCATATCTAAGTAAACTCCATGAAAATCCAATACCACATTTTAATTTTTTGGTAAAAAATACACTATAAATCCGTTTAATATTTAATTTTTAACTATTTATTTATCTTTCAAATTTTTATGCCCGCCATTGACAAGGGAGACCACTCTCAATAATACAGACCATAGAAATATTACTCCTGGAACAACAATGTTTGATGTTTTTGAATGTTTGTTTGTTTGTTTGTTTGGGTTTTACGGCGAAATAACACAGAAAGGTCATATCGCGCCGAATTTGACAAGTTTGTTATTAAATTCGTAAAATTAACTGTAAGACATAAAAAATGCGGAAAAATATCGATTTTTTCAATTACATGCATATCTTTTAATTTCAAAACCCTATTTTGGAGAAAAAATACATTTATTTTTTACAATATACTTCAGGAAGGACTACTCTATCAGATTCAAAATTATTTTTATGACAGAAGTACTATTTGTGTATGTAAAAACCGTTTTCATAGCAACCGCCATTTTCAAGTAAGAACTACCATTTGGTGATTAAATTTGAAATGTTTGGTCAAATCTAACGATAGGATTGCAATATTGATATTATATTATACATGAGATTCGTATCTTTGATATTTTTGCTGTTATCACTAAATTCAGTATCGATACCTTCACAAATATTGTTACGAAATCTTAATCAAAGCGCTGAAAGCACTGATTGTTTTTCGGTTTGACAGTACTTATTAAAGCGTCAGAAAGTAGGAAGACGATGGTCATCGTGCAGTGGTGGTCTGTTGAATAAAGAAATAATATAATAAGACTAAAGAGACTTTTGTTGTTTTGTTTTTGCTTAACTGAAAAATAATTATGCAGGAATATGATTTTGTAACTTAAGTTTTACGCTGTTTATCATTACTCTTTAAAAGGTTATGTACGGCGGCCGACTAATCAAATCAACTTTCCCGGACATGTTATTTTAACATTAATCGGTTTGACGTCTTATCCTAACATATTACTTGCATAGTACTGTCAAAATGTGTTACATTTATTTACTCAATGACTGTTAAAGTAAAATATTTGAATTAAGGTACCTGAACACTTTCACTGACCTCTTAAATGTATATCATAAATATCCTACATTATCTCATTCTGCCTTCATCTCTGTTTCTCTCTTTTGTCTTTCTCTTTGTTTTTAACCGCGTCTGCGTTTATATACAAGTTTTCATACTAGAACACTAAAATCTAACCGGAATGTATGTATTTTGTAATACTTTTATTTTTGTTTTTTTCTAATTTGAGGAGAGAGATCACAAAACTAGCTTTTAAAGCTATCTTCCCAATCCTCTCTTTTGTAATATTTGACCATTACTTTGTATATATATTTATGTTTGTATTTACCGAAATAAAATATTGTTTAAACTAACACTTTCCTCCCAAAAAAGTGAAAGTCAGCCAATTTGAATGAAATTTTGAAGGCTTGTTTTATGAAGACTGAATTTTGGCGTAACGTCATTATTTTAACGTCGTGACGTCATGTACCATACTTATAGGGGCGTTGTGCACGTGCATTTTGCCGCTTAGAGTGCTAAATACATTACCATATTTTAAATACTTTTCGCATATATTTTACACAATTACTATTACAATGCTTTATACAATCCGCAGAACACAAACTTTTGTAAAAACGTCGAAAAGTTTTCTTATTATGTCCCATTTTGTCTAGATAAATGAAATCTAAATGATATTTCGAAATAAAATTGATATGTCTAACGGTCGGAAAACGTCGAAAAAAACTTTTAAAGTTTTCATTTTTAGTTATTTTTGGTCACGAATTTCGACGTTAACGCTTACCCAAGGATGATAGATACTACCATAAAAATCTTAATACTTTTCAAGAATTTCGATATATATTGAAAATGATATTTTGATTGAGTTAAGCTTCTTATGCCGTATGATAAGTTTTGGTCAAGATATTTATGATAACAATTAGGTCGCCAGTACAAAAACAATGCATTTAGTCACTGTGAAATTATTCAAGCTTTGGCAGTTGAGAAAAACGGACAATACTGACCAACAGTTATTTTGTGTATTTATTGACATCACAAAAGCTGTTGATTTATAAAACTGGATATTTTAGATATAATATGTTTGTATTCATCAGTAAAATCTAGAGTTAACGTACATAATCAAGTAGCGAGTTTGATTGCTTGTTAGGTGTTAGACAAGGGGACTGTATTTCGCCTATCTTATTTGCAACGTATTTAATGAAATCGAGGATATGCTGATTAGTAATGGTCTTGCTGGTATCAAAGTTGGTATGTTTAACATATTTTTTATTTTATATGCTGACGACATGGGTTTTTTTCGCTAATATTAGAGACGAGTCACGACTAAATATAAATGTTTTTGAAGATTATTGTTAGTTATGGAAATCAATTGTAGACACCAGTAAAACTAATAGAGAATACTACATTCTAATAAAATGATATGAACTAGGTATTGTTGAACAAATAATATACATTGGTGTAATTCTCACCAAGAGGGGCCATTCTCTAATGCTAAAATTGTTTTATTGGCCGAGCTTTGAAAGGTATTTTAAAGTTAACAATTTCTTTATAAATTTACAGGTATTTCTAAAATAACATGAATTAGATCTGTTAGATGAATTGATATCATCCATTCTGTACAATACAAGCTAAGTTTGGTGATTCGTCCCAGGAAACTCTATAGAATGAGTTCACTGTGAAAGGTTACTCGGGATAAAAATAATACTCAAAATGATTTTAATCATAGTGAGTTGGGGAGGTTGAATTTTCAAACTACATTGAATTTGCTATTTTAACATCATAGAAAACTATTGGGTATAGTTATTGCAAACTGATGTAAATTCAATCTGCGTAAACACATATCCAGTAGACCACGGTCGTACTGGATCTGTACTTTTTCCCTTTGAGGTCACGTCGAGATGAACTTTGTGTCGACCAATCAATGCGTAGCTTTCACCTAGACGAAAACACTATTAATCACATTTTGATTTCGTAATTTCTATTTTTAGACCAAGTTTTGCTTGCTAATTTAACCGCGGTAATATTCACAGGCTGCGATTGGGCGGCTCATTTCAAATTTCGTGACGTAGACGATGTAAACAAGTTACGTATCATAACAATTTCGTCATGAATATTATGATGAGAAAAGGTCACCTGAACGTGACCTTCGTTTGGAAAAGGCCAGATCTACATTAGCGAGTATGCGAGCGGTAAAATTGTAGATCGGATTTTAATCAGATTGATGTAAATTAGAATAATACAAAAGTACAATTGGATAGAGATTTGTACCCTAATAAACCTAACTGTTGTTCTAAGTTGAATTCATTTTTGCCCTACCTTGGTTTTTATGATGCATGTACTTTTCAAGATATTGGTAAAGTTGATATATTTTAAGCAATGTTAAACGCAGACTAAATGATAATTTCATGAAAAGTTTGAACATAGGTTGGCTAATTTAAGTAGAGCATTATTTTACAAGAATATACCAAGTTTTAGTTTCAGCCATATTCAAAAACATTTAAACATTTTAAAATTTAGATATTGTATGGCTATATACTTAAACTGTGTTCCCATCGAATACATATTGAAACCGGTAGATGGAACAAACTAAGATCCACATCTACGTGTCTGTATAAATTGTCATATATTAGGAGACGAGTTTCATTTCATTAAAGAATAAAACTTATATTTAAGACATATTAAAATTCCTACATATTTTCGTTGTCGATCCTTGCATAGTTAAATTGATTGAACTTATTGTTACTAAAAATAAAGCTTTAACAATTCAGCTTGGTACTTATTGTTACCAATTTTCCCTAATCATAACGAAATAACTTGCAATCCCACCACTGCCACCTATGTTACCAATTTTCCACATTCATACTCGAGGTTTTTATTTGTCCGATGCCACCATTATATACATATACACTCACATAAATCCAGTTTTAATGATAAACTACAAGAACAAAAGATATAACCAAAGTAAAATAACATCCAGAGATAGAGAGAACCTCGATAGTAAGAATCCTCCTGCATATATACTCTCTTGACCTTAAAAATTAAGGTATAGTGACCGTAAAATTCTAGCTATGTATCTCAACTTTTGACGTTCATATCCAATTTCTAACCGTAAAAATAAGATAAATGAGTCATACATTCTACCAAACATTTTAAGGTAGAATAGATACTTAAACTTTCTAAGCCAAAATATAAATTTGCAACATTATATACAAAAAGCTTTCGAATTTGAACATATTAGCTTAAGATGCTTTATATATTAAACTGTGATACATGTGTACTATTAACTTACTATTATACCAAGTTTGATATACTGCAGTAATATTTTATGTTCACTTTTATTGAACTGACATGTCAATGAACAGGTAGTTTTCACTTAGGTCAATTGACTTGTCTGTGCTTATATGAACAAACTTGTAAGTTAGGATACACATGTGGAAGTTAACCCGATTAGCATGCCCGGGAGAGTTGATTAAATTAGTCGGTCGCCGACCATAACCATTTAAAAAGTAATGATAAACAGCGTTAAATCTAAGTTACAAAATCATATTCCTGCATATTTCTATTTTAGTAAAGCAAAAACAAAACAACAAAAGTCTCTTTAGTCTTATAATATTATTGTTTTCATTTAGCAGACCACCACTGCACAAAGACCATCGTCTTCATGCGTTCTGACACTTTAATACTGTCAAACCGAAAAACAATCAGTGCTTTCAGCCCTTTGATTAAGATTTCGTTACAATATTTATGAAGGTATCGATACTGAATTTAGTGATAACAGCAATAATATCTAAGATACGAATCTCAGATATAATATAATATCAATATTGCAATCCTATCGTTAGATTTGACCAAACATTTCAAATTTAATCACCAAATGCTAGTTCTTACTTGAAAATGGCGGTTGCTATGAAAACGGTTTTTACATACACAAATAGTACTTCTGTCATAAAAATAATTTTGAATCTGATAAAGTTGTCCTTCCTGAAGTATTTTGTAAAAAATAAATGTATTTTTGTCCAAAACAGGGTTTTGAAATTAAACGATATGCATGTAATTGAAAACAAATCGATATTTTTCCGCATTTTTTTATGTTTTACAGTTAATTTTACGAATTTTATTGAATTCTAGTGAACAGTTTACATATATTTCCAAAGGTCCTTGTCTCAGCTTTAGTTTGACACTAATTATATTATTTTAGCTTAACGCGTGTTCAAGTTATTAATGATTTTATAAACACCAACAATTTCGACAAAAAACAGGGGGTTGCCATGGAAACTGTGAAATTTCAGGTAGTGCGCAAGAGTTTATTTTTGAGGGCAAAGCCGATTCTGTTTCAGTGGGCCCTAAGGAACAATTTAGCATGGTTGGCAAAAAGTCTAGAAGGGGGTGCACGGTGGACCCATCTGGCCCCCGTACCATATGTTTTTCTGAAAATTATGGCCTTTTAAGTTCTCGGCGAAGGCCGAATTTAGCTACAATTGTACCAACATGACATAATTAATGCATCATTAAAAATTTAACATTGAATCAATTTGCACCAAACTTACACAGTCTTGTCTTATATAATAGATAAACCTTAAGAAAAAATATAAGTAACCTTTACCGTTTACTTTTTGAGAAATCAATAAAAGAGATTCTCAAATTCTCGGAAAACTGTTATTTTCAAGCATTGAAATAGCATGAAATATTTTTTCAGTAGAATTTAAAAATTAACCAACATAACTTACACAATATATCCCATAATATAAACAATATTAGATAAAATAATGCAACACTATTAAATGAGTCTAGGGAATATATATTAGATAACAAACTTTTAGGCCGAAGCCAAATTTTCCATATCACCAAAAGTTGAACAAGGTGAAATATAGAATTTCATCTTCTGTAAGGAAAAATAATTTCTCAAATGAAATATGCCACTATAGAGAACAAGTTTTAATGTAATTAAACACATACTTGAAGAAAAAACATAAGTCAAGAAGTAAAAATAATTTCAAGCTTAGACCGGGATTTTTGATGGTTTCGCCAATTTTGAAAAAGGAAATGTTCAAATACAAAATCACTCCTGCAATTCCAGTACAATACTTATTTTACTGAAATAAATCTTCACGAGTATCAACATAATATGAATCTTCATGTATATAACCACACAAAATAATAAACTAATCTAGCTTACACCTAGTAAAATAACTAAAATTATGTTTTTCTAAATAATGAATGGTTACTAACATGATACGTGATACTAGTAGTTGCAAACTTGCAATATTGTAAAGCCTGGAATAATCATTTTAAAAAGTAATAATTTCAATGTATTATAGTTTCAATATGCTATTACACATATAAAATGACATAATCAGTTCAATTACATTGATTTACTTAGATTATTGAAGTATTCAGCTAGTTTTGGGATCACCCTTTCAAGAATTCTTTTTGTATTTGTCACACGAGGTTGACCTATGCCTTTTTTACAGTAAATGTGTTTAAAAGTCCATCTCCTCCATCTCGGACATAAATCTTTTTCAATTGGTATAGGTTTAGCCCAGACCCAGCAATATCTTTAGCTGTTGCCATCTTGCAAATACCACTAGAAATGAGAACTTTCAAAGAAGATAAGTTTGACAAGTTTATTCATATAAACACCGGAAGGTCTTAGACCCAAGCGGCAAATACAAGTACATTGACATGTCAGTACAATATAAATGATCATAATGAATTATCAATACAGAACAGAACAAAATACAATAGATCTAACTTATACATAGTATAATAGTGAGTTGCTAGATAGTATATTTATCAGATTACAATATATGGACATTTCATTATATGTAAAAGTTATAGGTGTTTCAAAAAGAAACAAATTACAAAACAAACAAAAATTAATCACCTTTTTCAGGACCCGTTATTAAAAGAAAAAGAGCAATAAATATTGCTTATAAATAAATACAATCCCGATCATCTTTGTATACAGACTCATGGGTATCCATCCAATTATAAATATTGGCATACATATTCAATAAAAAATCACATACATATATATTATTAGTTATAAAGCTTAAAGATTTTTGACGGTGTATATGGGTCCTTATACCCCGAGAGCACATATATCCCGAGGCGTCAGCCGAGGGGTTATATGTAGCTTCGAGGGGTATAAGGACCCATATACACCGTCAGAAATCTTTATTACGATTTTATAATACTTCAAATCCCTTTAAAATCGGTCGGGAGCTCTAAAATGTACAAAAATAATTAATGCAGTATTTTATTTCAATTTCCCCGTAGCGCACCCCAATTGCTTTTTACTACGTTTGATCATGACGTCATACTGGCGACCGTGTTATGAAGTTGATGGTATTTACTATTTGACAAGTTAAGTTTTAAGCTTATAATTTTTGTGGATTTAAGGATCGGAAGTACAAGGATCTATTTAAAAATGGACACGGAAGATAGGGATATATGGACTTTATTAAGGAAACACTCGCTGACGGCATGAACTGTTACGGCAAGATGAAAATGGTTTTCCGAAATCTACGTGGATTCGTATTTGAGAAAGATCTTTGACAGCCAGTTTCATTATTTATTCTTAATGCATAGCTTGGTTTGCTTCAATGAATGAAACGCAAGCCAACCTTTGTATTAACTTTATAATGATTGGAAAATTCGTCATATTGAACACAAGACTCCTCGCAGAATTTGATGGAAGAAGCTGGGATGTTGGAGTTGTCGGGCCCTTGATTTACAGTATTGTGAGAAATAGATTTATTTTTCATGTTGAAAACTCGCTGTATAACGTTATTTTATAAAGATCAGGACATCGATGTGTCTTATTTGCTTATAAATGTTAACATTACAAAGAAAAACATAATCGAATTGATGAACAAAATGGCGGACATTTGACAAGAATTTATGTTGCATTGTTATGAGAGGCTACCCGAGGGGACACGGTGTATATGAACTCACACACGGTATATATGGATTTTTTTTCGCACACCCGATCAGCCAATCAAAAGCCGTCATTTTTTCTTAAAGTATTATAAAATATTATGTATCACACACACACATATACGACATATACTGACGTCCATAAAAACGCCTCACCTGTCCTTGCAATGTCATATTTCATAAAAATAATATTTAATGCAGATTTTTTTATTCAGAAATAAACTTTGGGGATATTCGAAACCCTTTTACTGGATATCTGATTTAAAGTGAACATTATACGGCTTAAACAAACTTTTCAACAAACCCACCTACACAATTTTATCAATTTCGAGTATGACTACCCTGACTTCCAATCACAGCCTGCAGTCTTCGACCCATATGACAACTGGTACAGAGACGTTCATTAATTGGTGTAGATCTTGGTTTGTTATATCTACCGGTTTCAATGTGTAATCTATGGGAGGACAATCTAAGTCTAGCCATATTGTATCTAAATTTTGTGATGTTTAAAATGTTAAGATATGGCTGAAATTTAAAATTTGATATATTCTTGTAGAATAACGCTCTACCAGAATTAGCCAATCTACTGTTCCAATTTGAAATGAAATTATCATTAAGCCTTTGTTTGACACAGAATAAAATATATCAACATTACCAATATCTTGAAAAAAAACATGCATCATAAAATCCAAGGTTGCACTAAAGTGATTTCTACAAAGAACACCAGTTGGGTTTATTGGGGTACAAATCTGTATCCAATTTCAAAAAAATTAAAGTTATTTACTTTTCTATTAAGTCTATTTCTATCCGTTTGTAATAATTTTACCCAATATTTTACTATGTTAAATAGCGAATTGTTTGAAAATTTAACCTCCCTAATTCCCCGTAGACAAAATCATTTTGAGTATTCTTTTTTACCCCGAGTAATCGTTTACAGAATTGTAAATGAACTCGTTCTATAGAATTCCCCTGTACAAAACCCCAAACTTGGCTAGCGTAGTTAAGAATGGGTGATATCAAATTATCAAACAAATCTAATTTATGTTTTATAGAAATGTCTGTAAATTTGTATAAATATTTGTTCATTTTAAAAATACCTTTTAAAGCTTGGCCAGCCAAAACATTTTGAGCGTTAGAGATCGAGCCCCCTGATGAGAATACTACACCAAGGTATGTAAATTGTTCAACAATATCTAATTCGGTATCATTATAATAAAACTTGGTATTATCTGAAATCCTGCCCCTTTTTCTAAAGATCATAACCTAAGTTTTACTAGTATTAACGACTAATTTCCATCTTTTGAAGTAATCTTCCAGAACATTTAAACTTAGTTGTAGCTCGTCTCTACTATTAGCGAAAATAACTATATCATCAGCATATAAAATTAAAAATATTTTAAAAATATTTTAAACATATCAACTTCAATACCAGCAAGACCGTTACTAATAAACATATCCTCAATATCATTCAAAAACATAGCAAATAAGAAAGGCGTAATACATTCCCCTCGTCTAACACCTAACATGCAATCGAATTCGTCACTCAGTTCGTTATTTCATTTTACCCTAGATTTTACAGATGAATACATAGATTTCATTATGTTTAAAATACTACCCATTATACCCAGTTTTATTAATTTTGCCCATAGATTATCCCTTGTTACATAATCAAACGCTTTTGTAAAGTCAATAAATGCACAAAATAACTGTTTGAATGTATTAAGTACGTGATTTATAATCCCATGTAAAACAAAGATATTATCAACTGTTCCCAACTGTGATCGAAAACCCGCCTGCGCCTCTATAAATACATTATATTTTTCGGTCAAACTGTTATTAAGAATCCTGGTGAATAATTTGCCAAAAGTTCTCAGTCACGCATCGAAAATTGTTTACGTCATTTCGGCTACCACGTTTGTGGAGGGGTAAAACAAAACCCTCTGACCAACTTTTAGGAAAATATCCAATTTCAAAAATTTTATTTAAAAGAGATAATAGGTATTGAGACAAAGTATGCCTTCCATGTGTAAAAAATTCATTTAAAAACATATCAGGACCACCTGATTTATTACTGTTTAATTAGTATATAGCTTTAATTAGTTCGTTATGTTCAAAAGGAACATTTAATTCATCAAACATCTCATTAAATTCATTTTTTCATATATTTCTATAGAATGCAAAATATCTTCGTCCTGCGTGAAAATGGATCAGTCGGATTATTTATAGATTTAAAATATTCTTCGAAATTATATAGTGGAACGTTAGTTTGTTTTACATTTGCGTTACTTTTTAGCATATTCCAATACATTTTAGCGTTTTTAAATCAGTAGCCTGTTCAATTACACAAAACGTTACAGAACGTTCCGTAACGATACATTTGGAACTCCTCGGCCATTCACTGCAAATAATCTCATCTAATAGGGCCTACACACATATGCGATCGTTAAGGCAATGAGTGATGTTTCAAATTTTACGGACTAAAAACGAAACATCACTTATTGCCTAAACGATCATATATGTGTTTACCTCAACACCGGTAGTTTCAAAATAGCGTCTAAATATGTCCGAGATTAATCGCAGTGAATGGCCGACGAGTTCCGAATGTATCGTTACGGAACGTTCTGTAACGTTTTGTGTAATTGAACAGGCTACTGGCCGCCTCGAGGTTTTTGGTCTGTAAATTATCATCGTCGGCCTTACATTTACGTAAACATGCTTAAAATATGAGCGTGCAGTAATCATACTTGTTAATTTCATGTTATAGGACTCTTCAATAGGAAAAAATAATAAGTGACGTCATAACGTCACAACTTCCTTAGTAACGTCGTCTAATACATTAACATCATTATCTGTATCAACATATGCTTAATAAACGTCATAATACTTATTGGTGTTTGTGTATGAGTGTAGTGTGTGAGTGTGGCGAGTGAGTAGTGTATTGCGTTGGTGTGATTTTAACAAGTGGTAGCAGAGCGTAACAAGAGAGTCCTTGGTGGAATTTGGTGTGGTGAAAATTGGTGTGGTGGTGGAAATTTGTGTTGTTCTGGTGAAAATTTTATTGGTGTTGGTGAATAATTAATTGGTGTTGTGTTGGTGAAAATTAGTGTGGTATTGGTGTAAAATTGGAGCTATTACAGTGAATTTAGTTTTTGTTCAGTGAAGTCATCATAACAACAAGGATTAATCTCCAAGTGTTTGCGAAAGGAAAGAACTATGAGAGATTTAAACAAGAGCTTTTGGCGTGGAGAGAAATCACGGATATAAAGAAAAACAAGGTATAGCTGTGGCATTAACACTTCCTGAAAATGATGAATCTCAGATTCGCGAAAAAGTATTTGATCAACTTAAATTGGATGAATTAAAAACCTATGATGGTCTTAATATACTCATAATTATTTGGATCAACATCTTGCTAAAGATGATTTAACAGACAACCTGGAAAAATTGGAAGATTTTGAAGATTTTAAAAGGTCAGATGGACAGTCAATTACTGAATTTGTGGCTCAGTTTGATTCGAAGTATAGGAAGATAGAGAAGAAGAACGTGACATTGCCTCCTGAGATACTGGCTTTCAAGCTACTAAGAAAGGCTAATATAACCAAGGAAGAGAAATTGTTAGTACTAACTGGTATGAACTATGATAAAAAAGACACTTTATGAGGAAGCTAAAAAGTCACGGAAGAAATTCAAAGGTAATGATACTGAATCACCAAGCAACCAGGCAAGTATCAAGTTAGAGCCAGCATTCCTAGCAGCTAACGAAGAGGCCCTGCTTGCAGCCGGATATTCTAAAACACGGAGTAGCTTTCGCAGTAATTATTCTAGTGGAAAAGGAGGAAATTGGAAGTGGGGAAAATTTGGAAATCCAAATGGAAGAGAGAACCACAGAGGGGAGCATGCCTTGGAAAGTAAAAGTAAAGGATTGACAAAGAGCATAAACCCGAAAGGACCTGATGGTAAACTATTGGCATGTAAGTCGTGTGGATCTTACCGACATTTGTTACCTGCATGTCCATATAGCTGGGAGAAAATGAAGAAAGTCAATACTGTTGAAGATGAACACGCTGTTCTTTTTACTGGGTATGACAAGAATGAGATCAGACGGCTTGGGGTTGATGCTAGAAACTGTGTGGTACTAGATAGTGCTTGTAGCAGTACAGTATGTGGTAGAACTTGGATGGATAATTACATTGAATCTTTGGATATGGCAGATAGGGATAAAGTGGTACAAACAGAAGGTCAGAGAGTCTTTAAATTTGGAGGGGTACATGTTTGAAATCATAAGGAGAGTTTAGATTACCTGCTGTAGTTGCTGGGAAGGCGGTGACCATAAAAGCTGATGTAGTTGAGTCGGATATCCCATTATTATTATCCCGTACAGCAATGAAGAAAGCATTTATAAAATTGGATCTAGAAAATGATACAGCAAATACCACGGGACAAGATATAGCACTCAACTTAACAACATCCGGTCATTACTGTATTCCAATTGATAAAACAGTTGAAGTGCCAGTAGAAAAGGTATGTGCAGTTAATTTTGAAAATTTGGACACAAACGAGAGACGCAATACCCTTTTGAAACTCCATCGACAATTTGCACATCCTCCCAAGAAAAGGCGAGTTGCACTTTTAAAGGATGCAGGAATATGGAGAGATGATTATGAAGAATATCTGGACCAAATTGAAAACAAATGTGAACTTTGTAAAGTTTATGCCAAGACTCCTTCAAGACCAGTGGTAGGTATGCCAATGGCTACCAGGTTTAATGAAAAGGTTGCTATGGACTTAAAACAGTGGAATGGGCGATGGATCTTACACATCATAGACATGTGGTCAAGATACACTTTGTCAATTTTTGTAGAAAGAAAGAAACCGTGTAATATTATAGATGCCTTGATGAAAGAATGGGTTGGAAAATTTGGGGTGATGGGATCTCTAATGACTGACAATGGAGGTGAATTCAATTCAGATGAGGTAAGAGATATAACATCCATACTGAATATTCAGTTATGTACAACTTCAGCTGAAAGTCCTTTTCAAAATGGTTTATGTGAAAGAGTGCATGCAATAACTGATATGATGTTGACAAAGCTTCATGCAGATAACACAAAAGTAGATTTGCAGACACTTCTATCATGGGCAAATATGGCAAGAAATTCTTTGCAAATGTGGAATGGTTACAGTAGTCATCAACTTGTTTTTGGACAGAATCCAAATATTCTTAATATCATGAGTGAGAATTTGCCAGCATTGCAAGGTTTGACAAGCAGTGAACATTTTGCAAAGCATCTGAATGTATTGCATGCGACACGTAGGGCTTTTATCCAGTCTGAATCTGACGAAAGAGTAAGAAGAGCACTAAGAAGTAAAGTAAGAGCTTCAGAACAGGTGTTTGAGCATGGTGATCGTGTATTTTACAAGCGAGAGGGTCGAGAACGTTGGCTTGGACCAGGAAAAGTAGTTTTTCAATATGGGAAAGTGGTTTTTGTAAGACATGGAGCAGTATTTGTACGTGTATCTCCAAATAGATTACAAAAGGTGAACAATTTTTTGGACAATGAAGATAATGTTGTAGAGAAAAATCAAAGTTCAAGTGATGAATTGTCTAATGCTCAACTAGAAGTACCAAATGCTAACCAGGAACTAATGATTTATGAAGAATTGCCTGCCAGTAAATCTAATGAGGACTTACAAACAGGGTTAGATAGGAACATACAGACACAAGATTTGAGACAGGATAGAAAGATATTAAAACCCAATGATATTATTCAGTATAGAAATCAAGACACTGATGGGTGGATCAATGCGAAGGTTCTTGAAAGGGCAGGAAAGGCTACAGGTAGGAACAAACATTGGTATAACATACTGGAAGATATCAGTAAAGAGAAAAAGAGTATAAATCTAGAGCAAGTTGAATGGGAAATATTGAATGATAATGTGAACCTAGTGTTGGAGAATAGCAAAGTAAATGATAATGTCTTTGAAGCAAAGCTAGCTGAGTTACAGAAATTTAAGCAATTCAATACATATGTGGAAGTAAAAGATTGTGGCCAAAATACATTATCAACTAGGTGGGTCATAACTACCAAGAAGGATCAAACAAAAGCTCGCCTTGTTGTAACAGGATTTGAAGAAGAATTTTCAATGCAAAGTGACAGTCCTACTGTAGGAAAGGGAACCATGAAAATGTTTCTTGCTTTTGCGTCCATCAACAACTGGACCGTCAAGACCACAGACATTAAATCTGCATTTTTACAGGGTAAAGAGATAAAGAGAGATGTGTTTATAAAGCCCCCAAAAGAGAGTGATACAGCTAAAGGAATGGTATGGAAATTATGTCATTGTTTGTATGGACTAAAGGACGGTGCTAGACAATTTTATTTGAGTGTTAAGGAAGAGTTATTGAGTCTCGGATGTCAAATTTCTAAATTAGATCCTGCAATTTCTTCTTGCATACAAATGGAAAGTTGAGAGGTATCATATGTTGTCATGTTGATGATTTTCTTCATGCTGGAGACAAATGCCTTGAAAAAATTATGACTAGTCTACGAAAAAGATTTTTAGCAGGAAAGGTAGAGGAGGGTAATTTTGATTATATTGGATTTAGAGTCATACAAAAGTCTGATGAAATTGTTTTGGACCAATCTAGTTATGTAGAAAATATCAAGAGCCAAACTTTAGACACTAAAAGGGTGCAACAGAAAGAGGTTATACTAACAGAGGAAGAACAATCTACCTACAGAAAAATCATTGGACAAATAAACTGGGCTGTACAAGGAACTAGACCTGACATGGCTTTTGAGCTCATAGACCTGAGTACCAAATCAAAACAAGCAACTATTGGTGATCTGTCAAGGGCAGTTAAAACAGTCAACAGATTGGAAGATGTAAGATCTATAATTTCATTTCCGAGACTAAGTAGAAATGTGAGTGACTGGAGGATTGTAGTATTCACAGACGCTTCCTTGTGTAACATCAATAATGGTACCGGAAGTACTGCCGCATTTGTTGTTTGGCAAGCTGACAATCTGGGTAAATGTTGTCCTCTTTCATGGCATACAAATAAGATAAAACGGGTGGTACGATCAACAATTGCTGCTGAAGCGCTAAGTTTACAAGAAGGCCTTGAAAGTGGTTATTACTTTAGACAGATTAGTCCGGTATATAAACTACAAAAATCGACTGAACCTTGCATGGAATGATGTAGAAAATGTTTTTGCATTTTCTTGAAGCTAAGACATTGTAGTTTACGAAACTGGATGATGCCACTTCGGCAAAATTCAAGATGGCGGACAAAATGGCGGATGAAAGCTGAATGATGTATAATAAATCCATCTTTACCACAGTCTGATCATTTAAATAGCTGAAATTAGTCTAACATTATCTGCAATATTATTTAATGCAATTTTGGTACCCCTCGTTTATTATCAAATCCAAGATGGCGGACAAAATGTCGGATAAAAGCTACATTTGTCGGGAATATTAACCCCAATGTGCAGAATCGTACTTTGTGGCATTTCAAAAAAGTTTTAATGCATTTTTGAAGTAATAATTCTTGAGTTTAGTTTATAAAACTGGTTGATGCCACACTGGCATCATTAGGCAATTTCCAAAATCCAAGATGGCGGCTAGAATGGCGTAAATAACTAACTGTCGGGTATATAATAGTCCGGTTTATAAACTACAAAAATCAATTGAACCGTGCATGGAAGGATGTAAAAATGTTTTTGCATTTTCTTGAAGCTAAGACTTTGTAGTTTACGAAACTGGATGGTGTCGTTTCGGCACTCTTGGGCAACTCCCAAAATTCAAGATGGCGAACAAAATGGCGAAAAAAGGTTATTAATTTATAATAAATCCATCCTTATCACAGTCTGATTCTAAATAGCTGAAATGAGCCTAACATTATCTGCAATTTTATTTGTTTTGCAATTTTGGTACCTCTCGTTTATTATCCAATCCAAGATGGCGGACAAAATGGCGGATAAAAACTACACTTATCGGGTATATCAAGCACAATGAGCAGAATCGTACATAGAGGCATTTCAAAAAAGTTTTAATGCATTTTTGTAGGAATTACTCTTTGGTTTAGTTCATAAAACTGGTTGATGCCACACTGGCATTATTGGGCAATTTCCAAAATCCAAGATGGCGGCTATAATGGCGTAAATAACTAGCTGTCGGGTATAAATCAATCACAATGAGCTAAGTCATAGACTGGGGTATACCAAATAATTTCAATGCATTTGATATCGTAGTTAATCCTTTTTTGTTTATGTAACCGATTGATGCCATATTGGTATTCTTGAATAACTTCACATTAAAAGACATAACTCCTAACTAATGGGTATACAGCATTATGTTTAGGTTTTTATATCTCTTGGTCTTGCGAATATTAAATCGTTGATACTTGTTAGCTTGCCAGTTGACTCTGGAAGCAAATTGCTTCTAAGATGGCAATTTAGAGACACTATTCTGATAATATTTAATTTATTGAACAACATATGTTGTGATATCCTTAGAATAGCGACCACTTTCCCAATATGTTAACCTCTTCAAGAATAATCAATATGTATTGAAAGGGGGTTATAAAAAAGAAAAAAACTAATGATATTGTAAGTATTGTGTGCATGTTCTATTATCTTTCAAGAGTATATTTATGCCAAAGCAATTGATAGAAATTCTGTTGACATTGTAACTTTTTTTGATAGTAAAGAAGAGAAATTGCAATAGGATCATTTCAAGTCCGATCTAAACATCAGATATCACCACTGAATCACGAATGTTCTTTATTTCATTGTAAATGACACTGGCCATTGATAAAAATTGAGAAATAACAAAAGCACATTTCCATCAAAAGTTTGTAGTATAATTTGGTTTTATTTACAAGGATAGAGAGAAATTACGTGGCGTAGATGCCAATTCTTATTATAAGCGTATACACTGCTATTCGAACCCAGTGTCGAGCTCATGATTTAGCAAATAGTGTTACCCTGTGCAAGATGGTGGTTTTAAGGGATTCATTAATTACAAAACATGGCCAAGTAGAAAATTTAAAAATATATTGTTTCACTTAAGACTAAATATCTTGAAAGAACACATAACAGATCTGATGCATCAGTGCCAAAAGTTTAAAAATGTCTGATTACTAAACACATTACTAAACACATTTGGAGTATATTCACTATCAACTGCAAAGACTCCCCTAAAGAAGGATGGTGCGCTGAGACAACTTGTCGATCTCGTATGTAGTATTTAAATATGTTCCACTCCAAACATTATAGACGATGCATTGCAAGATATGGTAATTCTTCATTTTTTCGGTATTATTACATATATTTTTGATCGCATAAACCTAAAGACTTGGTGCGAGAAGCACAGACAACAAAAGTGTACAACAAATGATCACTTTTCCTGCAATTTGCTGAGTACCAAAAACATCTGACGAAATTGATGTGCTGATACTCTTTTGAGATAACTATCTTGTAGGAGTGAAACTATAACAATGCGGTCAACTGACATTCGTCCAAAATGTAATGTTACAAGTCAGTCAGTTTTTGACAATGTAAAGAATGTACACTATTAGCATGGGTGTAAAATATGCTTTTAAAGCTAGTTCACCTATTCTATATCAAAAGTGAAGACATTTATGATATCTTTTCGCCATAAGCTAGTACCCGCTTGGATACTTTCTAAAGATAATAATCCTTGATATGTTTAGTTTACCATTTAACTTGCTTAGAGTGTTGAGTTCAAAATACTCTGTCAACAATAATTTGTGTCGTCACTTGAACATGTTGTTATCAACATACAAAACGACCAGAGAAATTGAGCTATCGTCATGTAATATTATTAGACAGAAGCAAACTGAAACATTTAAGCACATATTCTAATTGAGTCAAGTTTAGTCAAGTCAGACTGTATCATTGTTGGTGTAATGATATTGATATAGCTCAGTCAATTTGTTTCTTCCTCATTTTTGGCACATGCTTATTTTGCTATTGACATGTTTCAGTTTATTTTCACTGCATCGAAATATTTCAACTAAAAGGATTATAAGCTTTTCAAATATCCACACATTGCAATCTTAAACAAAATGATAGCACTTCATAATAATCCTAAATTAAATTGTCTACTGTAAACTGTATATTAACCCAATTTTATTTTCCAGTTTTTCTTTATTTGCCAGCAAGACTGTAATAAGTACATTGCGTTGAAGAGCGAGTATCCTGCGGGCAACCCTCGAATTATTTATCAAATTTTCATTTCATTTATACCTCGGCTTTAGGGAGATTCAGGCATTTTGATTGCTTCCGAATCTCATAGTGACCGAGTTTGCTCAAGAAGGCCGTGTTTTTTTCTGCCACAAAAATGCCGCCATTTTGAATGTTGGTACAATCTGAGCGTTTTTTATTGGGACCCTATCTGGTGCAATGGTGAATTTAGTGTTTTCATAACGGCCTGTATTTGGCTGAAGACAGTCATTATAGCCCGAGGCCACAGGCGAAGGCTAATATGACTGTTTTCAGCCAAATAACTAGGCCATTATGAAAACACGTCATTATTTACAATACATTATTGCTAAAAAAATAGAACTGGTTGAATTTGCTTCGTAATCGTAATCTTTGACTCCACCTTGAATCTTGAGTTGCTAATAGATGATCAGGTGGGGTTAACTAGTTTTCATATAACAAACATTGAAACTTAAACCCAAATTTGTTTGTTTCCGTCAATGTATGTACTCGTATATTATATACTGAACTATTAGATCATATCGGCCATTTAGCCGCCATTTTGGATTTATAATTGTTAATAATAAATTATAACTTAGTGAAATCAATCAGTTTCTTTAATAACATTAACTATTCTATAAGTAAATAAATTACTACACCACTCAGTTTTTTTCTGCCAGTTTGTTCTTTAGATACTGGGCTAATAGCCTTTACCCGCCATTTTGACCGCCATTTTGACCGCCATTTTGAATTTAAAAGTTTGTATAAGAATAACAAAATTTAACCAACTCGATCTGTAAATGTTGAAATCACTTTTGTCCTTCATTTTAAGACCATAATGTGTAAAAATACATTTTGCATGTATAATTTAGCCTCTCTAGCCGCCATCTTGGTCGCCATCTTGGATTCTGGGAGTTGCCCAAGGATGACAAAGTGGCATCAATCGGATTTGGAATCAGTAAGACCATGTCTACCAATAAATTGAATAACATTTTCAACATCATTTCGTGCAAGGTCATCCTTGGTGTTGGCCGGACTAGATGGTAGAGGACATATTGAAGCTTAAAAGAAACACCATACCAATAATTGCTCATGTTGACAACAAAAGTGTTATTGAAGCTGTGCATTCAACCAAGTTAGTTGATGACAAGCGCTTGCGGGTGGATATAGCAGCCATCAGTGAATCATTGTCTAGAAACGAAGTAAAGGAGATTCGATGGTGTCCTGGTAAATATCACCTTGCAGACTGCATGACCAAACGAGGAGCTTCTGGTTACAATTTAATTGAAGTGTTTCATGGAGGACATTTTTCGGAAGAATTCGTATAAACTGACTTCATATTTCATTTATCTATTTAATTAAACTTTACATTATTCAGAAAATGGACAAAAAGAAAAGAAAATGTAATCAATGTTAATTTCATGTTATAGGACTCTTCAATTGGAAACAATAATAAGTGACGTCATTGAGACGTCATAACGTCACAACTTCCTTAGTAACGTCGTCTAATACATTAACATCATTATCTGTATCAACAAAGGCTTAATAAACGTCATAATACTTATTGGTGTTTGTGTATGAGTGTAGTGTGTGAGTGTGGCGAGTGTGTAGTGTATTGCGTTGGTGTGATTTTAACGTGATTTTACTTGCTCGTTACTTGCTCGGTTTAAATCATTTTTATAAAAGGTGAGGCAACATTATCAATAATTTCAGAAAACTCGGAGATACATGAATTAATGTCTGCTTCAGACTGTGCCGAACTTACGTGATTATTAAAATATTGAAGTTAACATTAATATCGTCACAATTCAACTCATTGAAAAATTAATCTTTCAAATCATTGTTCCACACATATTTTTCATGTACAAAATCATGACAAATTGAGTTATTTTTATCACAAACAGGGACAGGTGCACTAAAACAAATGAAAAATTAACTACACAATGGTTAGATAAAATATTGGGTTCATGCACCTGAAAATACGATACATTGTTCATCAAATGTGGGGTTATAATAACATAATCAACCACACTGCTTCCACGACTACCAACATGAGTAAAATTCCCACACTTATCTTTATCACAACGACCATTTAAGGGTGTATCGGGATTTGAAATTGAAAAAAATCTATGAAGTGGGTGTGGTTACTAAACATATTAAAATATCCATTTATTTCAAAGCAATTTTCCCCTCATATTGTATGTTCTATGTGTGAGGTAAGAAGGAAAAATTCATCAAGCTCCTGTTGTAAAATTGTAAATAAAATCGTGTAATCATGTGTTGCGATGAATTATCAAATTTACATTTTGGAAATACTTTTTGTGTGATTCACTCTAAGACATTGTAAAATGTTATATGGACATTCTATAACATCATTTGGAATTATGAAAAAAGAACTTTAAATATGTGTTTGGCCATTTCAAGGTTAGGATAAATGTTTTCATTTCTTTCTAAATGTCATTTTTGTTGAGTTTTTATATTTTCACTGTCACATATATACACTTAATGCATCACTTACAAAATATATCAAAATTATTTGGAATTTATGGATATTTTGATGTAATTAGTTACCCCACCCACTTGATAGATTTATTCAATTTCAACAAATGATAAACCCTTAAAATATAAAAAAAAGTTGGAACAAAAAAAAAACCACTATTTATAATAAAAATACACCATCTGTTAGTCGCTTTCATTTTGATGTATATAAATTCATACAAATAATTTCGTGCTCGACTGTCAGCAAATCTTCGACTTTAATTCCCCAAAAACCTATATCATCCAGGTAAGTATTTGCTAAAAGTTCAACATTACTTAGCAGCATTAAGGTAAAAGTTTGCAGAGAATCTACCTGAAAGTTCTACTGAAGAGCAAACTAGTCACAGCACATCTTAAGAAAAGACAATTACTAAATTTAAAGTGTATAATTTTGTTGTGTATTTTACTTTCAATACCTTTAAATTTGCTAGATTTTTTATAATATTATGTTCTTGATCTAACAACTTATTATTTGTGTTAATTATAAAATTATATCTTAGACATGGTTCCTACACGCTTTCAAGAATCGTTCCTACAGCACTTTCAGTGCTTTGATCTAATCATGGAATGCATTTGTTTCAACCGTGCACAGTTGGCCAAATAATTGAACACCATCATCTCAATCATTAGTTTTAAGGGCTAGTTAAAAGAAATGCAAGTAAGTATAAACAAATTAATAGAGACATAATCAAAATTGCAAATCAGAATTAAAGAAAATGACACAATTGCTATTCTGATATTGGAAAATTGGAGTATACAATTCTTTTAATCTCTGAAAGCAATTGTTGGTCCAATACCTTTTGTGAAGATTTTGATACATACATAAGCCAAACTTAATAAAAATAGAAACAGAGAAGTAAATGAATTGCATCTAGAAATCTGATAAGCTATAAAGTCATTCTTTACCAAGAAATCATTGCTTTATTATATTTTCAGAATTTAACAACACAACCCAGTCTTGTTAAAAAAGTTGCAATCTATATTGTAGCTTAGATGCTTACATGATAGCATACAGACATCGCCCATGATGATCATTTAGTTACTTATGTCTATAAAATTTTCTGGGAACTATAACTCTACTTTGCAACCAAAGTGACAAGACTTTCTATGCACATACTCATCAACATCTTAATGAAGTAAAGCAATCAAAGACACATTTTTCAATCAAGACATCATATGTGCCGTAGGTGAGGTTGGAAAGAATGACCTCTCAGACCTTAACCTCTTATCATACCTCTAGAACTCTACCTCAGCTATATAATGAATAAAATGTATTTACACACATATAATCAAGTGTCATAACTTTGGTCTTCATTAACTAGAGTTAATTTATAAATTGCGTAACATGTTTAAAGTGTGCCGTTTATAACTAAAATATGATTTATTTTGGCGGCCATTTTGAATTTTCTGCTATATTTGTTTGTTTAATTTAGTTTTGGAGTTCATATTTGAACTCAGCACCATAAAACACCTTTAGATTGATATATAGCAGGCATGGTTCAACATATTCAATGCCCAGTAAATATAATACCCAAATATGTCCAAAATTTGGGTCATTTTGGCAGCCATTTTGAACTTTTCGCCATATTAAGTTGTTTAATTTAGATTTTGAGCCTATAAGAATTAATTTATAACAGCTGGATATAAAAAATTGTTATTTTTGTGTAAAATGGGCGTGTCCGACTTTCAAGGGTATGTACAGGGGGGGTAATGGGGGCCACACAAAATTTTTTGTTGTTGATTCTATTATCATATTGATGGTACCATATTTTAAGCAGGGTCTCACATGGTTATCTTTAAAAAATGAAATTAACACCCCCTATAATTATAGTGTGTTTGCTTTCTACTAATGTTAACCATGTTAAGACATTGATTTACATCATGTGATATACTTCCAAGGTCAAGGTCATGGTAAAGGTAACATACATGAGAAAGTGTTTTCAAACTTTTTGAATCATTTTAATGATCATAATATTATAGGGTTCGAAATGCAAATAGAAAATAGTCATTATTCAAATTAACTTGATAGAACCTTTGACAAATATTTAGGCATAACTTGACATTTACCGTGACATTGACCTTGATCCAATGAGGATGTTAATATCCCGTAAATACTAATTAAATAATCAAACAATTAGTTTATTTGAGACTATTATTTTGACAATGAAATATGAATACATATATCGCATTGCCTTCATCAAGTGTTTACTATGTTTTTGCTTAATGTTGTCCACATGTTGTGTAGGACAAAGGTCAATGTCAAATGAGAAGGTATATGTATAAAGTGATTTAATCATAAATGTAACACAATTCATGAAAATGAAGCAACGATTCTCATAATCCATGCTGAAAACTAAAGTTTCAACAATAATGCGTGATGCACATATGTCTAGAAGTCAACAATTAAACCTCAAGGTCGTATAGATAGTTCAAATATTGTTGGGATAATTATATGAATGCAAACATTAGATGGTTTAGTCTGTGTGATGATTTCATTATTTGCACATGCAAGCACATAAACGGGTTCATTTAAAACTGACTCGATAGCATTTGCATCGCTCATGACATTCCCACTTGTCACCACATTTGATTAACTGATGACAACGTCTGGCAATCGGTGAAAGGTTGGCCAATAGCTCTAACCATTCGCTATTGTTTTACCAGAGCCAGTCGACTTGATTTTGATCTTGATAACCATCAATTGACCCAAAATACGTGCAGCGTGGAAGACAGAACCTTTGACATGTTGATAGAAAGACGCCCTTGTATGTGAACTTGCATCATAAGATATCTGCTCTTGGGCAGAAGTATGACAAATATCTGGAGTGTTTTGAAATCTTGATCCTGTCTGGTAAATATGGACTTACCTTTTTCAATGACTGACATAAAATGACTACCAGTACAATCGTGAAAGAACAACATTCTACTAGATTTTTCAGAGCCGTCATTTTGTGTATTGGTAACCTCCTTATTTACTACCCCTGACCAAACTTAATCCAAGATTTATCCAATCTGCACATTTTTAGTGATACAAACACGTTTATTTCAACATCATCAGTCACACATGCTTTATTATAACATATTTTGCCTATTGCTTTATAGTATAAAGTGGATTGAATCTTATCCATCGTGATTACAAGGATTCATTCTATTGTAAAACTGATGGATGCATTTGATAGTGAAATCTCACGTATTGTCTTAACATAACAAAACACATGGTTAGTATTTTTTCAGATCAGAACCCAATGTAGTTCGATCTTGTTGTCACTACCACGTACAACTTTTTGCCAATTGGTGGTAACTTTGTTTTAATTGCTACTCTATGGCGCTCTCTTTTGCATCAAATTGACACTAATAAACATCAAAAACTAATAACACGTGTGTGTCCTTTTATATTTTGATTCATACGCATGCACCTATGAAATCAAATCTTTAATAGCATATTATCCAAAGGCCCTTAATGCTTTCTAAGAAAAAAAGTGTACGAGAAAGAATCCATAAATAAAAATTGCATCGGAAATATGTTGATTGTCAGGTATTATGATCGTAGTCTAAAAAGTATTGGTCAGCTGATGTTTCTGACCTGTATAGAGTTTGCTGGTTGTGTGGCTACAAATGACTATTCTGTTAGGCTGCTCGTTATCTAGCAAATTTGCAAATAGTAATCCTTTGATGAAGGAAGTTTCGTGATAATTTGCACTATTGCATTACAAAGATTCATTAATATTAGCTCCATCGTCTAGCAAGGATGGATTAAACCTAAAAACAATCTGAATTTAATATAGAATATTCATTTGAGCGACTAACAATTTTGGGGAGACTTGAAACTTATATGTGTCTGATAGAGACAGCAGCACTTCTCCAAATCGGTTGTTATAGAAGTACATGATGGATTTTGTAGACATTTTCTGCTTTATAGTGAATCTTTTTACTGCTTTACCGTAAAAGCACATTGAGATATGCGATACAACTATCGATATATACTTTTAAACACATTTACAGAAGAAGGAAATCGGTTGGGTACTGACAAAAATGGATATGTAGCTACTGAGACATATGAATATGTTAAAAAGTAGTTTGGGTTCAAACCGTAGTCATGGATAATAACGGATTATTTTCTGATTTGTACTAATTGATACGAATGCCACTGAATTTAATTCATAGTAGTCATCATTCCTAAATATATGTCAATGGAAATGGGTACATCTAACCCAATAGTTCATTCAATATTATTTGAAATCCGTGTGAGCTGTACACCGCTGTGGTAAGCCCTGTTAACATTGGCTCCTCCACGTCGACCAACGATAGTTATATAATATAAAAAGGGGCTGTTATGATAGCATTTGGGACACTTTAATATAATTTATAGAAACCTGTTTTAGTTTAACGGCAAACAAACCAAGAAAGATATCCAGTGCCAATACAGCAGTAAGCATACTATAAACTGACACTGATCTACATGCTGAGTATCACAGCACAGGCGGTCATACATGTAATGTTTTCGATCCGCAACCGTGCCGGATGCCTATGTTTCACTGTAGTGATGTCACCAGATGCACTGGTTTTACTTTGAGATATATTCTTATAAATGAGAAATGTTCTGAATCATTTTAATGCAACGAATTTCATCTGAGAATAAGCGTTAGTGTATAAAATTATTTGGCGTCTTAAAATGGCCGTCATTTTGAATTGACAGCCATTAAATGGATTTTTTCAAGAATTTAACAGAATTGTTCATTAGTCATAAAATATTGAAATTATTTCGGTATATACTTTAATAAAAAAAAATGCTATTTACTAAGATCAGCGCTAAAATCCCTGTAATCGGCGGCCATTTTGAAAAAATGGCGGCCATCTTGAATTTGGAGGTGGAAATCGTGCTTTTTGTAAACTACACACTATGTACAACAACTGTACCAGATTTGGTGCTTGTATCACAAAGTGTAAGATTGACGTGAAAAATGACACTTATCGATCCCACTAAATAAATGCAATGCACGTTTACCATAAACTTTATATTAACACATGATCATCAGTTGAACATCAACTCTACACAGCTCTGGATATGTGACGTCATATGTTCCCCCTGCTGTATAAGAATTATTTAAAATACTATTGGTGACAAGCAGGTAAGACAGGGTAGAATATTTAACATTATAATTGTTAATGCCCCAAAATACTCAACAGACTTATTTTGAAATAAAGTTGTATTTTGCATAACGTACCCCAAGACTATCATCGTATACCAAAAGGTTTAGTCAAGTTATATTTTAGAAGGGTGCTGATGTAATTGTTTTCTTCCATATAATTTAGGTATATTTACATGTTGCAGTTGTTTCTTGTTTAGTCTATAGCATATTTGGCATAAATGACAAGCCTGTATTTATTCACTTAAAAGTTAACCAGTTTGGTCCATTTTTATTTTATCGGGATGCTGACTCTAAAATCCTCATACATGATGACTTAAGTACTCTGAGTAGTTGTTTGTTGTTTAGTCATTACCATATTATCCAAATAATATAACTTTACAGTTGTATTTATACTCAAAAAGTCAACAGGACTCGTCCATTTATATTTTACAGGGGTGCTCAGCTGGTACTCATTCTGGATTACGTAATTATATTGAGCAGTTGTATGTTGTTGAGTCCATCTCTTATTTACCCAAAAACATTAAGACTTTACTTAAACACCAAAATCAACAGGGTTGATCCATCATGATGTTAGCCGAGCTGATTCTAAATTATACAGAAATATTGGAGGTATTTTATTGAAGGGAAATATTGAATGAATTCACTTAATGTATTAGCTATGCAGTATAGTAAATGAAAATGGAACAAAATACAGTCATTTATGATGTATGTACCATATTAAAAGCATTTACGCATGTTAACAGCAAGTAATCTTTCTCACAACAACCTGCAAAATAATCAGAATTTATACCCTGCACCCCAATATCAAAATAATAAAGTTCAAGTAAGAAAGATTTTGACATATTTTATCTTTAAATGCACATGATTGTATCACATCAATATGCTGAATAAATGACCAACTGGTATAAACACTAAAGAGTTACTTGTAATGATTTTCTGAACTACACGTTATAATGTGGTTTTCTGTATAAAGTTCAGTTCATATTTAACATGTATTTTTACATTTGGTATATAAATGTTCATGCAAATATCACACATTTATTCCTCGCCCTTCGCTCGCTTCTCAAAATGCCAAAATTGAGAAAAAAAAATCGCTGGCTCGCTCCATTTTTTAAAGACAAAATTCATAGAACATATGATCAATTTGTTGTGGCCTTAACGCCATAGCAACACATATTGTATAGGTTATATCACGGAGATCAGTCCATCTACTCACTGTTTCTGAAAAGGCAAAATCTCTGGATTTAGCTGTAAACCAACAACAAGGCGCATCAGTGACTGAGTGGTAGGAGGGAGAATTGCCGTAGAAATTATTTCATTACTAAGCTCCACGAAAGTATGCCCCGCCCGGGAATCAAACCTACGACCCCTCGATCAGTAGAATAGTTCCAGTAAAATGAAATATGACACAGTTGACTATGAATGATAAAGAGATAATGAGGGAATATCGAAATAGTATCTTTGAACTCTAAAATGATAAAATCTTTTAAAAATTCCTTCCAACAGTACTTTCAGTAATTTGATTTCATTATGTGACCTCAATTGCATCGTTTTGATTGGCTTAAGGCAACCAGTGTCGACACGAAAATGCACAAATCTTGAAAATTGTGTATATCGCCGCTCCTGTTACAACTCTGATTTAAACGCGGAACTAATGTAGAAAGATCATATTTGCCATTAGTTCCGATACGAGAATTGTATTTGCGCTAGTGCTGCAACGATTCACCGGAAAGTCGATTCGATGCGATTCGATTTTTTTTTTCGATTCGATTTTTTTCGATTCGATTCTTTTATTAATACAATTTACTACAAATATGCATTTATACATATATTTGGGCTTAAATTTAAATAATATTGATAAAATAAAATTGTTACTAAAATTGGATAACACGAAACTCGAAAATCTGATAATTAATAAATTTTGCTTTATTCAAGTACGAAATGGATTGGTACGAATGTAAAGGTCGCGAAAATGTATTATTAATGTAATATCGACTTAAAACGTCAAAACAGCATGGATCATAAATTGTAGAAAGATGCAGTTCTTGGTATACATTAGTATACTTTGACTTTTAGGCGCGCCTTTGCTTTTGTCGTTATAACTTATGTAGACACTTTTAAAAGTCAGTATCGAATCGAAACTCGCGGGTCCCGAATCGAAATCGAATCGGCACCCTTGCAATCGAGTTTCGATGTATCGAATCGAATCGTTGCAGCCCTAATTTGCGCCTACATGTAACAGATACAAAACTACTCCATCCCATTGCAATCATAAATGGATCCATGTTCTTTTTAATAGTGATATAAAAAAGTCACTGACAGAAGTATGCACCTAGTAGTTGGTTAGAATTTAAACTTTTTTAGGAGCAGTGAGTAGGTGGACTGATCGCCATGATATAATCTATACAATGTGTTGCTACGGCCTTAAACTCACACAAAAGTAGGTGAAACACTTTCTCGCTCACGAATTCTGAACGCTAAACATAAAATATAATTGGTATGGCCTTATGATAAATTAATGACTAAAGTGACATGATTCAGAAAATAATACTTGTTTAACATCTCGGTATAGCGATGACGTCATCCATATTCACGTATTAGTAAGAATGATTTAATGATCGTCTCGGTGAGGAAGAATTTATTTTTGTTAATTGCGTAACAACATTATATTACCGATTTAAATCACTAAAGTGATTGTTTCCTGTATCTTTATCTCAGGATAACAAGAATAACAACATGCAGGAATTTTAGGGAAAGTTTGTTTATACAAAAAACTACACAGTATAAATGACTTTTTTAACTTTTTTACGGGGTGAATAAATGTATTCAGAAGTTTTCTGTTGTTATCTATTTTAAAATAAGCGATTACATGTTACATCAACACTCTTATAGTAGATAGCACACGTACTGAGCAGTTAATTTTGTTTTCATATGAATATATTCTATCAGACTGCACTACAATATCGCCGATTTATGTGTTTCCCCATTTAAAAAACGGATGAGTCCAAAATAACTACAATAACATGCCATATTTTCAAAATTTATTTATACACTAAATGCGTAATGCACAAACACATGTAATATGTTGACAGATAGATGTCGTACGAGGCACTGGCACCCACGTTTATTTTCCGGTTCGCAGTCGTACTTAGATAGGTAAAGTACGTCAGGCAAAGCAGAATAATGGCGGCTGTTTTCAAATGAACATTTCGCCTTACATAGGCTTTAATCTAAGGAACTTTGTACCAGAATTAGTTGATACTGTAACGAGCTCACCCCGGACGACTGTGGACGCGTGTATATACTATAGATCTACGTACGATCACTGGCACTAGAGTCCTCACATTCTTTAAAATGCACGCACATATAATATTTTGTCAACGCACACAGTTAAAAATCGCTCCCGTATTCATCACCGTGTAAGAGTTAGTACTAGATCTATACAATCATTATAATATTCACATGGTATTGAACCATTTTGACAGTAGGTACGGTCTTACAGATTTATTTTACCTTTAGTGCTTTACCAATATATTTGGATGCAAATATCGGTCTCGTTTTGTAGATTAAACCTTTCCTTACAAAACTGACTATTCAAAAACTTTATATCTTAAACGGTTATTATGAAATTAATCGTAATTTCAATACTATCATTTTGCAGCGATTGAGAGTCACTGTTCACTTCCGGTTTAATCATGACGCGTTTACCGGCGTAAACTGATTGTTTGATAAACTCCTCGAGACTTTTCCCGTACCTTGTCAATGAAGCGCGCCAAATTTAAACCCAATCGGAGCGCACTGCTTAGGTAAACATTTACGTGTCACAAGTTCTATAAATAGAATATATACGTAATCAATGATATATTCTGCGTCTGTGTACGTAATCATTAATATCCAGAGAACCAGGTTAAGTTTAACCGAAAGTCAGTAGTGACGTTGAATCTCTGCAAACTAGTGATTCTGAAATTAATATAAATCTCATGAAAACGGTATCAGATACAAACTTGTAACTTTGCATGATGTTAGAGTAATGTTTAATCTTTAAATTGAGACCGACATTTTCTTTCAAATACAAGTCGAATTGAAGAAAAACGATTTGGGCCGTATGCACTGTAGAAAACGTTCAATACCATGTTTATTATATATGTATGTACAAAGAACTATATATAGGGACGTACGCATTATAATCTTAAGATATGAACTCTGGTGCCAGTGCGTACGATGTATCGTTTAGATCTATACAGCCGGAGTCGATCTACGTCAATGGAGGTTTCTCCGAGGTGAACTGGTTGGTATCGGGGTTGAGAGGCCTATCGAGTGGTTCTCTTACATCTGTGGTTCAATTGGTAGCGTGAACGAATGAAGTTCACTCGATGCTCTCGTCAAAACTGTCTGCGCACCAGGTACACAAGGGTGAACACAAAGACAGCTCGTTGGTAAAGTTTCAACTCGAACGTTTTATTTTACGTTAAAAGTATTCTATATATATACACACAACTAATCAATACTACATGTATACTATGAAGATGAAATTTATAGGAACGCTTGAAGCTCCTGAGTGAAAAACGAAATAAACCTAAAGTTCTGTTATGTAAGAACTTGTAATACTATTAAAACTAAGACAAATCAAATCTATGTGACGTGTAAGTTCGAATCTCGGGATAGTCTGCTTAAGAAGAAATCTAGTAGTTGTATTAAGTGATCAAAATCACTGCATCTTTCTTTTGATGCGTTCGTCAGGATGACACCACTGTATTTAAGTTATACAGAACTATGAACTTATGAAATAAGTAAAATAATATAATAAAAATATTAAGAACAAAGATCTAGTAAAACTAAGACTCAAGTTTAATATGTAACTAAAAGATGTGACAAAGTTTAAGTATTTAAAATAATAAACAAGTTTCCAAAGCTATCAGATGATGCCAAAATAATATCAAATAACATATCAAATACAGCCTAAATAAAATGATCTTAATGACAATAAAGCTAAACATGTGGCAAAAAAACTTAAACTTAGTCTAATAACATATTATGACAAAAATGAGCTAAAACTAACAAAATAACACAAAAATACTAAATATATACACAATATATACACAATAAGATGGTACTCAATATTTAATTAAAGCTACATAGTTCTTTAACTAAATATTAAATATCAAATGAGTCTGAGAGATCTTAGAAAAATATTATGACAGCAAAATGTAAACAATAGATCTAAAAATAGAATTCAAGATGGCTGCCACTTAGCTAGAAATAATCAAAAGTTCTTAATTAAACCAATTAAACCTAATTAAAACAATAATCTAAATAAAATTAAACTATACCTTTAACTAACTTAAACCAATTACTTAAAGTACGATAATGCTCCAAAAATACTTAAGTATAAATATCAAAAATAATTTATTAATTACTAATAAATGCTAGAGAGAGATTTTGAGTTCCTTCTATTTCAAGTGTTAATCTCAGACTGATTAATTTCTTTTTGTTTTGTTTGGATTTAATTAGGGTCCGTCCGCTCCATCAGGATGCATTATGTGCAGACCCCAGGATGTGACTCCTCATCCTTTAAAAGATAGTTTTTGAGTCTAAATTGAGTCAAATTTGGAAAAAGAAAAAGACATAATATATTACCTATCAAGGTTGTTTATTATATACCAAAATGAATTTTATTATAGCCAAAGGTAGGTTGTCTCCTTATTGCTAATTTAGCACCATAGATTGGAGATTTCCCAATAAGTAGCATTTCAACTCTGCATGGTTGGTTTATTAATGACTTTTAGCATATGTCAGAGTATGTTATATTATAATTGAGTTAGTAGCGTTAGAGATTTTGTTGCGCCTAGGATATGTTATTATTTTAGAATTTGGTTTAATTATTTTACAACTTCAAAAGTAGTCTATTGATATGCTTTTAATGGTAATAGTGGTAAAAAATAAAATAAAGTAGTGTTAGTATTTTTTTTGTGGAATATACCTTTTTTAATTAGTTTTTTTTATATTACATATTATAATATAGTAAAACTGAGAATATATCAACACCTTCACCAAATAAGTTATAACTATAATAAAAAAGAAAACACTGTTTTAATACAGATGTATATACATAAAGGACATGATGAGAAGGATTGTACGAGTATCTTTATTTTGTAGCACATGTATTCTCTTTATTTCAAAGTAGCAAATAGCACATACATTTTATATATTATTATAGATGAAAATATAAACAAACTCTAAGCACTATGGATCAATAACTGAATGGAAATTATGACACTGTAGAGCACTATTTTGTGAGATACCTGATTAATTTCTAGACTGCATCTATATTTATTGGCAGGACAGGTGCTGACCTCTATATTCAAGGGAAGTAATTCTGCAATAAACCCCTAAACAAAGAAAGTCTTCTTTGTTCTACATAAAAGGGAAATAACTCTAACAAAATACCCTAATTACAAGTGGCTGTTCCATCAATGGGAATAATGATATTTCTGACCCTTATTAAATGAACAATGATGCAAAAATACAAGTTATAATATAAGTATAAACCTAAAGTATGAATATTCTGACATGGATATGAAGTTAATAGGTCAATAAAACAATTATGAAGTGATTTATAACAGTTACAGTGACTTTAAACAACAGTATGCCCCAAATAAAGGGATAGGTCTAAAACTCTGACCCCTTAATAACAAGGTTAAGTAAGAAGTAATAGTAGCTTATTTGAGTCTGTATGACTCAAGAAGGCAAGTTAAAGTATTTAAAACTCTTAATTACTAATATAAACACAAATACAACATAATACAGTATATTTTAAACTACAAGTATATGAAATGGGCCTTTAATGGTTCACATAGAAGATTTGCTATGGAAACCTTAGATATTTACAAAGGGAAGTAATTCTGTCTAATTGATAAAAATAGATCTAACTTAAAAGTTAACTTGTGCCCTTAATTATACAATATTTTAATTATTATTTCTCAAATTATGACTACTATTATGTAATATTGCCTAGCCTAAATCCAACTTTACAACACTCCGAAAAGCATCTTACAAATAAAACAGTTGACTTGTACAATAACCTGACCCTCTGGTAACGGTAATCAAATGAGCTTAACGAACAATTGTCCGGGGGTTTTTATAGTAAATTTCCACCCATCAACCAAAAGTGGGTGCTTTTTGGTTGTTTCCGCCCAAAATTGGGTGCTTTTTTGTTGATTCCACCCATTGACCAACTCAACCAAAAAACACCCAATAAATGGGTGCTTTTTGGTTGATTCCGCCCAAAAAGCACCCCAATTTTTGGGCGGCTTATCCAACCATGAAATTTCTAAGCAGACAACAATTTGTATAGTACCAATGACTAAAATAACTTAGAATTATTATTAAACAATAAAATGCAGATAAATCCATGACTATAATACCTTGATTTGGCCATTAAATGACCTTTTAGTAGAAAACATAGTGCTTTAAGTTTAAGACTGTGCGGCGTAGGAATAAATTCCCAGAGTTCACTGTAAAAATGACAGGAACGCTGACATAAGACAAAATGTGCTCGTCACAAAATGGATAAAATCTCGCTTTAAAACTGGATTTAAACATTAGCATTAAGCAAAAGTGTTAGGAATTAACTAATTAACATCTAGGATAAGGATTTAACATCGAAGGATACAAATAAACAGGATTATAGAGGATCAAAATATGCGAAAGTCGCGAAAACTGGTTACGAAACATACTGGATAAACAAACATTAATTTTGAGCTCAGAATCTTAGTTCATAACCTACATACATGCTCTAATGTGTTCTGTGTGTTGCCTAGAACACTAGTCATTATGTGCTTTATGGCTCTCAAAACAGGAAACATGGAACGCAGCAAATTTAAACATGAATTACAAGGTAACTTTTGGTTTCGAACTGTTATTATGTGTATAAAATCCCGGCACGTTTCATTACCTGTCTAAGTTGTTAGGTTACATCTATGCTAAATAAAGTATCCGAACATCGAACGAGAAAAGTCAACGTCCGAATCGTGTCCACTTTGCAGACTTTGATTTTTTGTTGATCGTTCTCTAAATTTAAGTGCACAAAGAAAAATCGACACCGAATAGCCTAAGTAGTAACTAACCCCAACTAAATTGACCTTTGTTGAAAAATAAAGAGAAAAGAAAATTTTGAAACCTAAAATGCCCTGGTGGGCGCCGCCATTATTGCGCTTTGCCTGACCCGATAACGATAGTGGTAAGGGGTAGGTAAATCAGACCTACCGTCTACATGTACACTACATGGTCGGAAAAATGGTCCAGTGGTAACTTAAATTTTTATGGACAAAAATCGAGAAATTAATCATCTCCTAAACGATCAAGGATTTGTGTACTTCAACACCGATAAAAGCATTTTGTACGGGCATGTTAGACCGTATATGGCACAGAACGAATATGTCACGCGTGTGAAATATTCGGTCGAATATGTCATACCCTTCAGTCGAATATTGCACGCATAATGTTTCCACGCTCATCAAAACGTAAATCAGGCTGGGGGTTGGAAGTTCGAACACATTCAAATAGTTATGAAAGAAAACATGTACAGATAGTTAAACGTGTTGTATTGTGTCATGCTTGTTTACCACAGCCTTGGAAGTAAGGCATTGCTATAATCTTTTTATGACTTTTGTCGTAATTTGGTGAACATATTGCATTGCAAATAATTTAAAGTAAATACTATTAGATGCGTCTTTATATACAGATTCCAAATATGTATGGGTCATATAAGATCGTAAGTAGCAATTACGACCTTACTATTCTGGGGGTAGATTATTATAGAATGTGTGATATATACGGTCATGGCTAATTTTCACAAACGTATATGTCACATGAGACACGCGTGACATATTCGACCGAATATTTCACACTCGCGTGCTATAAACGTTTTGTGATATATACGGTCTAACACGGGCATGTGACGCAAATGGAGTATTACTAATACCAAAATGGAGTTCCGCATGGCATTTACCGTCTAACATTACGAAAGTGTTTGAATAATTTGACATTATCACTATACATGTCATCACACCAAGGTACAAGACCCTCATAGATGGCCTTCATAGGCGGATCCAGGATTTCTGGTTAGAGGGGGCGGAAATTTCTACTTAGAGGGGGCGTAAAACGAACAAGAAGAATGGGGTTCCAAGGGCCGTAGTGGCCCCGAATGGTCCAGGGCAAACCCAGGCTAGGGGACCCGGTGACCGGCGGCCCCGGAAATTCCGTTTTGGTTAATTCTAAGGGATTCAGGCACATTTTCAGAGCCTTAACTATCCTTTTCAAGAGTACACAATATCAAGCATCTAAATATATCATATTATTTCTTAACAGCCACTGAATCATGTTAAAATCTTACAATGATTAGAAGGACTTGTTTTATATTGTATGCCATGTTGCACGCGTAGCGTGCGAAATATTTTTGACTGGTTTATATATATTTCTTATAAATATCATATTTCATGATACAAAAAACCCTTGCTTGGGCAATTTTAGGGGGGCGTACGCCGGGTCCGCCCCCCTTGGATCCGCCTATGGCCTTTCTCACTGAGCAGACTGACAAACATAAACATTCAGCTACTAACATAAACAAATTACTGAATCATTATACATATTTAGGAAACTAAGAAAACTTGTCATAAAATATTATATTGATGAACGGTGTTAAAATTATCTCACTTCACCAATATTAAAGCACATTCTACAGGCACAAAGAATTTAATTTTCTTAAAGCGTTTTATAAATACATGTTCATATCAAAACTTATACTCATTGACAACGCATCCTATACAACTGACTGATACAAAACATGCTGTTTTGTAAAACTTATATAACATACAGGCTCGGCTCTGCGGTGTTGTTAAAGATCTAAAAATTTATGTTTGGTATAGAAGGTGACTCCGCGGAAGGACAAGAAGTTGACATCGCCTCCCTCTAAGTAGCAAATAATCAAAATTTCATAAAATGGTAAAACTTGCCGCGTTGGTAAGTCAAACTTGGGACCCATTTTATAAACAATATTCTTTCTACCAATGCGGCACTATCATTTTATACACATGTATGATCTTGCTTCATAATCAAGAAAAAATAAATGTATAAAATATTAAGGAAAAGCAAACATGCAGTGGCCTCCAGAAGTTCTTAGATCAAATCCTGCTTTAAGGATCTGACTTAAATTAGAAAAATAAACTAAGAGTCATCGGGACATGCATTAGGTAATCAATATTTGATATAGTCCAATTTTTCTCAAGTGTCAAAGTGAAGTTTGAATAATTTCACAGCGATTGAATACACATTATCACAATATCACGAGTGTTCGACAAAGAACGAAGTCACCGTAAAATTATTCATGCTTTGACAGTTGAGAAAAAAATATACAAACTATACTACATAAATACGCCTAATGTCTAAGGCAAAACTCCCTACCACTGATTCTTAATCATGTAGGACAGTTGTCAGACACAGACGGAAGTATGTGCCTAAGTATTGGTTGGCAGCTAAATCCAGAGATTTTGCCTTTCCAGGAACGATGAGGAGGTCGAGTGCCCGTCGTATTATTGTATACACAATGTGTTGCTACGGCGTTAAACACAACCAAAGAAAAGTTCATTTGTAAAAGAAGGTTTGAAGGGTACTGTAAATATAGCAACTAAAACTGATTGTAACACAACAATAATGTTATATAATTTTATGATAACAGATGTTGAATGATAAATGTAGCGGAACTAACTATCATGATTTTACTGTTCTATATTATACTATACTGACTCACACGTTAAAGACTGCATCTTAAAATCCAAATACACACGTATCGCGAAACCCTTTCGCAACGTGTCGTTTTAAAGGCTTAACGACATTCTATTATAGACGTTAAAAGATCACCTCTATACTAATGCCTGTTTCACATCAGCCGTGCGATTATTTTTGTCGTATAAATTTTTATTGCAAACGAAATCGCAGACGAATCGCAGCCGCCGCAAATACGGCGGTCGTACGACGCTCTCACAAGCCGTAGGTTGTTCGTTCTTTCGTCACACGGCAACACATGCCCTAGTTTAGGCATTGATTAGATTGTCTCAAGAATGACGTACGGTTGTCTAACGGCAGTCGCACGACTGTTTTTCGGGCTTTAAAAATCCAAAAATTGCAACGAGATCGCAAGAAAAATAAGCAGGTTGAAAATTTGACTTTTGACGTCTACGACGATGCGATCACATAAAAAACGCACGACTGCCTTGCGGCGTTCGCACGAAGTTCTGCGATTTTTCAAAAAATATTGTCGTACGGTTGCCGCAAGCGTGATGTGAAATTCGGTCGAATTCCATGAATATGAAGTACGTTTAAACCTCAGTAGGTATCTATTATTTGGCAACATTAAACATGCACTGTATACATAGTCGTGAATTTCCGTATGAAATCTCCGTAAATTCACGACTATGTTACTTTAAGGTTTAGAAATAGGACACAAAGAGGCATCTAAGAACTTGGTGAAGAGGTAAAACGTACCACCTCACAATCAAGAGGCTACGGGTTCGATCCCATATAAAACCTTATTTTTTTTGCAATTTATACATAATCGGTACATGCTTTACAAATACTTGTTAACACGACGGTGCACTGATTCCATGATTTTTAAAAAAAGACCTGAGCGAAAGTGTATTACACACATAATGGGCGTTTTCATTTATGAAAGTCCTTCAGTCTTTAACCATGTCACAAAATTATAATAAAAATATGAATAAAGAAAAAAGTATGATAATAAAGAGAAAACAAATGTCATTAAATGATATAATTGATATTCAGTCAATTAGTGAAAGTAATAGATGTAATTAAGTCATAGTGTTGCTACTATGTTACTAGTGTTTGCGAAATTAAAAAAAAATCAACCTGTGCGGGAATCGAACCCAGGGTATTTCGATTGACAGGTCAGTACTTTACCTCTGCACCACTAACCGTTTGATATAATACAATCGTTACATTTTTATCCATACCTTGTATTGTCACTCGTTAAGCAACGAAACTTGACGAACATATACGAACTAATCCGTAAATCGATACGGAAACTAATGAAGTGCACGTTTAATGTTGTCAAATAATATCTGTAGCAACATCGTGTATTCTACTTCAAATGTTTGTGTAAAGAATGACAGATGTAAACACGTTAGTTTAGAGGTATAAGTTGTATTACATGTGCACACCTCTCCTTTCTCTATCCAGAGTAGTCGTTCGTGAAATGATCGATTCTTTGGCTACTTTTGTCATCTGAAGGATTCTTTGTCAACTGTATGCATTTCTGTGACAGATATCATAAGTAAATAAGTGTCAGAAACAATGTTTCGAGAACAGAAATTGATTTTTACACAGGGACGACTCCCCTGAACAGAGATTGAGCGTTATATTTCAGAACTAGTATTACTTCTGTTGCGATACATACAACGTGTCCTTACTTACATTCAATATAATGTAATATAAGCAAAAATGCGCCGATTATGAAATCGAGTGCCTATGGTTCTTTTACCTGGGGTTTCACTGTAGTTAATATCAGTACATTCATTACTGCGGGTATGTCATTGGCAAGAATTATACACATTTCTCTGAATAATCCTTGAAATGTTGCATAGTTGTGGTTTGCTGTTATCCAAACAATAACAAAGAAATCGTTCATAAATTCGAAGAACAAAATCGTATGAAACTTACTGAGTGCATAACGAACATGAGGGGTTAGTCAAAAAAATACGCGGGCGTGCTTCATGTATCAGTTTTATTGATAGGCATGTTTTGTTAATTCTGGAACACCCCTCTCTGCGCATGCCCGTAGTACATGCGAGCTTAAATTAAGAATATTTATATCGGTGAAGGGTGAACAATCTGACTATCCTTTAAAGTGGTGAGAAATTCCTCATTCGGAACGCCTTCAGATTTTTTGTGGTGAGCGCATCAAGGACATGGGTGTTCTAACTGAACATATTTTGTAACGCTTGTATAATGTTTCGTGCCGAAAGAACACGTAAAACCACTTCAAAGAACAATTCCAAAAGTCACGATTTTGTTTCTTGCAATTTGATTGGTTCATATTAACATTCGATCGATAGATAAACCATAATCATCCAATCATCGTCAATGTTACAAAGATAAACAATTTTCAAGATTTGGGGCGGATTCAACTCTATTCTTCTCTTTGTATAAAGCATTGTTTTTTACACTTTAAGGTTGTAAGTAATACCGGCTTACAAAGGCTTAAAAGTCATTATGAAATGTGATTCTAATCTGAGAACTACTTTGTGAGTACAATAACACAAACGGTTTCCAAGGCGTATAGAACGTAGTTCCCGTCAGGTGACCGAGATTTTTGGTGGTGAGCAAATCTGTATTAATTAACAACGCAGCATTTTGTAGTCGACACCGGTTGCCTTAAGCCAATCAAAACGATGCATTTGAGGTCACATGATAAGAAAATGGCCGTGAAAAAGTAAAAAAGGGGTGTGTGAATGGACTCGTCTCCGCCATGAAATCAAGCTGGCGCATAGTCAATAGCGGGCATCAGCAGATGTTTAGAAAGGCTACACACCACTAAATATTTTAGCGGACATTCACATTTTCACGCTAGTATTTTTGATCGGAAAAAAGTAAAATTTACAAAGATAATTAATCAATTGTAAATAGACTTGTTCATCGAAATTAATATTTTTTTACATTCATAACATCCGCCCCGTTAGCAAATGAATATTAACCACAAAATACATACATCTATGGAGAAGACATCAAACACGGCTGAGCGTTGATTTCAAGCATTTTTGGAAATGCTTATACTTGTTACCATTTGTGCAATTAATTCAAATGTTAAAATTAAAAAAGGTTGTTTGTCCTGGTTGCCATTTTGCGTTGACAGCAGAGTTCCAAGCCATAACTATGTGGTAATCAAAGCACTGGAGTGCTGGAGGAACGATGTCCTGAGCTTATTTATTGATTGAAGAATATATAATTATGTCAAAATGTAAATATTATCTTTAAAATAATGTATTAAGTATCAATTAACAGAATTTAACAAGAGGACAGCACTAGACTTCTTAAGTGGTTTGCTCATGGCAAGGTTTATCTTACTTTATCAAACAAAATAAACCAGTCAAAGAATTATTAGGATTTAACAATTTTCATCAACACATTTTAGGGTCATGTACAGCAGCCATCTCACCAAACTAAATGTTATTCTAGACTATTTTCTTTAACCACAAGGAGCTGACAACTTCTCATTTTGTGCAAGTAATTTGATATTAAAATCAAGTTTTCATACACTGATATAACCTGCTATGACTGGAGATTGAGTCAGGGATCTACAGATTTGTAATTCTAAGCTCTTACACTGCACCATGTGTTCAGTTAGAAATACACGTTTTCACTAAAATCCTGCCCACATTATTCTCAAAATAATTAACCATAAGCACTACATACAAAAGAGCCATTTTTTATTCCATTACAACTATATAAGCATCTTTCCGTCAAGTACAGTTAATATAAATTGACAAACAACAAATATATTGGAATGTCAGAACATATCAATGAAATGTTTTTCAATTATATTAGATAAGATGTTATGGTATAAATGTAATCTACTTTAGAAAATCATGATTAAAGTTTGTCCTACATAGCAAGTATGAGGAACTGTAATGTTTTAAAATTATATAGTCAGACAATTTAAGTTGACTATCACTATATATATATAGTAACTGCAAGCGCTTTCACAGTATCGAACAATCATCCCAGTATTTTGTTTAATTTCTCACAAACACACTTCTCAGATTCTATGGCTGTCATTCTGAAAATAAAATTGAAGAGAAATTATACTTTACATACAATGAAGCTATTTTTTCATTTCAAATTTTATTCGATCAATAATGGATATGTAACTGAAATACTTTTTAACATATATTCCAGTACATCAAGCTTAAGAATCTGTTCAAGATCTACTTAGGATTAGCTTTTCTTAACTTCTATCTAATGGTCACTCAGTCAGCTCTTTCTATTGAAATATTACATAATTGTATATATAAAATTTAAATGGAAAATTGCCATATTGACCATACCTAAAATTGTTCTAACATAACAGATGCAGATGATACAATGGTGTATGTCTAAGGTTATGCCAATATCTTAGACTACTTGACTACCCGGATCCAGGGAATTAGATACATCTACGTCTCTGTCGGATTATTATCTGATTAGAAAATCTAAAGCCTGGTGACTGCCTCTATCATACATTATTATCACACGATCATTTGTGCCCCATTCTTGCGTTGTTTGTTGGCTATCTGAAAAAAATAAGCACATTAGTAGTGTTAAAATTGTTAAAAGACCAATCAATGAAATATAGAACTATGGATCTACAGTCTTTACAAGGGGAGGGGGCTGTAAAACATTATTTGTAAGGATCACAGGCAATAAACACTCTAAATTGTATTTTCTTTCTCGAAAGAAAGGGCTATCTTACTGTGCATGTAGATTACATGCTCTCATTTTTTATTAGTTCATGATGCCATGTTCAATACAACGGCAATACCAGTAGATAACCGAAATTCCTGAACAGACAAAATGCATTGAAATAGTATTCAAGCGATAGTATATTCGTCTCTGGATTTCGCCCCCCCCCCTAAAAAACCTGGATCAACCCCTGCAATTCAGTCTGAGCATTGTCAACACAATATATTTGCATTAAATTTTAGGGGGCCAAGTATATGCACAAAATGGGAAAATGCATTGAAATAATATTTCAAGATAGTTTATTCGTCTCTGCACCTCGCTTGAAAATCTGGATCAGTCCCTGCAATTCAATCTGAACATGGTCAGCACAATTGATTTGCATTAAATTCTGGGCCAAGTATTTGCAAACTTAATGGATAACACTATAATTTTGTTCATACTTTTTCTAGTATTCTTCAACGAATAAAACGTTGAGCATGTAGAATAAAATTTGAAAAGAAAAACTTTGTTAACGTTCTGTCCGTCAGTAGGGAATACTTCCCGTTCAGGAAACAAGGGGATTCCCCTTCAGTGCTTCCCGATCGGGCAGTAAATGTCAAAATACTTCCCGATCGGGAAGGATTTTGGCCTTTTTTGACGTACCTTACTAAAAGTGACCGCTGCATAAAAGTATTTAACAAACAAAAATATGAAAAACACCATTTGATACAGGAAAGATGTATCTAAAATCCTACCGAGTCGTTTTCTTTTAAAATGCCTACAATTAAAATAATCAGGAATTGAAATTCAGAAAAAAATATGACTTCAAAGAAAAAAATTGTTTCCCATTCTGGAAACATTGCTTCCTGATCAGGAAGCAAGTTATACTATTTTTAATATAATAATTTGTATGTATTGCAAAACTAATTTCAGCAAGACACCTGTCCATTTATTTGTAAAAAAATAAGGCTACATCACCCAGTCAGAATAGTAACAAATAGTCTAACACATACACTTTAAATAAACAATCTGATTTTCTACCAGAATAATCGGATCAAAACAAAATTAACTGTCCAATTAAAATTTCATTTATGTATGTAGTTGTAAATACAAATGTACGTTTAGTAATATGAACTCTCTTATGTAAATACCATGATATTTGATTCATTTCCTAAATCTGTAATTTTATGATAATTTCATAAGAAAATTAAAATGAGCCAAGGCTGGAAAGTTGGGTATTTTTGGTTGTCAAATGATGGTGCTTAAGTCAATTGTAGATGGCTGGACTTACTATGTTTTTTTTTCATTACTCTACATATGTACATAATTCTAACCAGACGAGCTATCAAAAAGCAATATGATAATTTTAAAATAAAGCTTACTCTATATTTGAAAACAAAATTACATAGAATTTATTATTTTGTAATAAATATGAGCCATTCCCTGTCAGGTACCTGCTTTGTATGCTAATTGGGGAGATTTTTAAGATTGAAGAATAATAATTCTGCAATATGTTGAATGAAGAAAATAATTATTTACTATTAGGTATGAGATGGTTCTCGACGAATCCATAATTTCTTAAGCATCATTAAACTACATTTTTATTTTCTAAATTTGACCAAACTCGAAAACAATGCATGATAATTCTATAGCATGATTTGAAATTCAATTTTACAAACATAGCAAGCAGGATGGAAATATTATATTCCTTTCCTTCACTTAGTAAACTTGTAAAAATAGTTTTACAATACTGTTCAAACTTAATTTTTATAGCAAAAGATATACGTATGGCCGCCAGGTGTCATTGCTTACTCCCTAATAGTCTATTTTTACTGGAAATGCAATAATTCAAGTTAATGTATAATAATAGGAAACTATAACAAATGAATTGAACCACATTTAAATTTTATGTTAGTGTTTATTGTTAGGTTTTTATCAGTTCATATTATTTTGTATAAATCGTTAAGTATACCATTGGCCTAGATTAGTTGTTAGGATGGTAGCATACTAATCTATCGATTTAGGGTTCCAGGAGCATGGACATGAAATATTTTCTATGACTATTCTCCCTACCACCACTTATTTCTAAATATGTAAAGCAATTTCAGTAGCTGACCTAGTATGCCCATAGTAACTAGTGATGTGCTAAATTCAGAGATTACCCTATCCTAAAACAGTGAGTATGTAGACGAACAGCTGTAATATGAAACATGACATAAACAATGTGCTGTTACAGTGTTAAACCCAGTCAGTGATACTTTACATTTATACACATGTCACACCTTTAAATTGATAATAAGTAAACTTATCGGAATATCTTTTTGGATGTTATAATTATTCATATAAACCTTGAAAAACGAGATAAAATTTCTATACTTGTAATTCCCTTTAAGGGACAGCTAAATTACTATAAATTACTATGAATGGTACATGTGAAAGTTGTTTCTAACATATGGTTTGGAATCAATGCAATATTTCCATTAATACAAAAAGATGTCTATAGCTTAAGTTTAATTTGGATTACTTACAAATTATATTAAAAATAGTATAACTTGCTTCCTGATCGGGAAGCAATGTTTCCAGAACAGGAAACAACTGATGTCATATTTTTTTCTGAATTTCAATTTCTGATTATTTTAATTGTAGGCATTTTAAAAGAAAACGACTCGGTAGGATTTTAGATACATCTTTCCTGTATCAAATGGTGTTTTTCATATTTTTGTAGGTTAAATACTTTTATGCAGCGGTCACTTTTAGTAAGGTACGTCAAAAAAGGCCAAAATCCTTCCCGATCGGGAAGTATTTTGACATTTGCTGCCCGATCGGGAAGCACTGAAGGGGAATCCCCTTGTTTCCCGAACGGGAAGTATTCCCTACTGTCCGTCGTCCTCGACCTTTACAAGTTTATTCATTTCTGACGTCAAATTTAGGTCATTAAACAATTACAGTCATAAAATAAAACGATATACGTGAATTTTAATACCTACCTAATTAATAACAACCAGCATTCATATTTTAAAATGAGTGAGTTACCAAATATCAACTCGTAGTCCCTGATTAATGTCCAATCACAAACAGGAAGCAAATGGCATTCGCCAATCTAAGGGAATTAATATACTTGGGAAGAAAATAGAGTGAATTCCCTTGTTTATAGGAAATGTTTAGTTATCGGACGAATATTGTTTGCGGATTTTAATTGAAAATCTCCCTTTATAGAAATATAATAATTATTTAAACGTTGACTTCGTTTTTAGATATACACAGACCGATGCGCACAAAAACTACCAAAATCGTCCTTAATGAATGGACATAAGTAACATAAATACGATCATTTAATATTGTTTATTACTATCGAATGATGTAATTATGCTACGCCTATAACATGCATTGTCAAAAATATCGGAGGCCTTTTTACTCCAACAAGTAATTATTGCAGTTGTCACGGGTTAAGTTGTCTACGGGTTGAGTTGTTCCGTCTCCATTGCAAATACTTAAGGTTTGTATGTCCTGAGAGTAACCTCCCTTTTCCTGAAGAGATTCAAGAACGACAACACAAGCCAGCGTTGTAATACATTATAATGAGATGTTAATGAGTTTCACGCTTGAACTACGCCTCTTTGTCTATGTTGAAAATCGTTGAAGCGTGAAAAGAGTAATCTTATACTTTCTTGTTACTATTAGAACGATGTTTAGACATCGTTCCAAAGATGTAGTTAAGTAGTAAATGTAGTTATTTTTCTCAACTTTCAAAGTTTGAATAATTACACGGTTATTGAATACACACTATCACAATTTCCGCGAGTGTTAGACAAAGACATGAAGTCACCATAAAATTATTCATGTTTTGACAGTTAAGAAAAAACGAACTATAACTTGACTGAATCAGGACTTTTTTCTGAGCGGTGTAATCCCATAGCAACATATTGTTAATATGGCGGTCAGCTAAGCTACCCATCGTTCCCTAAAAGTCTAAATCTCTAGATGAAGCTATTAATCATTTACTCTGCGCATACTTCCACCATTGACAGACATCTACCGTGAATGAATTAAAATCAGTGGTAAATGTAGGAGGGGGAATTCCGTAGAAAATATTTCATGATCTAGCTCCACGAAAGTATAACCATTCGGTCAGTGTGCTACCGACTGAGCTAGTCAGGCGGGCATCAGGAGAAATTAACAAATATCTACATAAAACCATACTCCGTACACTATATAAGTTTGGTTTGTAAGTTTGGTTACCTTTACAACATTTTTGATCGTCCCTCCGTAATTTTTTATAAAGATGCATCATTTGAGTTTCTGAAACTTGTCAGCATCTTGTCATTTTTGTATTGGATAAAAAAAACTTCGGTTCAGAGATAAAGGAATAGTTGGATGTATGACTGGTAAATTGTTGAAATACGGTTACGTATCATTTCGCTGTTAATTACGGTCAATTGCAGAAAGTTCATCCTCCTTCAGTTTGTAATGAAGAATACCTTTACACTCCCCACTATAGTTCTTTTAAAAGCTGTTAGTACCTTTTTGCTGCAAGTTGGTGGCAATTGCAAATTACTCAATATCTCCGCATCAGCACATATGTGCTTGTGGTAGTTCTGGCTTCCAAAACTTTATAAGCCGCTTTTTTAACATTTTGATTTTCGTCAGATGCGGCATTAAAGTTTAGACTCGTTATGAAACCTTACCAGAATAACATCTATTCGTTTAAACTCGTTTTTCTAAACAAATACCCATTTGGTAATAAGATCGTGTGCATTATTCAATAAAACATTCATTTTAAACAACATTTTACACCAAAACGGCCATTGAAATATCAAAGAATTAAATAAAAAAGCCGTTTCGCTAGGAAACATTTAATCTCATCGTCTAACAGACATTTTGAAGCTGTGCGAGAACTCGTTTCAACCGGAATTCTCGGCTATGAGCGTCAACGAACATAGCAGAGTAATTCCGATTGATGCCGGGAATTCCAAATAAAAATCTATTTTTAGAATTTATTTGTTAACAAAGACATTTTGTTTTCTAGCAATTTAAGATTTTATTTCTTATTCATTTTTTATATAACTAACAGTACGCAAATAAAATCCTATAAATTATGTAAAACTAAAGAAAAAATTAACATTTTATGTTTATTTTCAACAAACATATTTTGTAAATAAATGTCGCGTGATTGAAGCACATGGTATTGTTATCATGACCGTCAAGGTCGGTCAAGGTCGATCTCGACGTCACGTGGTCCACATTTTGTCAAGATAGCGGCAGAGTATTGAATTTTAAGACCTATTGGAAACTTTGGCGTATTTTACGTTCGGAATGGGAACTTGTTAGGTAGTAAGTTGTCAAATCAAAAGATTATACATTATTTTAACGGGATATTCTTTAATTTTCTCCAATGCATACTCGATGTATGTATACGAGCGTGGCAGATTCCTGGCATGATTATTGGTGGACTTTTATCATACACTTGTCTTCAGCATACCCGTTCATTGACAGTATAAACACGGGTTCGCTGAATACCTTAAGCTATGTTTGTGGTAACATTTTTTTCTGCCAAACTGTGATAATTGTTGACCCAAGCAAAAAAGTGGCAAGGTTAAGAAACAAGTTATGTAACGAGATTATACACTTCCCATGTTCAACTTGGAAGACAAAATTTAAAAGCACTAAGATTCACACCTGTTATAAATCATCAGGAATGTTGAAACACCGTTTCTTGAGCAGTAGTGATTAATATTAATATTTGCAGTAAAAACTGAGAAGTTCACAGAAAAAAACTTAACGTCTACCTTTCTCGACAAGGAGTTCTCTTAGTTTGATATTAAAAGGAATAGAATCAACAAACATTAAATTTTTATTAAATGACATAAAACAAATATATACAGAATATATACATATATTATTAAAACCATGGAATAAAACAAAATGATGCAAAGCATCAAAGAGTGCAAATAAGAGCCCAATAATTCTAAAATATTGTATCATATAATGTGTAAAACATTCCATATTCAAGCGGCTAAGTTCATAAATCTTTACTTAATTCTTATAAATTTATAAACTTAAAATCAACATTGCTTATTGGCCGTAGTTAAAGCAATAAATTTATGTTGACTTAAACATTTATAAGCACCTTTATACAATGTATAACAGCAGCGTGTTCAGTAACGACTGTTAGCGAACGTTACGGGTACGGGACAACTCAACCCCTGGATAACTTTAGCTAAAGTTGGGACAACTCAAACCGTTTGTGAGGTTTTGAGTTTTCTCGGGTTGAGTTGTCTTTCGTCAACGTTGTCCCAACCCTAACGTTTCGGAACGTTTTGGAACGTTCGGGGCAATTGAACACAATCCTTCTTTGTATTTGGTGTCAGTGTTTAAGACCGCCCCCCAGAAAGTATTTCTACGAGCGTATACATTGTATAGATAGACGATGAAAACCGTTTTTGTTCGTGTCTAGCTGTATTATCACAAAAATAAGTTCCCGTTTAAGTCTAGCTAATATGGCGCCTTCCATGATTATCTGAGAGTAATGTGTAGAGCAGTAAAAACCGAGAAGTGCCGTATGCAGCTACATTATCAAAACTGACTACACACAGGGCGTAACGCTTTCAAGATCGTTGCGCTAATAATTTGTTACAAATGATTAGTATCAATTCCCTATAAACCTTGATCCAGCCTTTCTTTCTCCTACCACTGATTCTAAATCATTTTGGACAGTAACAGCTGTCAGTCACTGACGAAAGTATGCGCCAGTTAACTGGGTAACAGCAACATCCAAAAAATTGGCCTTCCAAAAAACTGTGAGTGGGTGACAGACTGTTGCGATATGAAATATAAAAAGTGAAGTTACGGCGTTAACCCGCAAAAAAGTCTAGTACGGCACAAGGTTAACAATAAAAGACGTCACTTCATTATACAAGAAAATATAGATGCAAAGCATCAAAGAGCGCAAAAAAATAATAACATGAAACTACTGCTTAAGCCTGCGATTCTCTATAAGTGAGAAGTATCGTAAGTAATTCATTTTATTTATGATTACTAAAACTTAAACGCTTATATAAATGTACTATATATAATAGGATCATAATAAGTGATGGGCCGGGATTTTGAATCTCGTGCCCGAGGGGGTGCGGGTTCGAATCCCACCCGGGGAGGTTACACCCTTCCATGAAAATTTGACAATAATGTCGATTTTCCTCCATTGATTAGATAATATGGAGAAGTTTCCGGCCTTGTGGAAGGGTAGGTGAGTACTGGTTATAGACAATGGTCCAGGAAAGATAGTTTAGGTGCGCTGGACGCCTTAAAATGACCTAAATTGTGTTGACACGTTAAATCTAGTAAAAAAATAAGTGATGGTCTAAAAATCCTTTGTTGTATATGGTGTCAGTCCTTCCGTCAGTCAGACCGTTCCCCTAAAATACCTTAACGAGCTTGCTTATATAAAAAGACGGCAAAGACTCTGGAGATCGAGTGTCCATGTTTAAGAATAAATTGCAGTTTTAAAAAAAAATATTATTATATTTTTGAGAAACTTCTTTAAAACATAATGTATATATAAATGCTCAATAAATGAAACGTTTGCAAAAACACGCCAGATATAACAATTCGTTAACCTGAAAGTCAAATCTCCGTGTCAAGCTGTATTGTCACAAAAGTACGTACGTGATTGAGTCTAAACTTCATTGACTTCAATGACGGTCCCCATGAGAACAGTGAGTTAGACAGTAATTAGGCAGTAACAGCCGAAATGTTCCGCATACAAAGACATTATCAAAGCCCATTACATACAATGTATAAAAATTTACAAAAAAATTGTCAGATATAACAATTTTGTTAAAAATTCACAAACCTAAAGCTTGGTATTTAGCCATGTCTCAGACCCAGGGCTGAGATCAGTTGTCGCGAACGTTACAGAACGTTCCGTAACGATACATTCGGAACTCCCCGGCCATTCACTGCGAGTAATCTCGGACATATTTAGACGCTATTTTGAAACTACCGGTGTTGAAGTAAACAAATATATGGCCGAGAAGTTCCGAATGTATCGTTATGTAACGTTCTGTAACGTTCGCGGTAACTGAACTCAGCCCAGCTATATGATTACAATGAAGAGGTACGTGTCCGAATATATAACCGCTTCACTGATTTGGTTTAATAAGAAAATCAGATCGATTCTTAAGTTACAAACAGCTGTTATCAATATAATAACATAGATTGATTTTCGATTAAAATCACGCTTTCACGAATGACCAAATGACTTCATGTATTTTCTGCCGGTTAAGCGAAGCGAATTAGGCGGAAAATATTTTCATTTGATATCATGTTAGATCTTTGATTGGTTAATTCAAAGTTGTTATGTAGAGTATAAACCAATGAAACATCGTGTTTCATCGCACAAATTATCGTGCGATTCTAAAGTATTTGAAAGGACATTCAGTTTTGGGCGGCTGTACTGAACACTCACAATTTTTTTTTTTTGTATTTAAGAAACTATGTATCAAATTTGTCGCGAGATGTTAATTGAAAGAGATGAATATGTCTATTTTGAACGGTTTACCATACGTCTTATCAATTTGAAGTATTGTATGATGTATATTGTTGAACACATGGAATTGTCAACTTATATAATAGTTTGTAATGTATTATAGTTTAGTATAGCCACTAGCCCAAGTGCTAAAATACACGTTATACAAAAGTCTTGTTTTGTTATTTATAGATCATTATTCAATGATCTGGAGTGTTCAAAGGAACGTTAGTTTGTGATGAAAATCAAGATTTTGATGTTAATGTTCTATGGCGGCCCCCATGGTTATCTGAGAAAAGTGCGTTGGACAGTAATTAGGCAGTAACAGCCGAAAAGTTCCGCATGCAAAGACATATTCAAAACGCATTCCAATAAAGCTCTGTGAAATTCATGTATTCATTGCGTTCTTTATTAACTCACTAGTCATAAAAACTCACAAACACATGTGTTCAGAAACTCATATGAGAAGGCTAAATGTAATTTGGCAATATGAAAATGACCGAATATATCCAACTACATTTGTGTAAGGAACAGAGCCGAGGACAAACAAATGGCGAAATATAGTAAGGAAGTCGACAATCTCCGTAAAGGTTACAATAAACCACTAAATGGTAACCGGAAGTGAGCATTTACCGGAAATAGAAAGTGTGACATGGTCCTTATTTATTTTTTGAGAGTGCATGGATACCTCATTTGTGGTGCTTTTTAATATTGAAGAGTATGTATGTCTTTGACAATGCTTTTCCTATGAAAGTATGCAAAAAATCAATGGATCTGGTTTGTTTAGTCGCGAACACTGGTTAAAAGGGGAGATGACTCTGTAGGGCTGGTGAAGAGTTAAAAACCAGTACATTTTCAGGGTAGGAACTTTCAATCGAAATTTATTTTCTTATAAGTAATGTAACTTTTTTTTCTAATACTGATCATTTTGAGGGGAATAGATAGATCTTTCAGCCTATGTATGGTTTGGGGTACCTTACACCCCTGGGTCATAGTGTAATTTGTCATTGAAAATGAGTTTTTTTTTATATACAACAAAGAAGGATTTTATTTAGTGGTATGTAACCTAAACAGATATCCTGTATACCGCTGTCATATGGGATCTCTAAGTTGAGATGACCTTTGTGCCGACCAATCAATGCCTAGCTTTCATCTAGACAAAACACTATTAATAGAATCTTGATTTCGTTATTTCTTTTTTAGACTGAAGTTTGCAAGCATTTGTCGTCATTCTATATATAGATGGTTAAGATATCACCTCTATACTAAGACGCACAACCATTTGCAGTATTCGGCGATTGGTACGCAACAGAATATAGTGTGGCGTATGAAGACAAAAATCGTTTTATTTTTTCTGTTTCTTATAATCATGATTAAATTTTATGGCTCATAACTACAGGAATATCTTTTTATAGATACAAAGTACTTTTAAACGTCAATGGGTTTAGATGCATATTCTACTTTCGTTTGCAAATGTCTCTGTAGAGAATGACAGATGTAAACACGTTACAAGCATTAGCATTTCCAAAAATGCTTAAAATCGCCGTTTAGCCGTGTATGACATTAAGTGAAACATTCAAGCGTCAGCGTTTAAGACCGTCGCATGTCTATTTAAAGAATGCCTGGAATTTAGCCATCGAATCGAGGCGCTGTCTGGGACCTGTTCCGACTGCGCACATAAAACAGCTTTATTATGGTAGACTTAAGAATTATTTCTGTCTATTTGGTCACATTGGAACTATATTTAATTTATTAGCAAACCGAAATATTCGAGAACATGTTCTACCCTAATTCCGGCAGCTAATCGAACGTTCACCGATGTGTATTATTAGACTCGTTTTTGTACATTAATTTATACACAAACGGTCTTACTGACTGACATCTTCATCGTCTTTATATAGAATGTTACTAGACTCACTCGGAAGCAGGGAAGATAAGTTTGCATTTTTTTCAACAACTGCGAGTTTTAAAAAGAATAATACATGGTACAATTAGTTTTGCATTTTTCTTGCTCTTATATTGCAACTTTCTATAAACTGGTACTCGATTGAAAATGGTTTTTTCTGGTAATGCAAACAGGTAACCCGACAAAACACATGGCGTCGACGAGTCCATTCACGCACCCCTTTTTGACTATTCGACGTCCATTTTTTCATCATGTGACCTCAAATGCATCGTTTTGATTGGCTTAAGGCAACCGGTGTTGACACAAGAATGTTCAAATCTTGATAATTGTATAGATCGCCACTCAGGCGATCATGATGAAGGTTAAACTATCGCTTTAAAAGTTTTATCTGATGTGCATAATTAGTTGATTTTTATTGAGTAGCCACAATTGGTCAGTACAATAGAACAGGGAAAATATTAGAATGTAAACATTGCCATGTGTTTTCATGTAAATAAACATTTACCCATGATGTTTAGTGTCTCCAAACAAAGATCAGTAAGACCGTTTGTGTACAAAACGATTTGACTGTGATGTTATTCACAGGCTGTGATTGGACGGCGTAGAAGATGTAAACATGTTATAGACGCATGTTTAATCACATTCAAAAGTTCATTGTTCTGAAAGTACTGTTGGATCTCGTCAAAACCTCTTTATCAAAAGTAGCACTGTTTTAGACAGCTAATATAAATATACATCGAAATATCGAACACCTCCAATGAACATTTTTTTTAATTAAATGCAAACATTGCTTAAATAAAGGGAAAGTAGATTAAACCGAAAGTAGAATTTGGTTGTCAATACCTAAAACAATAGTTTTGTTACATGTAACAGTGTTCTATTTTGACAGTGGTTTTTTTTTTGCGATAACTAAGACAGTCAGTACAGCAGAACTTAACTTTTAAAATATACTATTACAATGTTGAGTATATTATATTAATCAAGAGAGCCATTATGACCCTTTATCGCTCACCTGAGTACCATTGATATATACATGTACATGAATCTAAGTAAACTAAATTAAATTAAATAAAAAAGAAACTTTTAAACCATTTGACTACTAGAGTGTACACAAAGTTTTTTTCCATATTTGAACTGTGTGACCTAGTTTTTTTAACCCCAGGTGACTAAGTTGAATGAAAATTTAGGCAAATATGCGCCGACTAGAATGTACATAAGGTTTTTCCATGTAAGGGCTGTGTGACCTAGTTTTTGACCCAAGACGATCCATGTCCGAACTCATCCAAGCAATTACTTAGACAAACATTCTGACTAAGTGTGACGACAATTGAAGAAAAAAAATGACCACTAGTGTCCACAAGGCTTTTCTAATATTTATGTCGTGTATGAACTCATCCGAGCAAGCATCCTGATCTAGTATGGTGACAATCGAGGCAATATGTGACCACTCAAGTGTTCCCAAACAAATGCGGACGGATGGACGGACGGACGACAGACAAAATGCGATCACTACGTGACAGGTGAGCTAATGAAAATGTCCTCATAAAAGGAGTCTTATTTTCTCAAATTGACAATATGAAACTTAAGCAAATGGTAAAAGGCCATGATTTTGCGATAACTAAGACAGTCAATACAGCAGAATTTAACTTTTAGAAATGCTTTGCTAATTTCACGACTACTGTGTTATTTGCCTTATTTGCTTAAGATAACCATTCAATTTGTGTATCTTTTTGGGCGGTGTTAGCCGCTCAGAGTTATAACAGTAGTTTCAGTTCTCAGCATTGGCTCTTATGAACAAAATCGAGCCACTTCGCGCATAATTACTGCAAAATTTGATTCTGATAATTTCCGGTAAATATATTATCGTTATAATCAGAATGTCGTTATAATGCGACTAATTTCCATAGTTTTGACTTCTTTATCCGGCAATAGAGCAAAAATTCAGGCCTTTTTCCCTTCATACGGCGCCTTCCCAAAATCAAAATTTATATCTTTTCCCCCAAAGATCTGTATTTTTCTTTTCCGTAAGCATTTTATACAACTTAATGATATGAAAACATCGTAAACATCGAATTTTTCACCAAAACTGAAACCGGAAATACTATTGCATTAAATTACGCAAACGGCTATAATTCATCGATTTTACGCGAGTTGGACGGACGCTTCTCAGTAGTCAGTTTGACAAATGATAGGTTCGGTAAATGATCGTCATTGTATGAACGATATTTAAATCGTCCGTTCGCTCGTTTTATCTTCGGTTCGTGAAGATTTCGACGTCTACTTACACGTTCAAAAATTAGGGGTTTAAACAGCCATTTTCTTTGTTGTATCAGCTTTAATTTTATGAATAAAAAATGACCAAACAATTATGACTTGTAAGTTAAGTTATCGCGTCGTAGGTGTCAACTTTTTCAAAACAAAATCGCCGACATTATGCAATTTAATGTTTACCTTTGGAAATGGTCACCGGTGTTCCCGGTTGATGTAAATCTGACTTTTTAATCATGGCTTAGATTAGATGAAGTAAGAAAAACAAAATAGCTTGGAACTGTAGTCTGCTCGCGTGCAACAAAATCCAAGGTTTCACGTAGTGTTTGTAAAAACGGCTCAGCTGCTGATGGAGATACTATATTCCGTGGAAAGGTTACATTTTTCTCCTTAGACTGATACATGTCCCATTGAAATCGACGAAGAAATGAAATACTTACGGCTATTTTCTGTTTCCAAGCGGAGCAAATGTTTACAGTTTTTGTCTTGGTTTTGATGCATGTTTTGACGTAACGGTCACGTGGTATTGCTACACTGATTGACAAGGTACGGGAAAAGTCTCGAGGAGTTTATCAACCAATCAGTTTACGCCTGTTAACGCGTCATGATTACACCGGAAGTGAACTGTGTACTATCTCAATTGCTGCAAAACGATATTATTGAAAGTACGATTAATTTTATAATAACTGCTTTAGATATAAAGTTTTTCAATAGTCAGTTTTGTAAAGAAGTGTTTAATCTACAAATCGAGACCGATTTTTGCATCCAAGTATATTCCGAAAGGTAAAACTAATCTGTCAGACCGTACCTACAGTAAAAATGGTTTAGTACCATGTGAATATTATAATGAAAGTATAGTTATAAATCGGACGCGGTAATGTATACGGGACCGATTTTTAACTGTGTTTGTTGACAAAATATTATATGTGTGCGTATTTATCAAGTGTGAGGACTGGTGCCAGTGGCTGGATTCTATTCTTAACTACCTAGAGCATTTATGTATCAAATTCTGAATTTGCTTGTATATAATTATTTTCCCAAAATGCATTGTAATTTGTAGAAAATATTGATAAAACCTTGTTATACCATTAATAAGAGGTCTTAACCTTTCAAACAACAAATAACAAACACTATTTGCATGGGCAAAGACTTTTATGAAACCTTGAATTTTGGAGCTACATATAAACATCAAACATATATTATAAACGTTACATTGTGCGTCATCAACTATATGATCACTACAGTATTAATCATCATATATGAATATTGACAACAATAATACAAACTTAAACATGCTTAGACGAATAGTTCAGGCTAAAAACCAGAGATAAAACTATGCCCATAACATATAAAATTCACTCTGGAAAACTGTACATACCCGTCTAAGCATTATGAATTACTTCCAAACTCTTAGTAATGTAAGTAAGTATATATTTAAGATATTCAATCTTACTAACAATAATATAATTCATTGCATATAATGTTAATTTATGACAACCAAAAAGTCGAATTTGAATAAACTACGTGTACAAGGTTCCAAGTCTAGCGTAGAACTGAATAGTCCGTGCGCTATTCCCGCCACTAACCGTTTCCTGTCACGTGACTTATCGCTAGGCGATAAAACAACCCGTATGTTGTATACAAAACGGTGAAGACATACGTTCTGTCGCTATACTACGTAACGCGCAGAACTTAAAATTAACCTTACTCCCCACGGGTGTCATCCTATTTGAAAGCTTGGAATCTGAATCTCTAATCTTAGTATTACGATTGATTTACTCTTTTTAGCGATTTTTGGAACTTTTTTATGAGAAAAAAATACAAATTTAATTTTTATTTTGATCTGATTTTATTATTTCTATGAAAGAATTCTTGATGGTTGTAATTCAAATAATGATATCTTTATTTTCTGTTACCAAAGCTTTCAATAGAGGAGAAAAGCATTTGATTGTGGACTTCATACAGTGCACATCTTGGACTGAATTTCATTAAATTGGCTTATACAGTATTGTAGCAATAACTGAAACTCATTTTAGGACTGTATTAACTAGTTTAGTTTTCATGGCAACCACTCGTTTTTAGACAAGAAAGATATAAAAAAAATGTGATTTTATGTTTGCATACATATATTATACAGTTATTAGGCACTTTTTACATCAATGCTATTTTTATTTTGACATATTTGCTTAAAAATTCTCCCTTGACAGACTTAAGTAACATGTTTGTAATTCTTTAAAACTGGGATATTTGCAGCCTTAGAAGAAACCTTAGCAACTAGTAACTCAGTCAGTGCCAATGTATTATTTTTATATAAGTTGTAAATGTGATTAAATTTAGAATCAAATTAATGTCAGAACTAAGTATGTTTGAATATCATAATTTCAGTAAAAATGATACTTTCCATTGCAAGAATACTGAACCTATCCACTTAAGATTTTCATTTCTTTATATTGATTCTTTTTCAGTCATAATGGGACAACCGATTAATTAAGATCTAGGCATGTATTTTGAATTTAAACTTCAACTTCAAACTTCACAATTCTTAGTGAGCATATGCCATTCATTTTATAGTAAACATGTTCTTTTTTAGTTCAGAATACCTTTATTTTGCTTTTATTTCTTAAAGACTTCCTATAAACATCATTTCAGTGTTCTACAATTTCAGTAGCACCGCCCCATCAGTACTGTCAGTACTTTGATTTTAATTATCAGCTACATGTAGTTTCTTTTTGTAGTGCGCGTCGCATATTGCCTGCCTCTTTGCTCTTTGATGTGTGCGTCTGGTTTTGTTATGTGCGTCGCGCTATGTTGTACGTATAACATTGTTTGTTTTTGTGGATATCGCGCTTTGTATATAAAGAGCGTCTTGTTTTGGTTTTTGAGTCGCGTTTTTCTATGCGTTGTGGGTCTCCTATGCGTCGTGTTTTGTTCTATGTGTCGCGATTTGTTTTATACATCGTGTTTTGTTCTAAGCGTAGCTTGTATGTTGTTTGGATAACGTTTGCTTTGTGTGCCAGGTTTTGTTAACTGTATCGGTTTTTATTGTTTCTGTTGTCTTGGCTGTATACCATTAATTATGTCTCTTTTCTTTCAGGTGTTTTCCACTAAGCTGTTTGATTTCCTTATAGTCTAGCCTATGGTCAACCTCATTTTGTTTTATAGCTGTCTCAAGATTTACGTTTTTAGTGTAACCCCATGTGTACAAGTGTCATATACCAAATATCATTGACTCTTTGAAACAAAATTTACTGAAGTTCGGTTTGACATACAAGAAATTGAATAGTACGGGAAGTTTAATGTATTGGAACGACAACCATCATTGTATGTTTTTTGAATTTATAATAAAAAGGCAATCGAGACGATGATGTATCGTCTTTTGCGGTTTGATGTTAAGAAGTCCATTTGGATTAATTTGCATTTTTAATGTCAAATACACATATCATTTCTTTATAAAAGTGAGAAAATATAATCAAGATGAAAAAAGTAGTATGTAAACTTTAATTGTGAAAGGGTTAACCAAGAGGTGCTGTAAAAGAAACTTTCTATGAAAGGAGGTTGGGTGACATGTTTTTGCAAATAACTGAATGAAAAGTGTCCATCAAGCACTAATTTCTTGTCAAAGACTAATTTATTAGTCAAATCCAAAATAAAATGCTCACAAGATGTAAGTAGTGCATTGCAAAGACATTTTCTTTGTTTGGCCTTTTCTATGAGAAGATGTTCTGCGATATAAAAACAATCGAAATGAAAACAATGCACATAATGTATAAAGTGCACAACAAAACTACATTGCATTTTCTTTGATTGGCAGTTTCTTTGAGAAAATGCTTTGCGATATGAAGAAAAGAGAGCATAAATATCTTGACTGAGTTGTGTCAAATGTAAAAGAACGATCCAAATTTTGTAAAACATGCACTAACTGTATAAAGTCCATTATCAAAAGCTATTTTCTTTGATTGGCCTTTTTCTTGAAGAAAATGCTTTGAGATATAAAAAATCCTTGATAGTGAGCATAAAAACCATGCCAGCGTTGTGACGAATGTATATCTATCTATAATTGTGACGATACCATTATGAATCGAGGATTAGTTGTTTGACTTTTTTATATATTTTTGTTGCAGAGTACAATACAAGCGCATGTTAATGTAATATATAATAGGCTCACAGTTAGTTGTGAGATACAACTGTTCTCTAGTCGTGTAAAGTGACTATAGTGATCAGGATATATATAAAGATAGATAGATCTCGAACACCGGCTTTACTTGAAATTATCAGTGGAAAATGTTGTTGAATTGAAACAAGTGATTGTTTTAATACAATTGAATATTTTACTTGGAATTTAATTTTTTGAAATTTTATTTTTTATCTGAGTTGTGATAACTGCAGAGCTATTATATTTTCAAGTAAGTAATTTTCATTGTAATTTTACTTGATTTTAACCTTGTATTAGAATTTGAACAGATTAAAACAAAACAAAACAAAGGCCGAAATGTATTAACTGAACAACATATATTTGAAATAATAATCGAGGAAATCATTTTTGTTTAGTTTTTATCTCTTTTTTGAAATTATTAAATCTCTATGGGTTCTCTTCTGTTGTATTCTTCTAGTACTTTAGAAATTAGAAAGTTTATTTTATCATTATGTAGGCATGCAATAACTCTCAGCTACGCTATAAATAGAATGGTGGAATTTTCTGTTGTATAGTATTTTTATATTACAGTGATACTCTACAAAACAAAAACATTTTTGGACTAGAGTGAATTATTTCGAAATTTTAAAAACTTCTTGTTTTCTAGAGGAATTGTATAAGCATAGAGGTGTCCAAAATGTGATAGAGCATATCGTTCTGATTTATAGTCTACCTATCTTGTAGTGAAATTTTGATCACCGTAGGACATTTTTGTTAATGCAAATCTAATGGTTGATTCATGTAGCTGGATGCCTCCCTGATATCGTACGGGGGGATGTATAAAATCTAAATCGCGTTTAAGTCCGTAATCTAGGTCAAAGGTCAACTAGGTCCATTTATTTTTTATCATACCCTATGCTCTTTATACTGAAATTTCAAGAAATTTAATCGGTAAAGTTGAGAGTTTCTTTGTTGAAAACTAATGTATTATGATTAAACTTTATTTCTATGAAAAAACTGGAGTGTTTGAATGCATGATTACTTCCCTTTTTAGCATTTTGTCGCGAAAATAGGTGACAAAAACAAAATCGTATTCAATAGTTCAACTAGTAGAACTACAGTTAGTGTTTATGGTTTAAATCTACTTGAATTGTGTTTAGTGATGCTTCATTACCTATTTAGTAGACATTTCATACTCGATAAGGTTAAAATAATGTCACAGTAGTGTAAAATTAAGGGCGAGTGGTATAACTGTTTTTAGAGATTTTTTGACACATTTGGAAAACTTTTGAAAAGGCAGTTCATTATTTAATTCACGTTGCTAGATGACTTACTGAGCCACATAGAAAATGTTTAAAATCCTATTTTGTGATAAAAATGTGTTATTTAGGTCAAAGGTCAACACAGTGCATTTTCTTATTATCAAAGCTATGTGATCATTGTACAGTATATTTCTTGCAAAAAGTCATGTACATTTATAATAGAAAACTTTTAAAATACGTTCAAATTGTTCTAAAGATTTTTAAATGCGTCTGGTTACATGATTACGTTCCTTTATGTGATGTTTGTCGCGTAAATAGGTAAAAATACAGCTCCCATTTAGCTTAGTAGGTAGCTCGTTGGTCTGCTGATCGCTAGGTTTTTTATTTCTATTCCCGGGTAAAGCATAATTTCATGGAGTTTGTTCATGAAATGATTTCTGTGATAGTTCTCCCTCCTACCACTTATTCTTAATCATGTCAGTCACTGACGAAAGTACATGCTAAGTAACTTGGTAGAGAGCTTAATCCAGATATTTAGCTTTTCTAGGACGGCCGTGATATGACCTTTAGGATGTGCTGCTACGGCGTTGGACCCAACTAAACGGGGAAATACACAATAAATCAACCCTAACATGACAAACATTGAGTTAAGAACATATTTTGATTTCTATGAAATGTTTGAAAATGATATCTCCTAATTGAATTCGAAAGCCGCCGAATACTTCGGCATGCTTGCAACTAGTGACCTGTGGTGTTAGAAACAAGAGCAATTCTGCTACATGCAAGTATTATAAAGCAGGCCAAGTCTGCATATTTGGGTGTGATTGTAAAGTACAAAATTGTGCTAATCCTGTTTCGTCTTTTGAGAAACTATATCGTCGCCTCAATCTAATAATGTCCTATAACAATGGCTCTATGTCCAGGACATAGATCAATATTTGGACTGAAAACACTGTTATCCGATCAAAATGAAAGCTTTGTCACTCGTTATCTGTCTTAATTGACCATAACAATGCTCTAAGTCCATGAAAGCTCGTTCGTACATTGCTCTATCTCCTTTCGTTCAGGCAAGGTTCACAATTTGATAATCGTGTTTTTATTACTAAATGACATCGATGAACTTGTGTATACCTAAATTAATGAGTATGCTACAATGTAGGCAGTGTTACAAACTCAAAATGATAGAAAATTTGCCCAAATACCACTATGTTGTCTTCTTGGAGATAGCGCAATGTTAGAACGAAATGGATCAACCAAAATTAGCAAATTTTTATCTATCTCCAAACACTTTTTTGCAGGTTTCGTATTATTATTCATAATATTTCAATAATATTCCTCGTGTTTGTTATTAAATACATTATTATTGTGCATCCCAAGTATCATGCCTATAAAGACTGATACAACGAAGATATCACCTTTCGAACTTATGAAGTCGATTTCCCAAAAATAAAAATTTGGTAGTTAGGACATTGTTAGATTGAGGCGACGATATGTTTAGGATTTGTACCATTTAGATTATGATACATTTTACAAACATTTCATAGAAATCAAAATATTTTCTGAACTCAATGTTTGTCATGTAAGGGTTGATTTATTGTGTATTTTTCCCGTTTAGTTGGGTCCAACGCCGTAGCAGCACATCGTAAAGGTCATATCACGACCGTCCTAGAAAAACTAAATATCTGGATTAAGCTCTCTACCAGTTACTAAGCATGTACTTTCGTCAGTGACTGACATAATTAAAAATAAGTGGTAGGAGGGAGAATTTTCATAGAAATCATTTCATTAACAAACTCCATGAAAGTATGCTTTGCCCAGGAATAGAAATAAAAAACTCGCGATCAGCAGACTAACGAGCTACCCACTGAGCTAAATGGGAGCTGTATTTTTACCTATTTACGCGACAAACATTACAAAAAGGGAAGTATTTTAAAGTGTTCTACCATAAATTTTGTTGACTTTTTGACAGTAATATACTGTACAATGATCACGTAGCTTCAATAATAAGAAAATGCACTCTGATGACCTTTGACCTTAATAATACATTTTTATCAAAAAATAGGTTTTAAACATTCTTTATGTGGTTTAGTAAGTCATCTAGCAACGTGAATTGAATAATGAACTGCCTTTTCAAAAGTTTTCCAAATTTGTCAAAAAATCTTTAAAAACAGTTATACCATTCGCTCTTAATTTTACACCACTGTGACATTATTTTAACCCTATCGAGTATAAAATGTCTGCTAAAAAGGTCACGAAGCATCACTAATCACAATTCAAGTAGATTTAAAGCATAAACACTAACCGTAGATTTACTAGTTAAACTGTTGTAGACGATTTTGTTATTGTCACCTATTTTCGCGACAAAAATGCTAAAAAGGGAAGTAATCATGCATTCAAACACTCCAGTTTTTTCATAGAAATAAAGTTTAATCATAATTCATTAGTTTTCAACAAAGAAACTCTCCACTTTACCGATTAAATTTCTTGAAATGTCAGTATAAAGAGCATAGGGTCCAATAAAAAATAAATGGACCTAGTTGACCTTTGACCTAAATTACGGACTTAAACGCAACTTAGATTTTATACATCCCCCGTACGATACCAGGGAGGCATCCAGCTACATGAATCAACCATTAGATTTGCATTAACAAAAATGTCCTACGCTTTCATTTTCTAGAGGTTTTTTTTTTTGAAATCGTAGGTAGACTATTAGTGTAACTGGGAGTACGCGCATTATTTTACATCCTTTATAGTGAGCATAAAGGTCTTGCCTGTGTTGTGTCGATGTTAAAAACAACTTAGTTATATTGTGCACCACCGTTATAATGTGCATTTCCAAAAGCTATTTTCTTTATTGGCCTTTTTATTTCAGAAAATGTTCTAAGATATAAAAAAAATCATTGATAGTGAGCATAGAAACCTTGACTGCGTTGTGTTGAAGGAAAATCTATCTATAATCATGACAATACCATTATAAATCAAGGATAAGTTGTTGTTGTTTTTTTCATATTTTTGTTGCAGAGTACAATACAAGCGCGTGTTTATGTAATATATAATAAGCTCACAGTTAGTTGTGAGATACAACTGTTCTCTAGTCGTGTAAAGTGACTATAGTGATCAGGATATATATAAAGATAGATAGATCTCGAACACCGGCTTTACTTGAAATTATCAGTGGAAAATGTTGTTGAATTGAAACAAGTGAATTTTTATATTTATTTTTTTTTACTTTGGAATTTTATCTTTTTTATTAGAGATGTGATAACAAGATCTATATTCTTTTCAAGTAAGTAATTTGTAATTTACTGGTTACTTGTTTCATAAAGTTGTTTTAGAACTTTGCAGATATAATAGCAGAACAGAACAACACAAACATTAATTAACTTGAACGACATGTTGAAAATAACTTTCGAACGATCATCGAAAAAGTGTTCCTTTTTTATTTTTTATAATTATTTGGAAATCAATTTTCGTTTTTTGGGTTATGTTTTGTTCCATTCTTTGTGTACATGTTTGAAATTCGAAAATATATTTTTTCATAATGAAGTCATTCAATACCTCACAATCACGTAATAAAATAGAATGCTGGAATTTTCTAGTATAGTATAGATTTTGTTTAATAATACAGTAATACTGGGCATAAAAAATAGCACATAAGTAAATTATTTCGCAAAATGTTTGCAAAAGTCATGATTTCTAAAGGAATTTTATCAGCATACAGGTGTCCAAAAAACGTGAAAGATAATATTGTTCTGATTAAAGCCTATTATCAATAGTAACACTGTTTTAGGACGTCAAAGGAAATTAAACGTTTATCTATTTCAAACACCTCTGATGAGCAAGATTTTTTTAATTAAATGCAAATATTGCTTAAATGTGTTATGTAAATATTGCTTAATAAGTTCGTTGGTCACAGCATGCTTAATATTAAGTCTTTATATAAACAATACTTCAAATGCTTTAAATGTTATTGGAAATATGTATGGTCCTATATTTCTACTGTAAAACTGTATACTTGTTTCTAATAATTGGTTCAAATAGTAACATGTGGTTGCTCGCTAATTGACTTCACAGATATCACTTCTGGTCATCGTTGTGCTGGCATATATGTTGACAAAGACAAGATCAAAAGGAAATAATTTTATAGCCAGCTCCTCGATGGTTCGAATCAATGCCATTTGTTTCCTAAAGCAAGAAACTTGGCTTAGTACTGGGGGACCAGGGATCAAGAAACTTGGCTAAGTACTGGGGGACCAGGGATCAAGAAACTTGGCTAAGTACTGGGGGACCAGGGATCAAGAAACTTGGCTTAGTACTGGGGGACCAGGGATCAAGAAACTTGGCTTAGTACTGGGGGACCAGGAATCAAGAAACTTGGCTTAGTACTGGGGGACCAGGAATCAAGAAACTTGGCTTAGTACTGGGGGAACCAGGGGTCGGACTTGTAAGTGATTAAGCTTAATTGGAAGAACTTATTTTACAATTGACATAAAATAATTAGTATAAATCGAGCTGACATAAATTAGTATTAACTATGTATTCATGCATGGACCCTGGACTTTAATTTAGATTTGTTTGATCTTTAAAAAAATGTACTACTTTAAAATTCTATAGCTCGTTTAGGATAACTTGAGACAAACGACTCAGTTTGTTTACATATTTGGGACTCGGGTAAAATAGGGAGGTCAGCTGATTTTGTGTAATGAAAGTATTAAACATGTCTTAATGCGTGGAACGTGTGTTCTCGTACTAAATTTAATACATCAAAAACACACTGATAATAGTCGATAATTACGTGTACTAAACTTAAATCCACCTGTGTATAAAAATGGTATCGTTGTATTTTGTCTCAAGTTATCCTAAATGAGCTATAATGCATGCTTCAATTGATTTATGGACATTTACTAGTACAAAAATAACAAAACGTGTTTGTGTAAACATTAAAAATGATACAATCCACATCACCGTATATTGGTTTTAGAATGAGGTTCTACAAATGGCTATCCTTAAAGCATTGGGTACAATAGCCCTTCCCTGTGAGGATACATAAGTATTATCAATTTTTTCTTACCCTATTATAAGCCATTATCTTCTTAAGTCGTGTTTCATGCAGTAAACTAATTGTGTGATCAACTTCAACATTTTAGATTGGTTATTGGTTATTTACCGTATTTCCGACCCTTTCCCACTTTGAAAATTTACCGAATCCATGCAGAAGTAGTCCCTCAGTATATGTATAAAGAAATTCAAAAAGATCGTCTGCTATGACGGGCGCATAAATACACTAGTAATGCGAACTATATTACAAGCGTAAGAATATTCGCTGCTATGCAGTGCGTCTCAGTAGTGATGATATACGTCATCTTATGTAATAGAGTGATATCAACGATTCAGTCACTACCCGTCGTTTGTGCTAGTTGTTAGTAGAGATGTTACATCATCTTATGAAAAAGAATGGTTCTATAGGAAAAGTTTAAAGATCGTAGTAAATGACTTTAAATGATATCTGAATAGTGGACTTCATTTATTTACATACAGATGCAGTAGAATAAATGTTCATGAATGATAACTTTTAAGCGGCAGTTATTGAATTGTTTCAAGAATGAGCCCTTTGACTTGTGGTGATTGTGTGAAAAAAAAATCAGTAGTGTGTTTGCCTGTCCGGTTAACCTGTTGTATTTATATGTCGATTGTTTAAAATGTTTTGAACCGGAACAATGCTAGTCTACCTATCAAACTAATATCACTGAACTGTTCTTCGTGAACAAATTTTTTGTTGGAGCCGGAAATCTAATTCTTATTCTCAAACCCGAACAAATTCAGTGCCTTCAGCGCTTTGATTTAATATAGAAAGCAGAATTTGATTAGCGAAACCGATCCAAGCAATTAGCGAGTTCTTTAAATGACTAATACTTCGTGATTTTGTAATAGCCAGGGGTCTATTTTATAAAGTCACATGACTAAATGCAAACCTTTAATTTGTGTATGCGTGAATCACTGATTTTGTTTGGAAATGTTCCTATCTGACTACTCTATGTAGTATTTCAAAATAATATAGAAACATGCTCATTATGCTCGTCGACTTCTGTGTAAGATCGAGGTTTATTTCACATAAAGGTTTATTTCACATATTTTCAAGAGTGGCATAGCCACGAGCGAAAATGTCATTCTCTGAGCTTAAGAGTTAAAATAAAAAGATCTTATTTCAAAATTGACTAATATTCTGTTTCCTTAACGATTTTTATCGATATATTTTTATCTGACGTCATTTCTCTTTTAAGATTCTCGGCTTTATGCTTATCATGGATCTATTGATTATGTAGTTTTGTAGTTTTGATATCAATATTATGCGTTATTCTGCATATGGTATATACTGAGGTTTGAAATTTTGGACCCCCCCCCCAGAAAAAAATCCTGAATCCACCCATGGGTGTTATATATATTTACTACAATGACGATTCAGGATTTTACAGTTTACGAAATTAGTGGGTGCCAGGTTGCTTGAACTTATTATTTCGGGCAAACAAAAATTTCTTTTAGGGTAACCAAAACACTACATACAAGAATGACTTGTTCTCATAACCACCTTCATGTCCTTATTTTGGTTGACTGATTTTAAACTTCTATCGCTTGTTACATTTAAATAAACGACGTTTCAGGGTGAAACATGAAGGAAGCAGCATCTAATCAAAGATGCCACTTGAATGATGATTCTATCATTCATTCACTTGTATAAGGATTCAATGAGAATAGTTTTAATGAAATTACTATAGCTCGTTTAGGATAACTTGAGACAAACGAATCAGTTTGTTTACATATTTGGGACTCAGGTATTACATAAAACGGGGAGGTCAACTGATTTTGTGTAATGAAAGTATTAAGCATGTCTTAATGCGCGGAACGCGTGTTCTCGTACTAAATTTAATACATTAAAACACACTGATAATAGTCGATAATGACGTGTACTAAACTTATATCCACCTGTGTATAAAAATGGTATCGTTCTATTTTGTCTCAAGTTATCCTACACGAGCTATAGAATTATCAGTTAGAATTCTAAATAAAAATAACTGTCTGAGATTAAATGATTTTCTGAATTTAATTTTTTCTGAAGAAATTATTTAATTTGATTTTCACATAATAGCGACTACATGTAAAGTTCATTGACACTAGGGCCCATATTCACTATCGCATATTCACTATATTACAGTAATATATCTAAGGCTGAACTAAAAGCACTTCATGCGTTAGCCAGAGACAGCAATATAATCATCAAGAAAGCAGACAAGTCTGGTAATATTGTTATTATGAACACATGTGACTATAGAGCTGAAGTTTTGAGACAATGAGACAATACCATGTATTACGAAAAGTTAGATTATGATCCATCTAAGGAAGTACATAAGAATATATCAGACTGTGTAAATGGTCTTAATTTTGATGCCAAATTCGACACATTTCCTGTTAATATCCGTACACCCCAGTTCTACATTCTACCTAAAATTCACAAACACTATAATAACAATCTACCAATCGGTTATCCTGGTAGACCAATCTTTTCAGGCTGTAAGGCACCTACTGAAAATATATCCCAATATATTGATTTTATCCTGTAACCTTTAAAGCAATCATTGTCTTCTTATGTTAAAGACACGTCTGATTTTATTCAAAAGGTTCGTAACATTAAATTTAGAAGCAAAGACTCTTTTCTGGTAACTTTAGATGTGACATCGCTATATACAAATATTCCCCACTCAGACGGTATAGAAGCATGTAAATATTTCTTAGACTGTAACTCTAACCTAACACAAGTATCAAGTGATAAAATAGCTGATCTATTTTCACTAGTTTTAGAAAATAATTGTTTTCAATTTGACGGTGTTAATTATCGTCAACGTAAGGGCACTGCTATGGGCAACTCTATGGCCCTTACTTACGCATCTCTCTTAATGGGTAAATTTGAACAAGATTTCCTCCTGTCTTCTCGTAAAATGAAACCTTTATATATGGTTAAGGTTTTTAGATGATATATTTTTCGTATGGGATCATTCACATGAAGATCTTATGCAATTTATTCATGACATCAATAACTTGCATCCATCAATAAAATTTACTTATACAATTTCATTGACCGAAGTTCCATTTTTAGATGTTTATATCAGTAAGAATGATTCACTAGGAGTAGAAACTAATGTTTACGTAAAAAATACTAATATTCATTCTTCTAGTCACCCGAAATCATGTAAGGACGGTATCCCCTTCAGTCAAGCTAAACGATACAGACGTATCATTTCTGACAATGCTACTTTTAATGAGTCAGTCAAAACATTGCGAGAATTTTTCTTGGATCGAAATTATCATACAAACATTGTTCACCAAGCAATCGAATACACTTCATGTTTAAGTCAAGATCAAGCTCTTGAAACAGTCCATAAGGAATCAAAGCACTGGAGTGCTGGAGGAACGATGTCCTGAACTTATTCTTTGATTAAAGAATATATTATTATGTATATTATCTATAAAATAATGTATTAAGTATCAATTAACAGAATTTAACAAAAGGATAGCACTAGACTTGTCAAGTGGTTTGCTCGTGGCAAGGTTTATCTTACTTTATCAAACAAAATAAACCAGTCAAAGAATTAATTTTCATCAACACATTTTAGGGTCATGTACAGCAGCGATCTCACCAAACCAAAGATTATTCTGGACTATTTTCTTTAACCAAAAGGAGCTGACAACTCATTTGTGGTTATCAATGGGTATTTTTTAACGAGATCGTTAATATTTTCGTTAAAATTTTAAAGATTTGGTGTGGAATGACAAGCTGAATTTTTCACAAAAACATCGACTTTCTAACAATTCATTTAAGGTTTTTCCAAAAGTACTAAGCTCTTTTGCATCAAGCTACATTCCCGTTTTTGTTCACGAATTTTAAGTCAAATTAACGTTTTGTACTTGCAATTTATTCACAATTAAAATTACTCTTAGAATCGTCTATTTCATATAAATATTTGTTTAAAATTCCGTACACACTTATACATATTCATTCCAAATTATAATCAAAGTCTATAACTTAAAATCGCTCAAGTAAACTTTTAATGTGACACTTTGAAGACGACAACGTCATATCGCCGTATATTAAATATCCGGTAAGTGTATTAGTCATATCCAAAATGGCGGGTGTAATAACAATTGAATAAGTCATGTCGGTAAATATTTGTTTATTTCGAGTAATAATGAATTTAAACAAGTTTTTTGACGTTTAAAAGTTGAAACATACGCATGTTATTTGACTTCCGTAACTCTAGCCAACCCTGTCAGGGTTGTCTACAATTACGGAACTTCCGTAACTCTAGAACCTTGGTCAAGAGTTACGGTACCGTAACTCAAGCCACTGCTTAATATAATACGATCATTTAATATTGTTTATTACTATCGAATGATGTAATTATGTTACGCATATAACAGGCATTGTCAAAAACATCGTAGGCCCTTTTTACTCCAACAAGTAATCATTGCAGTTGTCACGGGTTGAGTTGCCTACGGGTTGAGTTGTCCCGTCTCCATTGCAAAATTTAAATATCCTGAGAGTAACCTCCCTTTTCCTGAAGAGTTTCAAGAACGACAACACAAGCCAGCGTTGCATTACATTTAAATGAGATGTTAATGAGTTTCACGCTTGAACTACGCCTCTTTGTCTATGTTGAAAATTGTTGAAGCGTGAAAAGAGTAATCTTATACTTTCTTGTTACCATTGGAACGATGCTAAATTAGTATCGTTCCAAAAATCTTCTATTTTACCATTTGTTGTTGAATACAACCCCTCTCTTCCAAATTTAGGGGCCATTTTAAATAAATATTGGGACTTGTTAAAATTGTCTAATAACGAAAGTGTTAGAAATTTACACTCTCACTCACCTTTAGTTGCTTTTAGGCGCCCCCGTAATATAAGTGACTTACTTGTAAAATCTACTATTGTAACAAATAAACAGCAATCTTCTAACGTGTCGCAAACATGCAATAGACCCCAAAGTGTTCACATTGTAAAAATATCATTGTTGATAGTGAATTTACAAGCTTTAATACAAATAAATCATACAATCTTAGAAAGTGTACATATTGTTCAACACGTAATACTATCTATGTTATAACATGTAAAAGAATGTCATAAACAATACGTTGGGCAAACAAAACCAACAAGTCTCTAAACTTATGAATAGTCACAGATTTGATAATAGAAATTTTGATTCTTCCTATGCCCAATATAGTTCAAAACTTTTAGCGTATAATACTAAGCACATAAATTTCCCTAGTGGCAAACAACTGTTCTTGATTCAGGGTACAGATAGACAGAAGGTATCCGAAGAAAATATTTCTAAACCAAACTCAAATAAGGTGTTTATCAACCCCTCAATCCTGCTATTGTCGATGAAACGCTCCTCCGACTTAGATTTGCTAAGTATGTGGTTTGAAATCATGCATGGGTTAGTCTTACATAAAATGTGGAATACGTTCTCTACATATTTGAGTAATACGTCATCACTTTTGTAATATTTAGCTAGGCCATTGACCTCAGCAAATGATTAAAAGTTTGCATTTGTCATTATAATTGTTGATTAGTTAAGCATGCGATTACAGAAACCCGTTTGGAAACATTTTACATCTGGTTAACACATTACTTTAGAAATTAAAAATAAATAAAACCAAAATACTATATTCAAATAAACATTTGGCAATCGCTGGGTGCATTAATACCCGCCTTATTCGCTCAGTCGGGAGCACGCCTGAATACGTATCCAGGGATCGTAAACTTGATATCCGAAAGGAGTTTTATGAACAGTGCTTCAGTGGTAGGATGTGTGCTCAGCGATAGAAAACCTGCAAGGATACTGCAAATTACATCAAGACATTTACCTGCAATTTCTTAACTTTACCGTGTAACTTTACATTGTAAATGGATACCTGCGAGGGTGGTATTACTGATTTCCATTTCGCCAATTTGTCGGCTGCACAAAAATGGAGTAAAAAGACTTTCTAACGAGATCGATGGCCAATGGTAATAGCTGATATGTCGGTGAGCGTGTATTAGCATTTAACTAAATCAAAAAACTGCAATTACATTTACTTTTACATAATAATATTCACAACAATAACACGTACGATCATATTATATTTATCTATCCTACCGCAAAGTGATCTTTTACAAGGAAACCCTATTGACCTAATAAACCTATCTTTATTCGGCACCGTTGCTTTATCCGGCAATCACATGACTACACATGACGGACTACATTTCTACATAACCATAACATTGGGCATCAAAAGCGGCTGCGTTTCATTCTTTTAACGACAACTTAACAAATATATTTTACCCAAAATAATCTTATACGGGGTTTTACAAACAATTTCAATAATAATCTTTAAATCACTTACTTCATCATTCAAATTTAACAGAAACTCAACCGTTGACGCTGTATAGTACCAAACTAAACTAGCACTGAATTCCATTCTGTGTATAATTTGACGAATATCCAAAATGAATTGTTCCGTGTTTATTTAAAAAATCGAGTTTATTTTAGTGATTTTTTTTCTTTCATTTGCCTTTACTTAATTATAATGGAGTCAATCATCTGGATTATTTCTTGACACGCTAACACTTATAAGACCGCTTAACACAACCACTGCGCTTCAATTCGGCCATCTGAATTTAAAAGCATGTTAAGCATGTTAAGGGAGTTCGGAAGGAAAGAAGTTTATGATGGATTTTTTTTAAAATTCATAAATTTATTTATTTTTCATTTGAAGTAAATTCATCAAAAAAAGATAGGTCACCGTCCATTTTAAAAAAGTACAGCTATTTAAAAATGACCCCCAAAAATGTGTAAATTTCCCGCCAAAATACGCCAAAAATACCATATATCAGTCAGATGCGTAGAAAATAGCCTATTTGTCATTAAATGATGGTTATTTTTGTGATGGACGATGAACATTGAATCTATCCCTCAAAATCATACAGTTTTACAAAATTCTAATACTCGAGTTAAGCAAAAAATTCGTTCAAAAACGATAATTACCCCACCCACTTGTAAAATAAATTCTATAACAGTCAATTTTTACGCAAGGATATAAACAACCCTATGATGGAATTTTTTTATTTTTGTGTTAGAAAGATCGAATAATGACTTATTTTTGAAAAAACAAGAAAAAAAACAATAGGTCATCGTCCTATTTAAAAAGTTACAGCCATTTAAAGATGACACCCAAAAATGTGTAAATTTCCCTCCAAAATACGTCAAAAAATACCATGTATCAGTCAGACGTGTAGTAAAATAGCCTATTTCTCATTAAATGATTTTTTTGTAATACACAGATAGAATTAGATCTATTTACTTTTTTCATGCAGTTTTACAGAATTTTATCGATCACGTTTCGCAAAATGTTCTTTCAAAAATGATAAATACCCCTTTTTAAGAAGTAGTCTCAAAATGTTGATTTTTTACGTAACAGTGTTTTGTGACCTTGAAATGATTTTTTTTTAAATGATACAATGTCTTATTATCAGAAAGAAAAAAGAAAAAAAAGGTCACTGAACTTTTTAAGAAATGTGACATGTTTTAAAAACAATATTAAACACAAAATCTGAGCAGATTATAAAATTCCAATGTTTATTTCTGGTTAAATTTATTTCAACTAAAATATTTTAACTACTATCTGCATGTTTTATTTCATATAGTTTAAAACTAAAATAAAATGAATATTAATTATAATATTGTTTTGTCAAGAAATGATACATTTTAACACATTTTTGCCCTGTAAGGGTTACCCCACCCACTCCTTAAATAGCCATTCAAAATAATATATTTTGTGTCTTCCATGAAATTTTGATAATGTCATAAATCTTCCTAAAAAGGTGATAAATAAATCTTTACTCTACATATTTATTAAAAAATCCTTTTATTTCTAAATTCCCCACATTCTCGTTCCCAGAGTCTAGTAAGATTCTCAATACTAGCTAGTGTAGGATTCTTAGCCTGTCGTTCACAATAGAACACACTTAACAAGACTAAGACACCACAACACTGTTGTAGTGGGCAGCTTCACTTGGTTTGGATGTGAACAAGTCAACACACGCGCTAATTTTCAACTTTATTGTGTATAGCTGACAATAACTAGCGGTTATCTGAAAGTTAAAACAATACTCTCAGTAACAAAATTTACATATTATGTAAAAAACAAAGTAGAAAACAAATTACAAACAAAATACAAAACACAATATTCACATTAAAAAAGTATAACTTACAAACTACAAATTTATTAATCTAAGTATCATAAATGTAATTATTTTACTTATACAATATAAAAACCTAAGTATTTTGAACTAAGTATTTAAACAAAATTACTTCTGCACAAATGCAAATAACACAAAAAAGAAAACTTACTGAACAATGGTTTCTTGTCCAAACGAAGTGAAAATTGAAATAAACTTATACTTTCGTTCTTATTCTTCTGAAAGCTTAACACGAACTGCACAGTGGCAAGGCGGCAAGCCTCGCATTTCCAAATTGACATTTCTTGAAACTATTCTAACCAATCACAAGGCCGAAAGTGCCATTTATCAAACGTCTAAATTCAATTTTGAAATCTAAATATGGGAAACAACCCCCCTCTGTACACCGGAACTCCTAGCACAACCAGGAAGCTCTAAATTAACATCAAGACAATCAGCGGTCATGCTTAAGTGTCATTTGGTTCATTATTTACAATGTGGCAAATAGTTGCTAAGAAATTAACCCGACTAAAGCAGACGGTCGAAAGGATATAGAGCAATAAAAGATCAACATCAAACATGACCAAGGGTCACTGATAATTTCAACTAATATCAATTCGGAGTCTGCAACAGCTAGTATTGAGAATCTTACTAGACTCTGGGAACGAGAATGAATTCCCCATGGCAACCAAATATTCTAAACAGTTGTGAAAAGGGAAATTCACATGTTCTTAATTGTTTTATACCATATCTAGTTATTGTGTTAATCCTTACAACAATTCCAGTAATAAACACAAACTAATTTTCGAGTTAGTCCTGTAAAATTATATTTTTGTTGCCATATTTGCCAGGATGACTAAATTCATACCTTTTTTTAAGTTGGCTGCAATTCTAATCTTAGTGCCTTGAACCTCACAATCATATGGAATTAAATGATCATACACTGTGGTTATTACTAGGTACTATTCATGGTCAGTTTTCATTTTTGTTATCTAATATATCTTTCCAATTAAATATAATAATAATAATAGATTAACAAGATTCACACTGTTCTATGATAAGCTTCATTTAATATGATTGAAAGGTGGTGTTTACAAGTATACATGCATTATATATAGTATTTAAGATCAAGGGAGGTAACTCATACAAACTTAAATCTAATAATATAACAATTTGCAAGTAGAACCTCATCAACAATGCCATGAAGATATAGAGGATATTCGCTAATTTCGGTGTAAGATCGATTTATATTTCACCGAGTGAGCTTAGAAAACATATTTTCACGAGTGGCGTAGCCACGAGTGAAAATGTCATTTTCTGAGCTCACAAGGTGAAATATAAATCGATCTTACACCGAATTGGCGAATTTTCTGTTTCTTTCATGCTTTCACCTGGAAAATGATACAAGACTTTCTTGATTCTACCTGTGCCAGTTCATGGACTAGCTAACCGTATAACTCATTATTAATGTGATAAAGCGAAACCAAGTAGTTCCATTGTGCACAATGTATTGAAATAGAATCGTTCATTTATAAAGACATTACCCATCCAAATCTAATTAATCCATGTTTGTTACGGTAAACAAGTATGTGGAAAAACAAATTTAAACTCGACAATCGTGTAACAGTTTCCTAACGCGGAGGGAGACAAAATGTGTACTGTAGATTAACAGTCAAGGTCAAGGTAAATGTGTTTACGTCGGAGTTGGACTACACGAGTTTTAAATCAATACAGTTTTTATTGTGATGACATATTACGCGGTTAAACGGAGGGATTTAAACGATATTATCAAGCGACTAGAAAATGCATATTTCTATTTTTAACACTGATTTGTAAATCACGATATGGATATAAGGATAATGTAAGGAAACGCATAAATCTACGCACTGAAGGGATGCGTCATGGATTTGCCAAAATGGCGAAGACTCAAGGAAGCCGATGATTTTTTGAGCCAGTTCATTATATCTAATGTATGCACAGATTGGCTTGGATTTATACTAGTCAACCTTTGTATTTATCGTATAATGACTGGATATTCATCAAATGAATCACAGAATGGAATCCAATGCACATGATGCAGCTACAGTCAACGTTCGGACATGTTTGAGTTTTTCCTCGCTGGATTTGAATACGTAAGTTATTTAAAGATTTGTAATGAATTTTCTCGCGAAAACATGTATTAGACTATTTTATGTTTTAATTTTTACTTATATTAAAAGTACGAAACTCTCGCATTTGACCCCAGTTATGTAGAAAAAATCTCCGTCATATCAGTCGCGTGATTGCCGTGTAATCTGGACTGAAGCTGTGTCGACTAAATTTGTAGACTTTCGTTTTAAAAATTAGTTACCAACAGGATAAGATATTTAATATTCATAGCTCGAAGAGTTATGTTTAATCGATTTAATCGTGCCGTTAAAGTGCTACCAGGGTATCAGTATTTTTGTGAGTCACAAAATAATAAATCTAGATGAAGTGGTCAAGTAAATGCAGTTGTACCCCTTGTATATAAGTATATAAAAGGTATGTTTGAAAAATCAAAGGGAGGTAACTTGACAATTCCCTGTGGTTTGCGCAATTGAAGTATATTAAATCCAGCTTATGTAAGGGGAAATTCCCTTGCATCGCTTCAGTTTGTTATATAATCCTGTGTTCATCAAAACTTTATGTCCGACAGAGCTTTTGGCGCTTTAATTACATGGTAGAAACCTAACAAAAGTCTTACTTTTTATTCATAAAATAGCCATTTTACAGTAACTAGCCTAACTAGTTCTATAATGCCAATTTTGAACTAAAATTATCATTATCAGAACACTGTTTTACTGCTTCCAAAATGTTTAACAGTTTTTTAGAGCTTTAGAAAAAAATATATTTAAGTTGAAATCTGTGAACAACTTTGCTCTAAATGATGAAAAATATACAGACTGTTTTTAATTAGAAAATACCGTGTAAATCCGTAATAATCTTGCCCTAGAATTTCTTTCAATGATAATTCTCTAATGCTCCGATTTAAAATGGAATGAAAATGGTTAGTGATATTATGAAATGTCATTATTGTACGATTATATTGAACTGTCCGATTGCATAAATTAAAACGTCACATTACACGGTATATTTAATACTCGGTTAATTTCGGTAGTTCACGTAGAGCATAGTGTTAGCGCATAACACTTATGTATTATATCTTATTTGCAACACGTATCGTAGTTTGTGTGGCCGAGTGGGGAGACGGCCAGACTACAAATCTTTTTATTGCGGGTTCGAATCCCGACAGAAACTTTTTTTATCTCTTTTTCTTATTTAAATGATGGGCGGATTGTGTAAAACTCATTGTCCCTCGCGCATCATAAAACTTGTAGAAGTCTTTGTTATAAATTTAGAGGCATCTCTATCTCTTTAAGTGATGATGACAGTAGCACAACCGACACATTCAGTAAAATTGAGTGAGTTTTACATTGTTTGTTTTAAAGTGTTTTATTTCTATGTCCAAAATAACTGAATAAAATAGATGTAAAACAAAAAAAATACAAAACGAAAAACAACAAAAAATAAAAATAAAAATGGCATATTTAGCTTCAGACTGGCACTTCTTTCGAAAATCAATGTTTGGTACCATTGCGCTTCAACCGTACGACCATTCAGCCAGATGTATATCGACACTAAATTAACCTACATTTCGTAATTTTTACTGCAAATTTCTATTTATAGAACGCGGAAAATAATATATACAGTGTGCGATAACCGTGTAATTATGCAATCGGACAGTTCAATATAATCGTACAATAAAGTTAAAGGGAAACGGTGTTTATACAATAAGTCGGTAGATTCGTGCAATTAACTATAATTATTGTCGATAACACGATCTTTTCGTGAGGAATGGTCATGTGGTTTATTTCAGAAATAACAGTTCTCGATATGTTTTTGCAGAATAAAACAATTTTTGTTGGTTTAACACCGAAGCAACACATTGTATAGGTTATATTACGGCGGTAAGTCCACCTACTCACTGTTCCTGGAAAGGCTAAATCTTGCGGTCGTGATTTTTCGATTCACAGGCGGGACAAACGTTCGTGGAGTTTGATCATGATAAAATTTCTTCAGCCATTCTTCCTCCTACCACTGCTTCTAAATCATATAGTGCAGTTGTCAGTCACTGGAAGAAGTATGCGCCTAGTAACTGTTTGACAGCTAAATTCAGATATTTAGCTTTTTCAAGAACGGTGAGTATGTTGACTGTCTGCCACGATATTACCTATACAATTTGTTGCTACGGCGTTAAAACCGACAAAAAAAGAAAACCCAGAGCACCAGAAACAAAAGTATGCTTAGTATGACCTTACCAAAGTACATGTATGTATCATAGAACTAGCAACAAAATAAATCCATTTGTAGGAGTAATGCGTAATATTATCTCCCCACATTATCGTAGTTCTTTATCATTTATTAATTAGAATAATTACTGGAGATAATTAGCAAAATAAAAACTAATATGAATACAAATTACGTATGCTTTTCATGTAATTAACTAATTAATATCGTAGTATACAAGGTCGATGCATTTTCAAGTGTAAAAAGGTAATGAACGCTAAACGAAACGCGTTAATGCAAGCAATCGTAATCATGATTTTGTATAATGAGCGTAATAATGCTTATTGTGCGTTTTGATGAACTGGAAGAAATCGGTCACCTTAAAACGCTTTTTTTCGGTTAATGGCAGAAAAAAAATGATTGAACGCGCATGAGATTTTCATCTTATCTAAGTCTGGATCGATATTTTTGAAAGTTTACGAACATGAATTTCTTAAGCTGTATTTTGTTGATAGAAACATAATGTACATTTGTAGTATATAACTTTTATAGCTAAAATGATTATAGGCACGGCTCATAGATGAAAAAGACACGCAGTAATGTGATGTAGTTAGTTGGTTCGTCATAGAGGCTGCATATTGACAAATTTCGCTCAAAGTTCTAAAGGGAGGTAACTAGAAAACAAAACATCAACACTCAACAATTCAGTTAGGACAGTATATTGTATGCAGAAATTAACCCGCCAAACCTCACACGATACCTTAAAGTGATAAAGACACTGTGTAGAGCCGTTAAACGTCGCAACGCGGCTAAACGTCGCAACTGACGTTAAACATCGCAATACTAACACTAAACGTCACAACTGACGTTAAACGTCGCAACAATAAAACTAAACGTCACAACCGCCGCTAAACTTCGCAATCGCCTTGCCGTTAAACGTCGCAAAAAATTCGACTAACGTTAAACGTCTCAACACTAACGCTTAACGTCACACATAATAGGAAGGTATAGTATCGAGCCTAAACAACACAATAATATCACATAGGACAAATATAACGTCAATGCCACCACTCTTAGACTCGTAGCAATCATCAACATATCCTAAGCAACCACCCAATGATCCATAGCAAAATATTTCAGAAAACAGCCTATGCCAATCGCCTTATAGTGGTATTGTTGCGACGTTTAACGTTAGTAGATTTTTTTTAGACGTTAAGCGTCAGCGTTGCGACGTTTAACGATTATTATTATTATTATTATTATTATTATTATTATTATTATTATTATCATATCATCATTATCATTGTTTTTACCATATCATGCATTTTCCAATGATATTATCTTATTACTGTATCAAGAAGCTCTCTTTAAGATAATTGAAGCAAATGTAATTTATAATAAAAATATAGTGATTACGTCACATTTCAATTTTTGCATATTGTGGTGATCTATCGTCTGACTAACAGTTCCTGAAAAAGCCAAGATCTCTGAAATTGAACTTTTAACCCTGTACTAGGCACCAGTAGCATACTAATGCCTTACCCAATCAAGATAGGCGGGATCATTGTCGTAAAAACCATGACAAAATTCTACGAAGGTGTGTAGGTCTCTCATGGCGAATTCAACCCATGGTCCGTGGGTTTGTAGTTAGATGTGTAGTAAGATGGGTGGTAGATACAATGTAAATAAAATCATGTTAGTGGATGCTGTCAAGAGTGTTCATTGTATTAATAAAGAAATTAATTATGTTATTTTTTATTTACGTTCGTAGCGTAGCAGAAATCTTTGGATAATGAAAAATGGTGCAATAAGCTCGCGTGTACTACTAGGGCGTAGGACAATTTATATCGCAGTAAACTTAAAAATCGATGATCTCTGAACAATAAGCATTTGGGACAAAAAGTTTGCAATTAAAGCGGAATTTTAGTTTTCACTGTGTCACACCTCAGCATTATTGCCAATGTAATTTGTAGACCAACGCTCGAGAATGATATTTCTAGAATCTCACTGTGATGTCAATAACTTGTAAGAGATTAACATGCTCGTGGACTTCTATATAAGGTAAAGATATCGCCTATATACTAAGACGCACAACCATTCGCAGTATTCAACGATTTGGTACGCAACAGAATATAGTGCGGTGTATGAAGACAGTCGTTGTATTTTTTTTTCTAATTATCATTAAATTGTAAAATAACTGATCGCTTATAACTACAGGAATATCAATCCATAATTACAAAGTACTTTTAAACCTCAAAAGGTACAGACGCATAGTCAAACCGTGTATTCTACTTTCGATTTCAAATTGTCTGAGTACATAATGACAGATGTAATCACAAGGTTTAACTGAAAGTTAAAAAGTTTTATTTATTGAGCATAGCGTCTCCGTACAAAGGTCAGTTAGACCTTTTGTGAACCAAAACGGTTCAGGGATCGAGATGTCTTGGATTCGAAGTTTCGAACCCAACCACTGCTAATTTCATCAACGGAATTATACCACACTCTCATGTACCCATAACGCCTGGAAGGAGTGGTGAATCAATCGTAGGTATCTTGCTCAAGGAAATTAGCAGTGTCCCTGGTGGTGGATCGAACCCGGGACCGCTAGACCCTATAACGAGCTTCTTTACCCCAGGCCTCAGTTTCACAAAAAAACTCAACTTTGTACTCATACTCATTCTTATGTTTTGATCATTAACTGTACTAATGTAGTCTATGTTACAACAAATGTAGTATCGTTTGAAACCCGAATAGTAATTTAAAAGCTTTATTATATAAAATAAAACTGACTTACATGCTTGGATAAGGTTTAATTTGATTTTATTGATTTGAGTCTATCAATAAACTGTTGAGTATAGTCTCAAGTGAAAAATGAGTTTTACGTTGATAATCAAACCAATGACATTTTATGTCGAAATATTTTATATATTTTCATTATTATAATAATCTAATAACTGTCATTCCAACTTCATTTACATGCTCTTTAGAGACCAAAAATACTTGAGTCTGTTATTGAGTTCGTACTTAGATTGTTTGTGAAACTGGGACCTGGACTACTGCTTCTACAAAGCTGTACATTTGGACCAAAACTTCTAAATAGACCTAGAGTGAAAATAAGATACAAATTATTTATGGTTTGTGTAACTGTAGGAAATCTCTTTAGAAATGACGTATCGCTTATTATTTCACCTTTTCTGTAAAATGTAGAGTAACTATAGCATGAGCTGTAAGAGTATACGAAATTGTTTCTTTGTAAGGCCGCGACAAATTCATCTTGTGTTCTACGGATTGTGCCCATAAAATAAGAGCTAGCGAGAGATATAATGTGGATCTACACTGGCTCAACAGTGAACTTTTAACTAATAATTGTAAAATTACATTGAAATACTTTTATAATATTAAGCATAAAAGTCAATAACTAAACTGAGAACAGTATTCAAATATCCTGCTGTTCACACTTGGTGACCCGTTAAGGCGAACTAGTGCTAGAACAAAATAATAATATAGTAGTATCACATATCACACGGAGACAAGTAATCTCAACTGAGGCTTTATTTTTTTATTATGCTAAGCTACAAATGAACTCCATAAGCCTGTCATTCATTAAAATTCTATGTAACTTTACAACACATTAACACTGTATACCTGCAAGAATTGTATATTTCCCATGTACCGATTGTAAGCTGAACGTAAGCTGAGTACAACGCTCTACATGGTAATTGATAGATAGGTACCATCCCTTCCCTTAAAAGATGAGATCCTCTGCCCTGTCCTCTTGAAAGACTTAATAGCCTGCACTTTCCCTGAAAGTCTTAATACTCCACCCGCTTGAAAGATTTGATACCCCGCCCTCTTGATACTCTGCCCCGTCCCATAAAAAGGCTTAATAGCCTGCACTCCCCCTAAAAGTATTGATACCCCCCCCCCCCTGAAAGATTTGAAACCCTTATCTTTCCTTTTGAAAGATTTGATACCCCGCCCTCCCCTGAAAAACTTGAAAGCCCGTTGTCAGAAAAGTTTGATACCCCTCCTCATGAAAAATTCGGAAAGCCCCCTCCCCAGAAAGTTTTGATACCCATTCTTGATAATCCTCACCTCCCTCTAAAAGACCTCCCGACCATCCCCTTAATATACTTGTTACCCGGCACCTCCTCTTAAAATAATGAAAATTTGGCTGAGACCTCCCCCCTTGCAGGTCTTCTATTGTTCTGAAATTCTCTTACTAATGAGTATACATTTTTAGACCATAAACCATAAACTATATTCCACGACCTTGATCATGGAATATCATATCCTACTGTTTTATAACATTTACAGGGCCCATCAAAAGTTCTTGGACAAATTAAATTTTGAGAAAACACCGATCATCACACCGCGAGTAGATTTACTATACTACATGTAGTTTAACATACGAATTGTCGTATAGTGCGTACAAAATATAAAATTAAAGCGCTGAAGGCACTGAATTTGTGCGGGTTTAAAAGGTAAAATGAGATTTCCGGCTCCAACTACGTTTGTACACAAAGGACAGTTCAGTGATAGGTAGAACATCATTGCTACGGTTCAAAACACTTAAAAAAATCGACCTATAAATACATGTACAGCAGGTAAACCGGTCAGGCAAACACACTTTTGATTTGTGTTCAATCACAACAAGTTAAGGGGTCATTCTTAGAACAATGCAATAATATACTCTTTAAGTTATCATTTATGCACATTTATTCTACTGCATCTGTATGTAAAATAAATGAAGTCCACTATTCAGACATCATCCAAAGTCATCAACTACGATCTGGCACAAACAACGGGTCGTGACTGAATAGTTGATACCATTACATGATACGACGTAAAGAGGTCAACTGAGACGCTTAACTCATAAGCTTCAGTACAGACCGATTAACAAGTGTATTTCGGGAATTATTACGCCTGTCACAGCAGACGATCAAATGATCGTCTGCTATGACAGGCGCAATAATTCCTGAATTACTCTATACTGAAGGACTACTTCTGGATTCGGCACATTTTCAAAATCGGAGAGGGTCTGAAATACGGTAGATATATTTGTTCAGGACTGACGTCCCGAACAAATAAAAACCACTGTTTATGTAAACAATACAATTAACTGCAATGTAATGCAAGACAAGGGATGTACAGAATGAGAATAAAATATGTTATTTATGAGTGTCTTGTTCGAGTATTCGAGTGTTTGAGTGTTCGTGTACTACCATTACATGCATCATTAACTAAGGGGCGGTGGTTTATCCCCACACTAATTTTGTTAAAATGAAAATACAACTTTTATTTTCAATACTGCCTACCTCTGAAATGGATTGGTTCATTTTTCGGCGCAGCTGTCTAAGCCAACTTTTGACCTATATTTTAACCAATACAATTTGCTCTACCAGCTGTTTGTTGAGGCTGAATTGCAATTTCGGACAAACTACATTTGACCTATAGTTATATATGTACGCCGTGAATGACCAACATTTATACTTCAATCCGTTGAAAATGAACCCAGCAGAGCGCCGAATATCTTTTTTAAAGATATTTCTTGTTAATGTTTACTCAAACACGTTTTGTTATTTTGTACATGGGTAAATTACAGTTTTCACGACAAACTTTCATTAGCACTGGACATTTGGTCCAGCAAAAAGGATTTTTTCACGGGACCAAATAAAAATTACTGGATCAAAAATACTTAAAATGACATGTTCAAATATGCAGTCAAATATAATGATTTAGCATAATATATCTTAATATTGAATAACCAACATAACAACATGTAATGATTTTTTATTAAATACGGAAAATGGTGGCTGTAAAAAGCGGGCGGACCGTCGGACCACTAACATGTTAAATGTCACTGGACCGAGGGCAATATGATGGACTGGGTCCACGGTCTACTGGCTAAATGCGAAAACTGTGGTAAATGTGATTCAGATTATTCTTAAAATCAGGATTCTGTTAAAAAACTGTTGGATGGCACTGTACAAGTTTATATGTATTCTAGTTATAGTGACCCTGGCATATATCTCTGTAACAAAATTGTCTACAATGAGCTGCAAATATGTTGAAAACATTTGTCTGAAAATCTAAGTAAAACCAAGTCGATGAGTCAGAGCCAGACTAGTCTAAATAATCTTTACTTACGCATAGTTAGACTAGTGTTGCGCCCACGTATCAAAGCGAAACGTATGTTTAAATTATTATTCTAACAAAACAATACAAGTTCCATTTTACTTAATTAATAGATATAGATTATCTTCAAGACAGACGGACGGACGGACGGACGAACGGACGGACGGACGGACGGACGGACGGACGGACGGACGGACGGACGGACGGACGGACGAGCGGGCGGCCGGGCGTGCGATGGGGGCGGTCGGGCGTGCGATGGGGGCAGGCAGGCAGGAAGGCAGACAGACACATAGACAGATAAACACATAGACAGACAGACACAAAGTAAGACAGACACATATACAGACAGACACATAGACAGGCACACAGACAGACGCATAGACACATAGACAGACACATAGACAGACACATATGCACATATACGGACACATATACAGACAGACACATATACAGACAGACACATATGCACATAGACAGACATATTTACAGACAGACACATAGACAGACAGACACATAGACAGACAGAAAGACAGACCCATAGAGAGATAGACAAATAGACATACACATAGACAGAGAGACAGACACATAGGCAGACAGACACATAGATAGACAGACATACACATAGATAGACAGACACATAGACATACAGACATACAGACATACATACAGACATACATACAGACATACATACAGACATACATACAGACATACATACAGACATACATACAGACATACATACAGACATACAGACATACAGACATACAGACATACAGACATACAGACATACAGACATACAGACATACAGACATACAGACATACAGACATACAGACAGACAGACAGACAGACAGACAGACAGACAGACAGACAGACAGACAGACAGACAGACAGACAGACAGACAGACAGACAGACAGGCAGACAGGCAGACAGGCAGGCAGGCAGGCAGGCAGGCAGGCAGACAGGCAGACAGGCAGACAGGCAGGCAGGCAGGCAGGCAGGCAGGCAGGCAGGCAGGCAGGCAGGCAGGCAGGCAGGCAGACAGACAGACAGACAGACAGACAGACAGACAGACAGACAGACAGACAGACAGACAGACAGACAGACAGACAGACAGACAGACAGACAGACAGACAGACAGACAGACAGACAGACAGACAGACAGACAGACAGACAGACAGACAGACAGACAGACAGACAGACAGACAGACAGACAGACAGACAGACAGACAGACAGACAGACAGACAGACAGACAGACAGACAGACAGACAGACAGACAGACAGACAGACAGACAGACAGACAGACAGACAGACAGACAGACAGACAGACAGACAGACAGACAGACAGACAGACAGACAGACAGACAGACAGACAGACAGACAGACAGACAGACAGACAGACAGACAGACAGACAGACAGACAGACAGACAGACAGACAGACAGACAGACAGACAGACAGACAGACAGACAGACAGACAGACAGACAGACAGACAGACAGACAGACAGACAGACAGACAGACAGACAGACAGACAGACAGACAGACAGACAGACAGACAGACAGACAGACAGACAGACAGACAGACAGACAGACAGACAGACAGACAGACAGACAGACAGACAGACAGACAGACAGACAGACAGACAGACAGACAGACAGACAGACAGACAGACAGACAGACAGACAGACAGACAGACAGACAGACAGACAGACAGACAGACAGACAGACAGACAGACAGACAGACAGACAGACAGACAGACAGACAGACAGACAGACAGACAGACAGACAGACAGACAGACAGACAGACAGACAGACAGACAGACAGACAGACAGACAGACAGACAGACAGACAGACAGACAGACAGACAGACAGACAGACAGACAGACAGACAGACAGACAGACAGACAGACAGACAGACAGACAGACAGACAGACAGACAGACAGACAGACAGACAGACAGACAGACAGACAGACAGACAGACAGACAGACAGACAGACAGACAGACAGACAGACATATTTTCATTTATTAAAGATATCACAAATTGAAATGTGAATTTCCTTGTTTCCATTGTGGTCCTTAAATAAATGAATGCATGTCCTATCAAGGCACACATTGTCTACTACCTCAAACATAAGGCATTAAAAATATATATATATAAATAAGAGGCTTAAAGACTTATCACTGACAGGAATGACTAAATATATCACATAGTAGTATTAGAATTTGTTGAAATAATGATTTTGGCTAATTTTTTGGAACGATGCTAATTTAGCATCGTTCCAATGGTAACAAGAAAGTATAAGATTACTCTTTTCACGCTTCAACAATTTTCAACATAGACAAAGAGGCGTAGTTCAAGCGTGAAACTCATTAACATCTCATTTAAATGTAATGCAACGCTGGCTTGTGTTGTCGTTCTTGAAACTCTTCAGGAAAAGGGAGGTTATTCTCATGACATATAAATTTTGCAATGGAGACGGGACAACTCAACCCGTAGACAACTCAACCCGTGACAACTGCAATGATTACTTGTTGGAGTAAAAAGGGCCTACGATGTTTTTGACAATGCCTGTTATATGCGTAACATAATTACATCATTCGATAGTAATAAACAATATTAAATGATCGTATTATATTAAGCAGTGGCTTGAGTTACGGTACCGTAACTCTAGACCAAGGTTCTAGAGTTACGGAAGTTCCGTAACTGTTGACAACCCTGACAGGGTTGGCTAGAGTTACGGAAGTCAAATAACATTCGTATGTTTCAACTTTTAAACGTCGAAAAACTTGTTTAAATTCATTATTACTCGAAATAAACAAATATTTACCGACGTGACTTATCCAATTGTTATTACACCCGCCATTTTGGATATGACTAATACACTTACCGGATGTTTAATATACGGCGATATGACGTTGTCGTCTTCAAAGTGTCACATTAAAAGTTTACTTGAGCGATTTTAAGTTATAGAGTTTGATTATAATTTGGAATGAATATGTATAAGTGTGTACGGAATTTTATACAAATATTTATAGGAAATTTTAATTGTGAATAAATTGCAAGTGCGAAACGTTAAATTGACTTAAAATTCGTGAACAAAAATGGGAATGTAGCTTGATGCAAAAGAGCTTAGTACTTGGGGAAAACCTTAAATGAATTGTTAGAAAGTCGATGTTTTTGTGAAAAAAATCAGCTTGTCATTCCACACCAAATCTTTAAAATTTTAACGAAAATATTAACGATCTCGTTAAAAAATACCCATTGATAACCAAAAATGAGAAGTTGTCAGCTCCTTTTGGTTAAAGAAAATAGTCCAGAATAATTCTTTGACTGGTTTATTTTGTTTGATAAAGTAAGATAAACCTTGCCATGAGCAAACCACTTGACAAGTCTAGTGCTATCCTTTTGTTAAATTCTGTTAATTGATACTTAATACATTATTTTATAGATAATATACATAATAATATATTCTTTAATCAAAAAATAAGTTCAGGACATCGTTCCTCCAGCACTCCAGTGCTTTGATTAAAAGTGTCATAATTAGTGGAATGTATAATATCATGTGGTAACTGATTCCACAGTTTACAGCCATTGTATGCAAATGATTTCATTCCAAAGCCTTTAACAAATGGTATTTCAAAACAATATTCAGTACTAAATCTAGTATTATGGTTATGAACTGAACTGGCTAGAATAAAATGAGGGGGTATGTCATTAAAAAATTTACAAGCATTGTTAAGAACAAATTGATTCACTCTTTTTTCTAATGATAACCAATTCAAATCAGTAAAATGATCTTGAGAGATGTGTTGTCTGCAGTCTAAGTTTAAAACAAATCTAATAATTTTATTTTGGGTGATTTGAAGTCTATTCTTAGGATTCTGTGAAAACTGAAATACCAGACAGAGCAGGCATAATCCAAATGACATTGTATAAGAGACATAACCAAAAGCATTTAAGCATAATGTGATAGAAATTTACTTTTTCTGAGTCGAAATTTAAGCCTAGTATTGACTTTTTAATAATTACAGCAACCATCATGTCAAACTTTAAAGACTGGTCCAATAAGACACCTAGATATTTTACTGAACGGGTTGTTTTAAGCTTTATACCATTACAAAAAATATTAAGTTCAGAACATTTCTTTAACTTTGGTTTAGATAATATAAAATTATAATATAAATAATATAAAATAGTTTTAGTTTTTCTTTTTTTTTAGTTTTTCCAAGATGTAAAGTCAGTTACTTATGAGTTAGCATGTCATAGGACAATAGTCTTTCAATTTCAAATTTGTATTTACTGGCCACTAAAATGGCTGATTCATCTGCATACAATAGTAGTTTACTCTTAACAGTATCAGCCATATCATTAATGTATATCAATCAAAGCGCTAAAGGTACAACAGCATTGTTCCGGTTCAAAACACTTCAAATAATCGACCTATAGATACAGCAGGTTAACCGAACAGGCGAAAATACTTTTGATTTGTTTTCGCACAATCACAATTAAAGTTATCATATAATTATGCACATATATTCTACTGAATTTGTATCAGACATCATCCAAAGTCATCAACTACGATCTTTAAACTTTTCCTATAGAACCATTCTATTACATAAGATGGTGTAACATCTCAACTGACAACTGGCACAAACAATGGGTCGTGACTGACTAGTTGATACCATTCTATTACATGACACGAAGTAAAGAGGTCAACTGAGACGCTTAACTCATAAGCTTCAGTACAGACCGATTAACAAGTGTATTTCGGGAATTATTGCGCCTGTCATAGCAGACGATAATTTTGAATTGCTCTATACTGAGGGACTACTTCTGGATTCGGTAAATTTTCAAAGTGAGAAAGGGTCTGAAATACGGTAGATATATTTGTTCAGGACTGACGAATTATTGGTATAGAAAGAAAATAGTTATTTCACTTGCAAATGTTAAATGTCCAAATAGCCAAATAACTTACATTTCGCTATGTATAATTGAAGATTTCGACAGAAAAAACTAATTGTAATATGTTATTATAAAACGGGTTGTTACAAAAACGGTTGTTACAGTGCTTAACTTTTTTTCGGATATCCAATGGTATAATATATTATATTCATTTCTCAATACAGGAAGTGAATTTTATTGGACAAACAAAAATGGTAGAGCAAAATGGCATGTAGTTGGATATGTTCGGAGGTTTACATTGTTTGTTACCTATTTGGTGTGTATACATAGAATATAGAATTCTACGTTGTGTATATAAACAATGAAGTTACCTACGGTGTTCAAACATAGCACTCGTATGGTGGCACATTTCAGTCACCAGATAACCAGGTAATTAACTAGTTAATTACGTGATTATTTAGTTAACGTTACTATAATCACTTACTAGTTAGCGTTTTTTTATAAGTGGTAAATGGTTAACTAGTTACGTCGATAATAGGTAACTAGATAACCACTTAATTAACTAGTTTATTATCACGTTAACTAGATATGTAACTATCTATATGTATTTAACCACGTACCACTAATGCAAAACGCCTGTTCAATTACCCTAAACGTTCCAAAACAAACTAATATACGATCGTAAAGGCAATAAGTGATGTTTCAAAATTTATGGACTAAAAACGATACATCACTCATTGCCTAAACGATCGTATATTTGTTTACTTCAACACTGGTAGTTTCAAAATAGCGTCTAAGTATGTCCGAGATTATTCGCAGTGAATGGCCGAGGAGTTCCAAATGTTACGTTACAGAACTTTTTGGAACAGGCTACTGTTATATGGCTGTTCTGACTATGGCACGTACCCATTTAATAAAATGCTCTTTTTGCCTTCAAAAGTTTTATTGCCTGTCTATGGTATGTAATTAAAGAAAAATTCTGATGTTTTTGGATTTTAGAAGGAAAATGCTAGTTATGATCAGATACAAAATTTAAGTTAATTCTGTCCGATAGATATTTCATATTTCTAGGGTTCCAGTTTTATAACAAACTACCTACAACTAACTGTTAGATCGTGGTTAAAATTCCACACAATTCTTACATTCTTGTACTACAGCCAATAAACAAACAAATCATTCAATGTATTGTAAACTAGCTGAAAGCTTACTTTATTCTAGATATTTTAGGCCAGACCAATTTATACACGTGCTAGGTTTAACGCCTTGTCGACACATGACACGTTACTAAAATGGAGGTTATTTACGGCGTCCAGCGCACCCAAACTAGCTCTCCGGGACATTTGTCTATAAGTATCTACTCTGCCACAAGATCGATAACTTATCCATATACTTTAATTATGGTGGTTTGACATCATTGATAATTCAACATTGAAGGGTATAACCCCCGTGGGAGAGTACCACTGTCGAGGAACTACAAAAAAATGTACATACAAAAACCCGACACGCTTTCAACTCCGCTTTCTAACCCATGCCAAATTTGATTGAATATTTATTGTCAGCTCAAATTCTAAACCTACATATGAGACATGACAACAAGTGACTTGGTAAAATACGAAATGTTCAGGTAATTTTGACTAGCGATAGGAACTTTGTTCAAACTGAAAGATTCATGAATGCATTACTCAAGATCGATTAAGCTTAGTTTTGTACAACGCATTTCGTTGCATACATGCCAGTCTTCCACACGCATCTGACAGACGTTTAAATCATTGTTTTCCAAAATTTACAAAATAGGATCTTCCAAACATCACTTTAGGTGAGCCCACTATCGTAAATATGGGTAATAGAGATAAATTTCCACTAAAGCTGTACCGTGAGCACGTGTACGTAAAACGCAAATAAAATGTTAATAAACCGAGCATTAATTCATATTAAACATAATTGATTCAATTGTAGTTTGATCATGAAGTTTTAACAGTTATTTGTCTGCTAGACAGCCAGCGGATGTTAAGTTCGTAAAAGTGTGCCAATCAACCATTCTAAAATAATCATGAATTAGAACCCATGCGTTACTATGTCAGTAAAGCCTACGTTTGCATCATTGCAAAACATAACTTTTTTATTTTTATTTTATTTCACAGAATTTTCTCGTGAATCGCAGAAATAATCATGTAAGCGAATTCTTTTGTTGAAGTGTTGACGTCACGGAAATTGGCATGCTTATCAGTTAAGCAATTTACAAGTATAGAACAACCAGCTGGGATGTAGAGGTTTCTTGCAATTAAACATAACCAGTAACGCTACCTAGTGCTATCAAAATCCATGAAATTCGTAAAATATTCCGGATATTTGGTTTTTGGAAGGATTTTTTTTCAAAAAATACTATGTCAGCGCTCTGCGAAATTTGAAAAAGAACGAACAACACCTAACAATGAGTAAATGCGCCCAAGAAAATAGTGCAGCAGAAAAATAAGAATACTTTCACACGTAGGTGAATTTTTAAAAAAAACAAATACTTAAAATTAGGATATGTAACAATCAAACTTCATTTATACTGTGTACGGAGATACTGTGTATCTGCCACACGCTTGTATATAATACATGTATATACTAATTAGCAGACGATATTCACAGCTGGAGTTCACTGTGAGAACGTAGAGCGATGGTCAGGTGTCAATGAATGGCTGAATGAATGACCGTTGTAGATTTTCCATCAAGATGTAAGCAGATCTGATTTATACTGAAATATATTGGAAGTATTTAATATATTGAATGATATCACTAAATGTATTAGCTATGCAGCTTAATGATATTGGACAGTAAATGCAATTGGAACAAAATACAGTCATTTATGATGTATGTACCATATTTAAAACATTTATGCATGCTAACAAAAAGTAATCTTTTTAACAACAACCTGAAAGATAATCAGAGCTATATACCCTGTATCCATAGATCAAAATAATAAAGTCCAAGGAAGAAAAACTTCGACATATTTTATCTTTAAATGTGCATGATTGATTGTATCACATCAATATGATGAATAAATGACCAGTATGACTTAAAGCATTAAAAGTAACTTATAATGCTTTTCTGAACTACACATTATGATGTTTTTTCTGTAAAAGTCCATATTTAGCAAGCTTTCTTTTACATTTGGTACATAAATGTTCATGAAAATATCACATATTTATTCTTCGCCTTTCGCTCGCTTCTCAAAATGCCAGAAATGTGGAAACACTTTTCGCTCGCTAGCTCCATTTTATAGACAAAATCCATAGAACATAATTATGATCAATTTGTTGTGGCCTTAACGCCATAGCAACACATTGTATAGGTTATATCACGGCGATCAGTCCACATACTGTTTCTGAAAAGGCTAAATCTCTGGATTTAGCTGTTAGTGACTGACTACTGCCCTGCATGATTTAGAATAGTGGTAGGAAGGGAGAATGACCATAGAAATTATTTCATACCTAAGTTTCACGAAAATATGACCCACCCGGGAATCGAACCTACAGCCCCTCGATCAGTAGAATAATGTGCATGTGAAATGAAATATGAAACATTGTTGAGTTATGTATTTATTGAAGTTAACGCCGTGTCAACACAATTTAGGTCATTTTACGGCGTCTAGCGCACCTAACTTAGCTTTCCTGGACCATTGTCTATAACCAGTACTCACCTACCCTTCCACAAGGCCGGAAACTTCTCCATATTATCTAATTAATGGAGGAAAATCGACATTATTGTCAAATTTTCATACAAGGGTATAACCTCCCCGGGTGGGATTCGAACCCGCACCCTCTCGGGCACGGGATTCTAAATCCCGGCGCTATCGACACGGGTTAAAAAAACAACATAGTTGACAATGAATGATAAAGAGATAATGATGGATATAGAAATAGTAACTTTAAGCTCTTAAATCTTTCAAAACTTCCTTCCAACAGTACTTTCAGTACTTTGATTAGACGTTACCCGTCTATTCGGGCACGGTTTGGCATTTACATTGAACTAATATAATATTGCGAGTCTATCAGGAAAGTAGACAGTAAACAGCGAAAACTATAATTGAAAAAGAAATGAGATATAAAATGTTAGTGTCAGTGATAAAACAAATTCAATTGAAATATTTAGTTTACATCTACTGTATCAGATATGACTCAGGTATGTGTCAAGCTGATTTGATTGATTTCCAGGTTTGAAATCAGTTAACTATTATCAGATGCTGTAACAAATTGCATTCCACGGGGAGTCCTTGATCTATTTTTTTAGAAAAAACACCGTCTAGGAATGCAGAGAATTTGTCCGTTGGGTTTGAAAAATGCCTTTTAGACCGATTCCAAGTGGAATCCTTGTTGTTCTTGGAAACACCTTTTGATTTAAATTAGGGCAGCATATCCAGCGATACAGTAGTCGCGATATAATATACTTTCATGAAAGTAAAACTCATAACTTATAAATCCGGCAGAACAACAGAAAATTGTAGAATAGTGGTTACATCATAATAGAGGTAAAATTTCAAGTTTTACGTGTTTTATAACTTTTCTGTGTTAGCTCAACTTAGCTGTGTTACAACTCGTTTTGTAATAAAAACCCGAATTGTAATACTTATTACAAAACGGGTTATTACAAAAGTGGTTGAATATACCAACCCGTAAAGGAAATGAATTGAGGCCAATACATAGGTATATTGATAATGAATGATGTAATTATGAATATCTTACAGGATTAAGTAAGTAAATTGTTTTTACGGTGCCTGGTTCCAAGCGGTTTGACATTCAGACAATATTTTCACCATTATTTTTATAATTGGATAAAAATTAAATTAAGCAGACATTTTATTGAGCAGACGACAATTTTCTTAGCTAGTCAACGTTTACACATAATTATGCTAAACATAGAAAAGAGATTGAAGCTTGTTATTGCCACTCAGGCGTCGGCATCCGATGTATCGCCGACTATGTCGGCAGTCTTTAATCATTTCAGTTGTATCAAAGATTTAATTCAAACTCAAAACAGAAAAAAATAAAGGTCATTTTGCGACATGTTATTTTTCTGCTGTTCGACACAAAGATCCATTATAAACACTACATTTGAAGTGTGTTCATGCACTCATTGCAGGGTCTCAGTGGTATGGTGGCTGATTTACGCCATGTCGTATATTCGTTCCTTCGCCGCAAGAAAAAGATTAGAAAAAAAAAACGAAAATACGAAGATTCGACAAACTGTGGATTAGTCGAGCCTTAATTTTTCGTTTTTAGACTTTTTGGCGATTTTAGACGCGTAGAGATACTACGACTCTATGAGGGTCGACTATCAAATCGTAAAGAATTCCTCCATGACTTCACAATGTCATTACACATGTCATATAATTATGCAACTCGTCAATCATCGTGTATGCTTAGATATGAAGCTAACATGTATATCTATGTCTCCGAGTATCAACCGTCAAATGCATTTTTAATTTAACAAAATATCTTATTGATTGCCTTTTCTTTGTCGATTTACCATACTTTGTCGAATCACCATATGCAGTATTGTTGAAATACATCCAAATCTGAAGATATAACACTGTATGTTAAGATACATACCTTCTATGTATTATGCATGCACCATGCAGAGTATAATTATAAAGCAAGTAACGTATTGTATAAATTGAGTTTTTAAACTTCATACAGTTTTCAAGTAATAAATCGAGTTCCGCATTTGAGTAGACTTAGCAATATAAACTTCCATTGGTCAGCTCTCAAATAATTGTCTTATCACTTATTTATCACCCGGTCAATTTCTGGGCGATTAAAAGTAGTTCCGTCAATCATCTGAAATTTATCGTTTACTACAAATTATAGACCCTCTATAAATCTAACTTTTGTCCATCCATACTTTAAAAGAAATAAAACTTTCTCTGTACAGTTACATCCCCAAGCTCCATGGAGCAACTTTGAATTCATTAATGAAAATTTATTAATGAAATAATTATACATATCTGTAGTCACGTGAACGATAATATACTGGAATTGAAAAATCTCTTATCAGACGAGTATACATGATAAACCTGTAGACCAGTAGACAGGTTATTGTGCTCAAACACTAGTAATGTTTACATCGGCTAAATAGGTATAGAATAATATAGACTAGCTAATTCGAATATTTCTTACGCATATAGTGGATATGCACAAATTGCGCGTTGTTGAAAAAATAATATTTCATATACTTTATTCTTAGAAGGCAATCAACCACGCACTAACAGCTTATTTCTGTTATCTTGTCGCAAACTGCTGTTGTGCTACATTGTGCAAGTTTTGAGTTCGCAAATATCTAAACTGATGCTAAAAAGAAACGTTTCATTTCAACTAGATACATAATTTCCGTGATCAGAATAACAAAAGACAACATTAATGTTGTTAGCCTGTAAGAAGTCCTTGGTGACGTGAGCAACGTGGTGTCTGTCGTTTTTATGCCGATATTGACATTTCCAGAGTATACACTCACAGGGCATAATAGCAGGTCAATGTGATGGGTCCACGAGGTTACCTTAACAAACAACGAGTTGTTACTGAATCTCGTTTTAAGACACTTATTAGTCGAAACACGACTCATCCCATCACCATGGCCGCGATGATACAGGGTAGAGATAGACGTCGGTGACGTAGGCTTACTTAGAACTATAGAACTATTTTCCCTTTGTTTGTCGACTTATTTGGCGTACACGGTTACCTTTCACTATACGTGACGTAGATACTGCCTTGAAAATCTATTTCGGCAATGACGTTGGCGTTTACATAAATTTTGTAGTTGTCTTGTCTTACTCACGTTACACCTTTTCTATCTGAACGTGGCCATCAGCAAATGATTCTACATATATTTAAAGACTTAATTGATGCGTTTCTTTTTCTAGTTAGCATATGCTCATGTGTAATTTTATAAAACTATTTACATAGTTTTGTGAAATCTAATTAGCTTTCGTACAAAATTCACCATACAAAACGTGTATTTATCAAAGCAGAAAATTTGTTTACTTCCGAATTGAAGTTGTGGTTATTTTTAGCCACGACGGAAAATTCATTGAGTTCCGCGATTTTTCCGTAGTCTTTACTTTCGGTCTTATTCGCGAATTTCAACATAGTATTAGTATAAATTCTGGAGAAAATACTTGAAACTTTTGTGCCTGGGATGCGTTTTATAAATTAGCTTAATGTTTGCATAAGTTTTAAGTAAAAACATGATACTTGGTAATTATCAGCGTTCAATTTAGTAATAGGGATAACATTATCGGACAGTATTATACGGTAGAAATGTTTTCAGGTTAGATATTTGAAGTGACGTCCAGTGGAGGTAATGCTGACTTTTCTCAAGAAAAAGTACGACATTTCTGGTTTTAGCATGACTCATGTTTGTAAAAGTTGTTTCCTTTGATATGTTTCGTATCGCAAATTTTAATAAAGTTGCGTTTTTGGCGTTGCGATACGATACGATTTATACATGTGATACGGTGATATATCGATTTATAATTCAATTATGATTAAATGGTACTTTTTGTTTATATTTTTCAGACAAACCATGGAGAAACTACTATCATATATTTTTTTATTTCTTATACATTCATGTGCAATCAGAGGACAATACTTCGACGGTAGAATATCGAGACAGCACATACAAATAGACGAGGCTTTACCTGCTAAATTGAGATATACAGAATTAATCAAGAAAAAAATCACAGAAGCGCTAGGTCTGTCTGTACTTCGTGATGCGGAGGTTGAACCTAAACCCAGGGTAATAAATGTGGAACAGAAATCTCATCCTACAGAATATAAGTTATTGCAAGTTACATCTTTTAATTCGGAACCTCCTGGTGAGCTTTTTAAAAATTATTATCTTATGTAAAGCTGGGTGCTTGTTCGATGTTTCGATCTTTTTTCAAATTTTAACGTATTTTTAATATTTAGTTTAGTTTATACTAATTTATTTTAGCTCGATTGCGAAACAAGTTCTTACAACTTAGGCTAATCACTTTCGAGTCTGCTTCCTGGTCCCTTAGTTCTGAGATAGGATAAAGTTTCTTGCTTAAAGAAAAAGTTTCGTAAATTAATTATTAAGGTAGCTGAAGAGTTTTTATACACATACGACACACTTCTTTAAATTTGGACAGATAATTGCGAAAAATACTGATATGTCTAATCTTTAGCCGAGTTTGATTTATCTTTCCTTTCGATAGTTAAATAGAAAAATATTGCGCGAATTATTTCAATTTATAAAACAGTTTAATTTACAAAATAGTTACGTAAAATCAACGAACAAACTTGTAACTTTAATTAAATTGTTTCCAGAGTGAATTGAACTACATGTATTTAGTTATTTTTAAACTCTTGGATAAAGTTTGTCATTTGCAGAGAGGTCCTAGATTCTAGGACATGCATCAACGTGTAAATAACCCAGATACTTTACCATTTTGTATCAACAAAACAGACGCTGTAAAAATGTTTTATAGCTTTTTTATGTGATTGCAAAGTGCTTATAATGCATTAGCGTTTAAATGTTTTATGTGGGAGTAAAAACAGGAATGTTATCATTATACTAAAAACTATTGTTTAAGTGTGGTGATGGCATTAATATTTCAGAATTATTCGATTTTCAGTGGTGGTGCAAATAGTTGACTTAAAAAGTATTATCTATCACGAATAATCAATTATATATAACGTGAGTTGAGATGTCCACAGATTGAGTTCTTAGCGGGTTGAGTTGTTAACGGGTTAAATAGTCCCTAGCTACGGGTTGAGTTGTACCGGGGCTGAGTTGTCTTCATGTTCAGTTGTCCTAGCCCTTTTATAATTATATCTCGTACATTCTAGAGTATATCTGTTTAAACTACGTATCTTTAAACCTTATTCACACTCTCCTGGTGAATACCCGCTCTGTTCCAGTAATTAAAAGCAGGATGACCGGGATAAACCGTTAAGATGAAATTCGACTGACCAAACCGGTAGTCACTGTTTTTCTAACTTGGACATAGGTCATGCCGGTTTTTAACGGTTACGCCTGATGGCCTTAAGGAGGGGAGACGGATCATGCCGAAAGAGCTACGGTGATGCCCGGTTCTCCCCGGAATAAGCCGACATTGGTGTCGGTTCTTGGTGAATTCCAGTTGTATTTAATTTGTGAACACCATCAGCCGGTCCCCGGCGATCGCCGTTTCAACACGGTTTAAAATGCGGTCCTTCAAGGCTTCGAGTGCAAATTTGATCAAATGTGGAACAAATTCTCATTAGCTCGAATGAATCCCTAAAAGTGCGTTTCATAGTCTCTTCGATTTATACTGTATATAAGTAGTTTCTTGTTCAACAGTGTCACGTTTAGGTGTGATTTGATCTAAATTCTAACAAAGGGGTGGCACTTAAATTACCAGTTTCATCTACACGTTTAAAATGTTATACCTTTTTTCAGATGACCATATGAACGACAGTATTCTTCAGTTCCGGTTGGAAGCGGATAATCGAGGAAAACGAGTCGAAGTTAACAACGTCCGACTATTTGTAAGAATAAAAATGAAGAAAAACAAAAATGATAGAAAAAATAAACAGAAAAGTGAAAATTTGACAAAAGACGAAAAACTAAGCCGAAAAAGGCGACGCAAAAAACAAATGAAAGAAATTAAACTAGTTGTTTCCAAAGTGACGCCAGATGGCGCTTTAGGAGAGGAAGTGACGTCAGTTAAAACAAAAATACGTAAAAGTAAACTTTTAAGACTTACTCTGCCAAAAGAAGACATTCAATCAGTGATAGACTCTAAAAATAAGACTGTACAATATTACGTGAAATGTTTCGGCTGTGATAAAAACGCAAGAATGATAACTGCAGTAAAGAAAGTAAAAAGAGCGAAAAGAGTTAAAAGTGGTAGACAACTTATGAAACGCCGTCCTTTTATAATTCTCCAGTCACATATAATCAACGGTTCTTAGATTTTATTTTTATTTTTTAATTTAGGTAGAATTGCCCTTGTTCTAATGAATAGTTTAGGTCTCAGAATGATACTAAGAGCATCTTATTCCATAATTATAATTATGCCTAAAATTGTTTATTTTATTCTAATTTTATTTTGATTCATTTTATTTACTGTTTATAACTGCATAAAGAAATGTATTCAAGTTTTCAGTTTCCGTGGCAACACCTTGTTGTTTGTCGAAATTGTCGGTGTTTGATCAATTAATGCATACTTTAACAATATTCAGCAAGAATAATATAACTAAAAATAATCAAATTAAAGCTGAGACACCGAAATATACAAATATCCTCTAGTCTATTTGTTGACAATTCTGAGCTTTTGTTTGTGGAAGTTATCACCTTGGATTTGCTAGTATGAAGCAAACCGTTATGCTACAAAGAATCGCTTTCATAAAAGCGTTAGCTAGTGATCTCTTCACGGAACAAGCACTTAAATAGTAGGCTATGTGCTTGAAGTATTGTTAACACAAAGGTGGGGGAGAAATATAAGACCATTTGTAAGTTTTATTAGCATGAGGGGAATTCTACCTTAAAGTACAATTTTCTACTTCAGTTTCCACGTAAAAACGAGAATTGTGTTGTCTTAATTATGAAACAGTGTTGCTTCCCTGTCGCAGACTTTCAGGAAAGAGTACAGAGTCTTATACAAAAAAACACTGAGTTAAAAAAACAGTGAAGTTCCTCTATTAGGACAATCCAACTTATTGATCTTAATAACGGAATGGTCTTTATATGGAGACATTCTCTATAAAAAAACATTTGGGAATTGAAAATCGTCAAAAATTGCATGATTTTGCTAAACCAAATGTGGTCTTATCGGAACTATACTGACGGCGGCAATACCACGTGACTTTTGTTTTTCTTCTTGAAACCGTAGTATTTGTGATGTCATAGTCACGTGGTATTGCCACCGTGTTATTGTTATTGTATTTTATAGTTTCTACAGCATGTGATGTATGTTAACTGACTGGATCCGTTTGTGTGCGGCATTACCACAAATGGAAGTACATTTTATACGCGCTAACATAGCGACATTCTCGTAGATGATATAAAAATTCTAAATCGAGAATCTTGATAACCTCTAGGTATGAGAATGCCATATTTGTTTTGATCATGGGTTCATTAACATATAGGTAAAGTGAAACACTTGCTGGTAAATTTTTGGCTAATGGAGAAATCAGTTTCCCTGGTTAGGTTCGAAACCGGTACCTTCCCGAAAACTCTCTACCTTAACTAAAGGTTTACTATTGCCATTAATGTTTTCAGTCTAGCTAAATTAATTTTGTCAGGGTTTTGTCAGTTGACTCTAGAAGCAAATTGTTTCTAAAATAGCAATTTAGAGACACTATTCTGATAATATTTAACTCATTGAACAACATAGGTTGTAATACGATATTTTAATATCCTTAGAATAACGACCCCTTTTATCTATATATTTGCAATATTTGCATGTTCTATTATCTTTCAAGGTATTCTAAGAATATATTAATGTCAAAGCAATTGATAGAAATTCTGTTGACATTGTAAAACATTTTAATAGTAAATAAGAGAAATTGCAAAAGAATTTCATGTTAGATCTTGACATTAGATTTCACAACTGCATCATAAGTGTTCTTTATTTCATTGTAAACGACTCTATACATTGATCAAAGAGGAGAAATAACTTAAGCAAATGTTCATCAAAAGTTTGTAGTATAATTTGTTTTAATTACAAGGACAGAGTGAAATTAAGTCGCAAAGATGCCAATTCTATAAGCGTATACACTGCTATTTAAACCCAGTGTCTAGCTCATGATTTAGCTAATAGTGTTGCCTTGTGAAAGATGGTGGTTTTAAGGGATTCACCAATTACAAAGCATGGCCAAGTAGAAAATTTCGAAATGTCTTGTTTCACTTAAGTCTAAATATCTTGAAAGAACATATAACAGATTTGATGCATCAGTGTCAAAAATTCAAACAGGCCTGATAACTAAACACAATTGGAGTATATTCACTTTGGTGTGTTGATACTCATTTGAAATATGTATCTTGTAAGAGTGACACTATAACTATGGGTTCAACTAACATTCGTTCAAAAAGTAATGTTACAAGTCAGTCAGTTATTGACAATGTAAAGACAGTACATTGCTAGCATGGATGTAAAAAAATGTTTTAAAGCTGGTTCACCTATCCTACATCAAAAGCTAAGAAAGTTATGCTATCTTTTGGCCATACGTTATTACTCACTTGCACACTTTCTAAAGATAATAATCATTAATATTTAAAGTTCACCATTGCATGTGATGTGCTTATGGTGTTGAGTGAAAAATACTCCGTAAACAGTAATTTGTGTTGTTACTTGAACATGTTAATTGTTAACAAAATACAAAAACGAGCAGAGAAATTGTGCTATCGTTATGTAATAATTAACTGAAGCAAACTTAAACATTTAAGCATAATTTTTATTCTAATTTAGTCTAGTTTAGTCATGTCAGACTGTATTATTGTTTGTGTAATGATAATAATAGAGCTCAATCAGTTAGTTTCTTCCTCATTTTTAAATAGCACATGTTTATTTTGAAATTTGTATTTTTCAGTTTATTTATTACTGCATCAAATATTTTCAACTAAAATGATTATAAGCTTTTCAAATATCCACACATATTGCAACCTTAAACAAAATGATTGCCCTTCATAATGGTCCTATAATAAAATGTCTTGTAAACTGTATATTAACCCCATTTTATTTTCCCGTTTTTTTTTATTTAAATGGCATACATTTTGGGAATTAAATTAGTTTGTCCATTCCAATTATTTATATTGTATAATATTGTATGATATTTGACTTCAAATTCAGGGCTGATACATAAGGCGTTCACTACGGCATCATAACCAAATACTCGGCCATCATGGGGAAAACGGCCTTTCATAAATACCTCGGCTAATATGAGATTCATGCATTTTGATTGTCATAATAGCCGAGTTTTCTTATGAAGGCAGTGGTTTTTCTACCACAAAAATGCTGCCATTTTGAATGTTGGTACAATCTGAGTGTTTTGATAGGGACCCTTTCTGCGATGATAGTGAATTAAGTGTTTTCATAATGGCCTGTTATTGGGCTGAAGACAGTCATTATAGTCTGAGGCCGCAGGCCGAGCATTCTATAAATAGACGGTGAAGATATCACCTCTATACTAAGACGCATAACGACCAACCAATCATTGAAACTTAAACGTGTTTGTTTCCGTCCATATATGTATATTATATACTAAACTATTAGATCATATCCGCCATTTTAGCAGCCATTTTGGATTTCTAATTGTTTATAACAACTATTAACTTAGTGAAATTAATAGGTTTCTTTAATGACATGAACTATTCTACAAGTAAATAAATTTCTACACCACTCAGTCTCTATCTGCCAGTTTGTTTTTATACACTGGGCTAAAAGCCATTGTCCGCCATTTTGATCGCCATTTTGAATTTAAAAATTTGTATATGAATAACAAAATTTAACAAACTGGATCTACAATCTACATGATGTGTAAAAATACATTTTGCATGTGTAATTTAGCCTCTAGCCACCATCTTGGTCGCCATCTTGGATTCTAAGAGTTGCCCAAGGATGACAAAGTGGCATCAATCGGATTTGGAACCAGTAAGACTATGTCTACCAATAAATTGAATAACATTTTCTGAATCATTTCGTGCAAGGTCATCCTTGGTGTTGGCCGGACTATTTCACCAGACGGAAAAAATTAGCTTGTCTAACGACCATATACAATTCGGAACCCTTCGATCATTTATCGAGGTAAACCTTTATAGTAGCATGGTAGCAGACTATAACAGGTTAAATAAACTTTGATACAGTTTGCTGTGATTTAATATCTTCACAATTTGTAATGATTTATTAATCGTTTTACGTATAATGATTTCTATCGTCATTTTAAAGACCAAAAATAATAAAAGAAAAAAATCAGTTAAAACAGCTTGTGTTTGTTCTTTGATTTGACCATTTTCCCAACATGAACATTGTGAATACATAATGAATACATCCTAACCCTGATTTAGAATTGTACAAGTTCAAATATCAGTACGTGTTCGAATCCATTCAAGTAATATCGTTGATCCAAAATTAGTGCTGATCCAGATATGGTATTCATTTATTTATTTTGTTGGGTTTAACGCCGAAGCAACACATCGTATAGGTTATATAACGGCGTCCAGTGTACCTACCTAGCTCTCCTGGACCCTTGTCTATAACCAGTACTTAACCTACCCATCAACAACTACCTTATTAATGGAGGAAAATAGACTTTTTTGTCAAATTTTTAGAATTTCTATCAACTGCGCTACCGACCTGAGTAGAATTGGTACCAGTTCAAAATAAGCATACGTTTGAGAATATGAGTGCATGCTCTATAATTGGAACACGTACGAGAAAGTGTAATGATTTAAATTAGGGCACGTACGAGAATAAGCACTGTATTGGAATTAGTAAATTCCCGGGCGGGGCATACTTTCTTGGAGTTTTGTCATGAAATTATTTCTACGGTCATTCTCCCTCCTACAAATGTTTTTTTTTAATTATGTAGAGCAGTGCTTAGTAGTTAGTTAACAGCTAAATCCAGTGATTTAACAATTCCAGGAGCAGTGAGTAGGTTGACTGGCCGCCGTTATATGACCTAAATAATGTGTTGCTACGGCGTTAAACCCAACAAAACTAACGAAGGAATTAGTAAATGTACAAGAGTTGTTCACCTACAAGAATTGGTGCACGCAGTATTTCTCGTACTGGCTAAGAATTGTTTAACGTGCAAGAATTGGTAAACGTAGGATTGATATACGTACAAAAATAGTTACTCGTTTTTTTCGAGCTCATTTAATAAATCCTGCACATCACATATCGTCAGAATAAAAAAAGTAAGTGTCATTTTTAGGGTTCCGTATTAGCCTTGAGAACCTTAAATAACACACAAACATGAAGATGTTGTCTTGAGATAAAATGCAAAACTCTGGTATTAATTTATGGCATCTCAAAGTACATGTGCAACTACATTTGCCCATCTTAAGTTCTTCGACAGTTTTAATTTTGAGAAAATAATAAATACATCGTAAATATTATCATCATCATCATCATTAAGTACACATAGCAAAAATACAATATACAGAGAACAAAGATTAATTTTATCAGAGCATATGGTATGAAAATCACACCAACACCAAAAAGGCAAGCCCTTATTTCTATTGTAAAACACTTATCATGCATACTTCAAGCAAATTTACTGGAAATAAAACTTACTTAATATGATAGATGGTTTGAACCAAATGTTGATAGTAATATAATCATTGGTCATTTTGGTGTAAACAAACTGGGCAGGTGATAATTATAATCACTGGCTTTCTGGCACAAATTAATATTGTACCAGATAGTTACAGGTCACTGTGTATAAAAGCATACTCTTTATGCACCAAATTGTCGTATTTAGATACATGTTTCTGGCTTTGGTCTCATGGTCCTAGATGCATGGACACTGACTATATAAGACAAGCTTCTTTACTGTGCAAGGTCAGTCCACGCACAGTGCCTATCGCTGGGTTGACTCACACAAGTTGGCCAGATCATTTATGTACAGTAAACACTATAGAAGTTAGCAAGGTTTGGGTGATAATATACTGATAAACATACTAATCAATGCTGATTTTTAATTTTCTCACACGACTCCTTGTTTCAATTTCTTTAAATGGTGAGTGTGAATTGTTTTATCCTACATACAGGATTTTGTCCAAGAACTTTTGAAGGGAACTGTATAAAATCCCCCCAATATTTAATGCACAGTGTGTGCATATTATTATGATAAAGTGTTTCATGTTTAATTAAATATAATGCATGTTATTGCAATTGAATTCCGCATTCTTAGCAATATTTCGCTCGATTAAACTAAACATCAACTGTGATTCAAACAACACTGGTGGGATTTTAATGCGAATTTAAAAAGTTGAAAATATTTGTACCTGTTTCAAGAAAATGGCAGTTTATGAAATATCACCAATTGAGTAAAGAACAAGTATTTTCAGAACAATTTAACATTGAAAAAAGTCATGCTAGACAGAAATCATCAAAATGAGAAAATTTATTGATGAAATTTATAATAAAGCTTAAGAAATTTTTTAAGTCGCATCTCTGCCAAATTTTAACGATTCTGAATACTTAACGAGGGTTTATATCGTTTATATCGATACATTGAGAAAATTAGCTATTAGGATCTTTATAATAAATGGTTTTAATGGAAGAATTGTCTATATAGGGTCATTTGTCTTACAGGATAAGCCATCAGGAAACACAAAATACACTAACACACATGAATTACCTCAGAAAAGGACTTTCAGGGAGTGCGGTTAGTCCTAATGTGGCACTATATAACATCATTTGTAATAAATTTTAATTTAGTATGGTGTAAATGTATATATTCATGCTGGATGGAGGGTTTTAACTTATTTATTATTATTAATAATAATCTTTTTGTACAATGCCAGTGAATATTAAACATAGAAATAGAAATTTAATGAAGATTTTTTTTTCATTTCAATTAAGCATTTCTGATCTAAAAATATAAAAAAATGTGCAATTTTTCAATAACCAAGGTATTTCTTTAAACGGAAATTTGCTGTCATGAAAACAAATCGTCTAACCTATTTCGACTCCCCTGGAGTTCCGGTATATCGACGAAGAAAAGGAAAAATGACCGTGCGTTTGAAACGAAATTTGCCGCGAGTAACCAATTATCTTTCGGGACTGCAATGTTACAACCCGTTTTGTAATAATAACCCGAATTGTGGTAAATTATTACAAAGTGGGTTACGATGTCAAATATTGTAACATTTCGACACAACCCGTTTTGTGGTAATAACCCGAATTGTGGTAAATTGTTATAAAGTGGGTTTACATGTAAAATATTGTAACAAATCGACACAACCCGTTTTGTGGTAATAACCCGAGCTGTAGTAAATTGATACAAAGTGGGTTACGATGTAAAATATTGTAACATTTCCACACAACCCGTTTTGTAGTAATAACCCGAATTGTAGTTAATTATCTTAAAAAGAATTTAATTAACAACTTGAACTAAGAAAATAAAAAGTTGTGATGTTTACATAGTTAGTTTTGAGGTCAAACCAGTTTTCAGGGTAAGGAATTTGACTTTATAGCAAAAAAGAGTAATTTGACTTTTCAGTAAAAGAGGTGAATCTTGAGAACACTTTGAAAAGTTGTTTCTTTTGTTTAACCTTGGCAAACACGACGTCCAAGGTAAATATATGATATCAGTGTTACTTAAGATCTTCGATGCATGTCTCGTTTTACTTGACGAATTAAATATTGCAATAGGTTTAGTTACATATCAAATTTTAAAAAAACCTGACCATAATCTGAAGGTGCCTCTCTGCAATATCATCTATACTAGGACGAAAAAGAAACGCCAGGTACATAAAATATGCAACACATGTCCGGCCGTGTTTCGCAAAACAAGAAGGGTCATCGTTAAAAGGGGGTATTTTTTCACATAATCAGCATCGGAAATCGATTGAAACTTCAACAGCTGGTTCCATACAGATGATATTTCATACAAAAATAAATATAATAATCCAATAATACAATTTATCCCTTAAAACAATCATCATAGGTTACCCGGCGTTTCTTTTTCGTCCTAGTATATATAAACGTATCTTATTTCAAAATGATTATTACTGTTGGTTAATTACGCATTTTTTTATTTGTACGGGACTTCTGTCCAGAACAAATATACTTTACATGATTTAGTGTCTATCCGGTTTTGTAAGATACAGCGTCTAAAAGAGGTTCATCGGTACATTAATTAGTAGAGATCAATCAAAAAGAAAGCCTGCTTCTGCTACAACATACATACTCAATAATTCCTGACATACAGTCATACACTTGAAAACCGAACTATATCTTAGTCCGGTGTAGGTATAAACATTGATAGGTTGTGAATCTCAGATATTATGTCGTCTTATGGACATGTTTCACCAAAGTCGGAGAGTGGAAGTTTAGAAATCGATGGTATAAACACAAGGAATTTACTCAAACTTATTTGTATGAAACCTCTGGGCAGCATGAAGCAAAATGGATGTAAAATAGAATATGCATATTTGCCTGAGTTTGTACTTAGTAAATACTTCGATGTCATACACTTTATTCTACGACCGTGTCTTATAGAAATGATTCTATGTACATGTGTTTTATAAGAAAGAGAAGTTAGATAGGATGTGTATACTGTATAACTTCGACACATTCGTTCGATGATATCCTAGTCTGATTTCAGCAACTGAATTTGAAGCCAAATGTTTAATGTACATGTATTATTATAAGGTACAATGAAATTAGCTGGATATAAAGATAAAGAACCAAGGAAATAATAAAAATAGAAATTAAACAAAATAAATCATAATGCACAACAATCATTATATACTATGATACGTACAACAATGAAAGAATTTAATAATAAATTGGAAAATATGGAGGCGGTGATGTTCGAACCACTGCTGTAAAATTTATGCATTTGCCATTAGTTTTCGACTGGTTACCGACTGCACTATTTGTAACAATGCTTTTGAATTATTATATCATGCATATATATTTGGGATATTATAGTTTTTATTGTTTTTCAGTGTAGTATTTACTGTCCTGTGCTCTGTAAGCATTTAACGTTAGACCACCGATACCGTTAATTGAACGATACGTTTAAAGATGGCGGAAAAAAAGTCGTAACTTCTATCTTATTAGAAGAATTCGGACTGAAGGACTTGCTCTCTCATGTAAATGTTCATTATCGTCGTCCTGTACGACGATAATAACAATTATCAAGATTTGAGCATTTTTGTGTCGACACCGGCTGTCTTTAGCCAATCAGAACGTTGCATTAGAGGTCACATGACCAAAATGATGACGTCGAGAAGACTGAGAGTTTGCTCTCTCATGTAAATGTTCATTGGAGATTAGCAATTGATGCTGTATACTAAAACATAGTCTTCAAGCTCCCTTTACCATAACCTCTGATCAACTGCCATTAATACGCTCCTCGAATTCACCGACCTTTTGCAACGTCAAGTTGAAAAGACTGGCCCTACTTTTTCAGCAAATCTCTGACACCAAATAATTTTACAGTTTTCCTCTACATTGTGACTGTTAATGTTTTGTAAATGTTTTGATCTAAATCAACGGGAGTAACACCGCCGACTTCGTTGAATTCGCAATGACATTTACTAATTTTCTTAATGTACTGGAACTATTTTGTTTCAGGTTGTTTCATACTCGCCCTACAGCCCATGCGTTCAGTTACCGCGAACGTTACAAAACTTTACGTAACGATACATTCGGAATTCCTCGGCCATTCGCTGCGAATAATTTCGGACACATTTAGACGCTATTTTGAAACTACCGGTGTTAAAGTAAACAAATATGTGATCGTTTCGGCAATGAGTGATGTTTCGTTTTTTTATAAATTTTGAAACATCACTCACTGCCTTAACGATCTCATATTTGTGAATTAGATTAGGTTATTCTCAGCGAATTGCTGAGAACTTCCAAATGTATCAATATGTAAAGTTCTGTAACGTTTTGTGTAATTGAAACGGTACTGGTTATACCTATCGTCATGGTTATGATTACATTCATCCAACCTGTCACGGCTCACCGAATGAAATCGGAATATACCATTTTTATTGAAAATACGAAATGACATGAAATGAGTTAAACATTTATGTCAACTTAAATGCAATACTTCTACATAAGACAAGTTATATATCCTTCCTTTTGCGAACTAATGCAATCCATTCTATCTGACTTAGACAACTTGTATAAAACATATACATGTAGTTTATTATGCATAAATATCATGTATACTTATTTTGTCACGTATTTACGCTATAGCAGCATTAAGTCATGTAAAAATCAAGATAATATGATTTAGCCTAAATCACATTCGTAGAGTAAAATACGTGCAAAAAACTAATTAAAGATCAACACATAAATACATTCTGACGAGAAAAAGAAACGCCTTATAAAAGGCTTAGGCATACAGGTACGATTGCTGATATACAACGTTCCTACAGACGGCATTTATTTTCAGCACGACTAGACACAGTATATAGATACGTCTTTTTTATTTGCGTGAAAGATTTTTCACGCCAATATATATGCAACGTGTAATAGAAGGGTACGGTGGACGCCAGGATTTAGAGAACGGCGAATGGCCGGAGTATTCCGTACTCCGTACTGGTTCTTAAGTTTTGCAATCATCTAAATTTATAACGACGTTTACGGGCTCATCACAATCTCGATCAGTTTTGGCAGAATGTTGACTTATGGAACGTCAAAGGACGTATCGGTCATGAACTTTCGACGAAACAAACCTTATTACAGCGTTAGAGTCTGGACAGCCCTGTTACAACCCGTTTTGTAATAATAACCCGTATTGTGGTAAATTATTACAAAGTGGGTTACGATGTCAAATATTGTAACATTTCGACAAACCCCGTTTTGTGGTAATAACCCGAATTGTGGTAAATTATTACAAAGTGAGTTACGATGTCAAATAATGTAACATTTCGACACAACCCGTTTTGTGGTAATAACCCGAATTGTGGTAAATGATTTTAAAAAGAACTTAATCAACAACTTAAACAAAGAAAATAAAAGAAATCATGTTAATATAGTTATTATGAGGTAAACCAAGTTTTCAGGCTAAGGAATTGGAATTTTCAGCGAAAATGGTGAATTCTAGCATGAGTGTGAAAAGACAAACTCTTCACATTAAAGACAAAATATTGCTTAAGTGTTGACTATTTAGCTTCCAGAGGTTAGGGAATGACATATGTAAGTGACAAATGACTATTTCAACTTGTTCTAAAAAATTGCTCAAAATGTAATAAATTGTTACAAAGTGGGTTACGATGTAAAATTTTGTAACATTTCGACACAACCCGTTTTGTGGTAATAATTCGAATTGTAAATAATTTTTAAAAACAATTAATCAACACCTTGAACAAAGAAAATAAACAGTAATGATATTTATATAGTTGTTTTGTGACAAACCAAGTTTTCAGGCTAAGGAATTGGTATTTTTAGCAAAAATGGTGAATTCTATGAAGAGTTTGAAAAGACAAACTATTCACATTAAAGAAATAATATTTTATTAGTGTTAACTATTTAGCTTCGAGAGGTTAGGGAATGACATATGTAAGTGACATATGACTATTTCAACTAGTTCTAAAGAATTGCTCAAAATGTAATAAATTATTACAAAGTGGGTTACGATGTCAAATATTGTAACATTTCGACAAAACCCGTTTTGGGGTAATAACCCGAATTGTGGTAAATTATTACAAAGTGGGTTACAATGTCAAATAATGTAACATTTCGACACAACCCGTTTTGTGGTAATAACCCGAATTGTGGTTAATGATTTTAAAAAGAATTTAATCAACAACTTGAACAAAGAAAATAAAAGAAATCATGTTAATATAAGTGTTGACTATTTAGCTTCGAGAGGTTAGGGAATGACATGTAGTTGACAAATGACTATTTCAACTTGTTCAGACAAATTGCTCAAAATGTAATAAATTGTTACAAAGTGGGTTACGATGTAAAATTTTGTAACATTTCGACACAACCCGTTTTGTGGTAATAACCCGAATTGTAGTAAATTGTTACAAAGTTGGTTACGATGTAAAATATTGTAACATTTTGACACAACCCGTTTTGTGGTTATAACCCGAATTGTAGTAAATTATTTTAAATTGAATTTAATCAACAACTTGATCAAAGAAAATAAAAAGAAATCATGTTAATATAGTTATTGTGAGGTAAATTAGGTTTTCAGGCTATGGAATTGGAATTTTCAGCGAAAATGGTAAATTCTTTGAAGAGTGTGAAGAGACAAAACTCTTCACATTGAAGAAATAATATTTCTTAAGTGTTGACTATTAAGCTTCGAGAGGTTAGGGAATGACATATGTAAGTGACAAATGACTATTTCAACTTGTTCAGACAAATTGCTCAAAATGTAATAAATTGTTACAAAGTGGGTTACGATGTAAAATTTTGTAACATTTCGACACAACCCGTTTTGTGGTAATAACCCGAATTGTAGTAAATGATTTTAAATTGAATTAAATCAACAACTTGAACAAAGAAAATAAAAAATAATGATGTTAATATAGTAATTTTGTGATAAACCAAGTTTTCAGGCTAAGAAATTGGAATTTTCTGCAAAAAGGTGAATTCTATGAAGAGTGTGAAGAAAAAAACTCTTTACATTAAAGAAACAATATTGCTTAAGTGTTGACTACTTAGCTTCGAGAGGTTAGGGAAGGAACATGTAAGTGACAAATGACTACTCAACTTGTTCTGAAGAAATGCTCAAAATGTAATAAATTGTTACAAAGTGGGTTACGATGTAAAATTTTGTAACATTTCGACACAACCCGTTTTGTGGTAATAACCCGAATTGCGGTAAATTATTACAAAGTGAGTTACGATGTCAAATAATGTAACATTTCGACACAACCCGTTTTGTGGAAATAACCCGAATTGTAGTAAATGATTTTAACAAGAATTTAATCAACAACTTGAACAAAGAAAATAAAAAGAAATCATGTTAATATAGTAATTTTGAGGTAAACCAAGTTTTCAGGCTAACGAATTGGTATTTTCAGCGAAAATGGTGAATTCTAACAAGAGTGTGAAAAGACGAAACTCTTCACATTAAAGAAAAAATATTGCTTAAGTGTTGACTATTTAGCTTCGAGAGGTTAGGGAATGACATATATAAGTGACAATTTGACAAATGACTATTTCAACTTGTTCAGACAAATTGCTCAAAATGTAATAAACTGTTACAAAGTGGGTTACGATGTAAAATTTTGTAACATTTCGACAAAACCCGTTTTGTGGTAATAACCCGAAATGTAGTAAATTGTTACAAAGTGGGTTACGATGTTAAATATTGTAACATTTCGACACAACCCGTTTTGTGATTACCCGAATTGTAGTAAATGATTTTAAAAAGAATGTAATCAATAACTTGATCAAAGAAAATAAAAAGTTGTGATGTTAACATAGTTAGTTTTGAGGTCAAACCAGTTTTCAGGGTAAGGAATTTGACTTTATAGCAAAAAAAGGTGAATCTTAAGAACACTTTGAAAAGTTGTTTCTTTTGTTTAATCTTGGCAAATACGACGTCCAAGGTAAATACATATGAAGTTATATTGCTGTCGCTCAAGGACAGGATGATAAACTTAATTGCTGGAATATAGAGACAATTACAGGACGTAAAGCTGACCAATGTAACGTTTTCGTTGAAAGTTCATGACTGATACGTCCTTTGACGTTCCATAAGTCAAAATTCTGCTAAACTGGCCGAGATTGTGATGAGCCCGTAAACGTCGTTATAAATTTAGATGGTTGCAAAACAGAGTACGGAATTTACCAGACCATTCGCCGTTATCTAAATCTTGACGTCCATCGTATCGTACCCTTCCATCACACGTGACATATATATTGACGTGAAAAATCTTTCACGCGAATAAAAAAGACGTATCTATATATTGAGTCTAGTCGTGCTGAAAATAAATGCCGTTGCTACGAACGTGGTATATCAGCAATCGTACCTGTATTCCTAAGCCTTTTATAAGGTGTTTTTTTTCACGTCAGAATGTATTTATGTGTAAAACTATCTACATGTTGTAATTTTTAATTAGTTTTTCGCACGTAATTTACTCTACGAATGTGATTTTGTCTAAATCATATTATCTTGATTTTTACATGACTTAATGCTATTATAACGTAAATACGTGACAAAATAAGTATACATGATATTTATAATAAACTACATGTAAATGTTTTATACAAGTTACTGGTTGTCTAAGTCAGATAGAATGGATTGCATTAGTTTGCAAAAGGAAGGATATATAACTTATGTAGAAGAATTGCATTAAAGTTGACATAAACTCATTTCATGTCATTTCGTATTTTTCAATAAAAATGGTATATTCCGATTTTATTTGGTGAGCCGTGACATGTTGGATGAATGTAATCATAACAATGACGATAGGTATAACCAGTAGCGTTTCAATTACACAAAACGTTACAGAACTTTACATATTGATACATTTGGAAGTTCTCAGCAATTCGCTGAGAATAACCTAATCAAATACACGAATATGAGATCGTTAAGGCAATGAGTGATGTTTCAAAATTTATAAAAAACGAAACATCACTCATTGCCGAAACGATCACATATATGTTTACTTTAACACCGGTAGTATCAAAATAGCGTCTAAATGTGTCCGAAATTATTCGCAGCGAATTGCCGAGGAATTCCGAACGTATCGTTACGGAAAGTTTTGTAACGTTCGCGGTAACTGAACGCAGGACTGAAGGGTGAGTATGAAACAACCTGAAACAAAATAGTTCCAGTACATAAAAAAAATTAGTAATTGTCATTGCGAATTCAACGAAGTCGGCGGTGTTACTTCCGTTGATTTAGATCAATACATTTACAAAAACATTAACAGTCAGAGATTTGCTGAAAAAGTAGGGTCTGTCAATTCAACTTGACGTTGAAAAAGGTCGGTGAATTCGAGGAGCGTATTAATGGCAGTTGATCAGAGGTTATGGTTAAGGGAGCTTGAAGACTATGTTTTAGTATATAGCATACATTGCTAATCTCCAATGAACATTTACATGAAAGAGCAAGTCCTTCAGTCCGAATTTTTCTAATAAGATAGAAGTTACGACTCTTTTTTCCGCCATCTTGGCACTTTGGCACTTTAACGTATCATTTAATTAACCGTTCATTACTGTAACGGTGGTCTAACGTTAAATGCATACAGAACACAGGGCAATAAATACTACACTGATATCCTACACATAGGATTCTTTCTGAGTCTGAGTTGTTGTTTAAATGTTGCAAAAATATGATTATTTTTTGTTTTATGTCTTTAGACGTATTTCAAATAGAGCAGTTTGGTCAGCGTCGGAGAGATAAACTGAGGGGAAACCGGAAAAGATCTCAATAATTTGGACACTGAATCTCATCATTAACACATTATAATAAATGTTAAGATACATTGTGTTAAAGTATATTATGAGATTGGTAGTTGCACTTAGCACGATATGAATTCTTGTTTCGGTCGGCACTGAGTGTGTTTTATGCATTGTTCTTGGAGTTTACGTGACTGAATAAGTGAAGTTTTTCTTTCCTAGATACAAACAAGCCTTAATGTCTGTGAAATATTTGCCTGAAACAAATTTATGTAAAAACTTGGAAATTGTGCGGCTAAATCAAAATTTTTTGCGACAAATTTCAAACGGCCGGCAGCAGGTTGGAATCCGAAGAGAAAAAAGATCCCCATGACTCCTTGGCTTACAAGTAATTGATGTCTAACATTTCTTATATACGCATATATATATATATTTATAGGATCTTATTAGGTTAAAGCTTATAAGTATACATTTGTACTTAACTTGGTTCAGTTTAGTTATTTAATGCTACGTATTTGACAATGTTTGTGATAAATTGGATTGCAATAATTTTTACATTCGTGATATTTTCTCATATTCGTCCTCGTTTGTTATGTACTTAATTGTTGTTTTCTAATGTGTGTGCATTTGGGGGTGCGTGTGGGGGTTGGGGTGGGTATACATGTGTGCAATATGTGAGTACGGGACCTAGTGAGTGTGTATAATTTATATGTGCATGTTAGTGTATAAGCGACAAGAACTTTTTAAAGCGCTTTTTTGTTACGTTTCATTGTTTAAGATTACTAAAATGCACCTTGCAATGTACGTTTAAAATTAAAAGTCTAAAATAAAAGCCTTAATGAAAGTTTTGTTATACATGTACATGTATCTACCAGTTCATTGTACTGTGATTTCACGATGAAATTTGTGTTAAATGTTTATCAAATGTTAGTTGTTTCTACTTTATATCATAATATACACTTTATATATAGTGAATATATAATGACATCGATCTTACCTTTCACATTTGCATTAAATTTACATCAACACATATCCCGGCGAAAATCAATTCCACGCCTATTCTGCACTTCGGCTCGTTACGTATTAAAATAAACAATTTATTTACTCGATTATAAACACTAAACATCATTACTTTTTATTTTCTTTGTTCAAGTTGTTGATTTAATTCAATTTAAAATAATTTACTACAATTCGGGTTATTACCACAAAACGGGTTGTGTCGAAATGTTACAATATTTAACATCGTAACCCACTTTGTAACAATTTACTACATTTCGGGTTATTACCACAAAACGGGTTGTGTCGAAATGTTACAAAATTTTACATCGTAACCCACTTTGTAACAATTTATTACATTTTGAGCAATTTGTCTGAACAAGTTGAAATAGTCATTTGTCAACTACATGTCATTCCCTAACCTCTCGAAGCTAAATAGTCAACACTTAAGCAATATTTTGTCTTTAATGTGAATAGTTTCGTCTTTTCACACTCTTGTTAGAATTCACCATTTTCGCTGAAAATTCCAATTCCTTAGCCTAAAAACTTGGTTTACCTCATAATAACTATATAAACATGATTTCTTTTATTTTCTTTGTTCAGGTTGTTGATTAAGTTCTTTTTAAAATCATTTACCACAATTCGGGTTATTACCACAAAACGGGTTGTGTCGAAATGTTACATTATTTGACATCGTAACCCACTTTGTAACAATTTATTACATTTTGAACAATTTTTTAGAACAAGTTGAAATAGTCATTTGTCACTTACATATGTCATTCCCTAACCTCTGGAAGCTAAATAGTCAACACTTAAGCAATATTTTGTCTTTAATGTGAAGAGTTTGTCTTTTCACACTCATGTTAGAATTCACCATTTTCGCTGAAAATTCCAATTCCTTAGCCTGAAAACTTGGTTTACCTCATTATAACTATATTAACATGATTTCTTTTATTTTCTTTGTTCAAGTTGTTGATTAAGTTCTTTTTAAAATCATTTACCACAATTCGGGTTATTACCACAAAACGGGTTGTGTCGAAATGTTACATTATTTGACATCGTAACTCACTTTGTAATAATTTACCACAATTCGGGTTATTATTACAAAACGGGTTGTAACACTTTCTAAATTTGAGTTTGACAAATTGTCCAATTCCTAAAAAAGTGGGGTACTTTTATAAGAGTGCACTTTATTCATTTATACGCGGATGTTTAATACACCTGATCCAAAATAGTTTTAAAGCTTAATCATGTAATTCGGAGTAAGTTTTTTCTCTAATAAGACTTCATCTTTAACACACTGTGATCAAAACTATTGTTTCAAGTATTGACGACCAAATTCTACTTTCGATTTCAATCTACTTTAACTTTGAAATACAATAAATAACATGAAATATCTAAGCAATATTTGCATTTATTTAAAAAATCTTGTTCAATAGAGGTGTTTGAAATAGATAAAAGTCTATTTTCTTTGCAATAATAAACAGTGTTACTTTTGATATAGGGGCTTTAATAACAACACCACAAAATAGCACCACACTATATATTTGAGCTTAAACGATTTCTAACTTTCTTGTGTATGAGTTACATGTAGCAAATTTTCCTCCGTCATTATTTGAAAATTATAGACTGTTGTTGGTTTTGTTGTGCCACCGTACTAACCTGTTTGACCAAAACATTGTCTTCAGGTCTGACAAAGAAAGGAAAGTCGAGAGCGGGACTTAACTTAAAAAAAGTCCCAAGCTTTGTTTACTTCTCTCTCTCTCTCTTTCATGCATAACTTAATTGGATGCAAAACAACATGCATTTAACATCATTTAACGTTGTAAAATCAGTAATGTTAAAACTCCCCAGAACTTACACAAAGTTCAAAGAATCTGTTCGGATATGTGTAGACATCACAAAGGAAGTAGACATCAAACCTGGCGAGAAATATAATGCTCTATTATTTATCATGAATTGGCCACACTAACAACCTCCCTTTGCACAAGTTTGTTACTAAAATAGTCAGTGCAACATCGTGCGTGCAAGTTAAAAGCTTGTCTCAAACATATGACGCAACATCATGTCAAATGCAATTCGGTCGACAGTTACATCGAATCACTTTAACATATCTTCAGGGACAGACTGTAACTTAGTCTTTACAGGCTGAATATTTCCATTAACAGACTCACATCCCTACACACATGGATTTAAGACTTTGTTGTCTTTCCATATTTGTGTCTGTATGTATACTACTTTCAGCAGCAAATGACATAGTAATCCAAAGACAAAGAAACCTTCAAATAAGAAGGTTAACAAGCAAAACATTTTCAGTACATTTTAGCTCCATCTGCAACAAAATTTTAGACTTGACAAAAGTACGGCCATTTCGTAGCAATTTGACTCTGTATTGCATCTGATATAATTCACAGAAATAATTGTTACCAAACGTATAAGATTCATATTGTTTATAGTCTCAGATCAGACTGATAGCTTTACTGTACGAATATTATACATAGAGCCAATGTCTGCATTTTTGTCAAATAGCAACAGATTCAAATACTAAATAAGTTTACCTTCAAGTGATAAAATTGCATAAGAAAGTACACTAGTCAAATGTTTTAAGTATACACCTTATAAATCATACTTTATTGAGGTAACCACAAGATGAATTTTCATACCAATTTCAATAATGAAAACTGCAACTACTGTCTAATAATGTTGGAAAAAGACTGGTCTGAAAATCAACAAAATCTTTTCGTTTAACGAAATTTTATTTCATTGGTGTACAAAAGTCACAAATTTCAATCAGTAACAATAAGTTAAATGGCTTAAATGGTAACAAAGTGAATAAATTGTTACAAGGAAATTACAAATCAAAACAAAAAGGTATATCAGAAAGAAAGTTTAAAACATGTCAACCGTTCATCGTAACGATTTTAATTTTAACCTAATAGGACATTATATTACAAAATCTGTTTCATTTAAATCTGCGCGCCAAAACCATGCGCTTAGCCTACTGATTAAAAGTTAGTTCAAAATAATGATGGGAACATGATGTTCACTTGTGTAAGTTGTATGGAGGCATCTAAAAATATCACAAAAGTTGGTTACTTAAAGAAAATGCGACAATTTTATCGTTTGCATGTAAAACTGTAATAGAAATTCGGACAAACAACTAAGTTTAGGGCAGTTTTAACGATAAAGTTTGGCTTATTCTAAAATTACTAAATTACTATAGAATTTTTATCCAAATAAGGAATGTTTATCATGAACTGATGTGAAATGAACAAAATCGTGCAAGTGTTTTCTCAAGCTTGATCATTAACGTCAGTGACGTCGAAAAGAACATAACGCTATGTGACGTAACGCGTTAGCAGCGTAACAATGGAAAACATTGTTTTCTACTCGAATTCGTTGAAGACAACATTTTCAAATATTTTGAGATACATTTTGTCAAAATTTGCCTGAACAAAGTCAATAAAAACGCGTCTCTCATACTGGCATGCCAGATTTAAGCATTCCGGTTGCGTATGCGCTCTCTAAAAGTGACATTCGAGTCAATATTTTCGTTTTTTCACCCGGCCTTTTACTTCCAACAAATGCCTGTATCTTATGAGTGAGTGTTAGGTGATTTCAACCGACCAGATTTTTCTTGCACGAGAAAATCATGAAAAACACATTTTCTCGTTCCGGATCAATGATTTTGACATTGAACCGGTTTTCTTTATCAAAAGTTAAGGTTAACGTATGGATGATATGTAGTTAGAATACAATTAATATTTGACTATTTTTACTATGCTTTTCTTATTATCAAAAAGTGTATACTTAGATCTTTTGACGAGTGTACAGTTAATGACAAATTCATTTTGTGCATTAACAGTGAACAATACATTATATGAGCTGTATGAAATGCCAAAAGGTTATTGTTGTTGTTTGTGGTAAGTTGTCGATGCTAAGTGTCTATGTTCATCAATACTACACTCACTCTCAACATACAAATGTATAAATATGACAAAGTTTGCCATAATCAAGATCTGTAATACATGTAAGACATCAACAGACCTGTTTAATTATCAGTTTATGATAGCAATAGAGTATGTGTGGTTTTCTCCAATTAACATGTATGACTTGATTGACATTATTTCCCATACTAGGAATTATTATTTCAATTTAAAAAATGTTTCATAGCTTTGTGTCTTTGCTTATTTTGACACTTACTATATTATTATTGCTTGTTCAAGTAATTAATGATTTTACAAACACCGACAATTTCATAAAAAAAACAAGGGGTTGCCATGGAAACTGTGAAATTTATGGTAGTTTGCAAGAGTTTATTTTTGAGGACAATGTCGATTTTGATTCAGTGGACCCTAAGGAACAATTGTGAGTGGCAAAAAGTCTAGAAGGGGTGCACGGTGGACTCAATATATATATATATTTTTTTTGTATTATGCTTGTTGCAGTATATTTTAACTTTTATATATATTATACACACACACACAAATACATTATATATATACATATTATATATTACAAATATCCTCTATGTCTGAACAGTATAAATATTAGTGATATTAGGAAATATATGAGTCATAATAAAGCAGATTTATCAAAGAGGTGGAGAAAGTTTATTGAAAAATTATTTCGTCTTTCAAAACTTTTAAAAATTTATGTTCATAACTCATTTAAAATAGATTGATTTGTTGATGATATTAGTTCTATAAATTTGGGAATGTTTGGTCTTTTCCAATAAAATAAGTTTAGTAAGATCTCTTCTTAAATCATGATAAATCATTTGGACATTCCAGTGAAAAATGAAATTCGTCTTCAAGTGTGTTACAAAATTGATTCGCCAAATTTCGTTCGCCATCTGCTTGATCCTATTTCTAATCTATGTGATGATAATAGTACTTTTGAAATAACATTTAAATACTTTCTACATACATTAAAATCGGTCGACTTTCAGTTATTGTGCAGTTGAGCATTCAGCTATCGTAAGGCGGTTAGTATGTTTCCAGGTCATGTTACTATTGATTTCTTCAATATAATTCGATAACTTACTGGCAGTTTGGTCCATATGGAACTACATGATAGAGTACAAATATATAAAATATCTGAAATCTTACGTAACAGATATGCCGACTGAATTCAATTAAGTTTCAATGTCTGTTGAATGTTAAAGCTCCTTGTTCACAGATTTCAAATTAAATATAAACATTTCTTAGATCCTCTCAAAATTGCATTGAAACGTTTTAGAAGCATCAACATTGTTTTAATTTTTACATGTAATACTGTAAAATTTAATGTCTTATCTTATTTATTACCTTAATCTAGGAAGTTATATTTATGTACTTTAAGATCTAGTATTGATTTAAGGCAGAGGATCCCATTGGAATTAACCCTAAGGACTTAACCTATTTTTCATACTTTTGGATTTAAACTGTACCTTATAAATATTATATTGTGCATTTTTTACTTAACCTATTTTATGCATCTATTCTGTACTGGGAAATTTTATATCATATAGTTTTCTTGCATTGTTAAATAATTTAAAAAGCATCACAAATAAATCTACTAAATCTGTTACTAGTTAAAATATTGATAATCTAAGTGCGATTCTGTGATTTTAATTACATGCATGTTATTTTCTTAGTCTGCATGTCAGTTTGCCTCAACATAATTATTAAGAATTCATTTTCTTAACACAGTCACCGACACTAATGGGGTAATTTTAAAATATAAAAAAATAATTAACCAAATGTATGAGAGATCAGCTTAAACATTGCAAGAATAGCTTCTCGTGCAATAAAACAGTGATGAAAACCGTAACGTTATTTCAACATCAATAAGTTTTATTGCTAAATAATTTTATAAATATTTATCCAAGAAAATCTCAAATGAGATTATTCCGACGTGTTATGTTTCAAGCTATTGAAACTGGCTGTTAAAATATAGAATGTTTTGCACTGAACATAACCAGTGACTCAAATTTCTGTAAAAAATTGAATCGAACTGAGTTTAGATTAAATCCTTGGTCGTGTCAGGAATACTTTTACAACATAAACGGTTTGATCACAAATATTTTAAAAGAAAATAAGTTTTAAAAAGTGCTCGACATTGGTTGCAGAACTTTTGCTTATCAATGTCAAGGTCAAGTTTTAAACCTTGCGATCCTGGGGGACATCATATCACCTTGCGATAATTAAAGCCTCATTATCAACAGTAACCATGTTTTTGGACAGCAAAGGAAATAGACATTTATCAATTTCAAACAACTCTAATGAACAAGATTTTTTAGTTAGATGCAAATATTGCTCAAATATGTGTATGTTATTTAATGCATTTCAAAGTGAAAGTAGATCGAAACCGAAAATAGAACTTGGTTGTCATATAGTGGCTTTAAACAAATTTCCACTTTTAAATCATCAATATGTTAATCATTTTTTTGCTCTTACTTCATAAACTTTTCAACATGGATGCAAATGTTTGATTTGTTGCGGTTATTATCAAAAGATCAGTATAATACTAGATTATTCACTATGTATACTGCTTAGTGTAGTAATGAGATTTGACTACGCCCCTTCCACACGCTTATCAATATATGTAAACACATGTCACTGATGAGTGAAACAATGACGAGTCAGATGACGGAACTGCTTTTTTCGCGTAGAAATTAGGGACTTTTGTCAGTTATCTTTCCCTGATAAAATCTGAAGCAATCCAATTGGTAAGTCCTTACAGTTGGAATCCTCGGATTTTATGTCCTATGTAAGGATAACTAGATATTTCATCCAATATCTTTCTTGTTAATGAAGATATTTACAGAAGTGGTGAAATTTAGATAGTTCTTCACCCTAAAAGTAGGGTAGTTTTAAAGATACCATGTGAGACCCTGCTTGAAATATGGTGCCATCAATATGATAATTAAATAGAATCAACAACAAAAAAATTTGTGTGACCCCATTAACCTCCCTGTACATACCCCTTATATAGCTGAGGTAGAGCTCTAGAGGTATGATTAGAGGTTTATAGATATCAGTAATGATCATGATGGGTGATGTCTGTATGCTATCATGTAAGCATCTAAGCTACTATATAGATTACAACTTTTTTAACAAGACCGTGTTGTGTTGTTAAATTCTGAAAATATAATAAAGCAATGATTTCTTGGTAAAGAATGACTTTATAGCTTATCAGATTTCTAGATGCAGTTCATTTACTTTTTCTGTTTCTATTTTTATATCAAGTTTGGCTTATGTATGTATCAAAATTGTCACAAAAAGTAAATGGCCTCTAATTTGTTTATACTTACTTGTATTTCTTTTAACTAGCCCTTAAAACTAATGATTGAGAATCATGATGTTCAATTATTTGGCCGACTGTGCACAGTTGAAACAAATGCAAGACATTCCATGATTAGAAAATGAGATTGCTTATGTGACAACCGAGTAAAAGAAAAGTAAAGAAAACAATTCAATAATTGGCAATTACTTTTTTTCTGGTTGATACAATCAAAGCCAAACCAAACAAATGTGTTAATTGGCTAAACCTTTGAATATAGGTATAGAATGGTTTCTCCATAACTGAGGATGAGCAGAAAACATTTGGTACATTTTCTACAGAAAAAATACTACAAGAACTTAAACACAAAACCTTTATGCTTACATATTTTAACCAAATTTGCAGCTATTTCCCTGGTCATTTGACTGTAGAATATTTAACATTATAATTGTTAATGCCCCAAAATACTCAACATACTTATTTTGAAATAAAGTTGTATTTTGCATAACGTACCCCAAGACTATATTTATATACTAAAAGGTTTAGTCAATTTTTTATTTAAGAAATAACTTACAGTTGTCTATATTTTGTTGTCTAATAAGATATAAGGCACTCGTTTGATGCGCTCATTAAATCACTCGTGCTAAAGCACTCGTGATTTAATCATACGCGAATCAAAACTCGTGCCTATATTTTATAGGCACGAGTTTTGATGCGCGTATGATTAAATCACGAGTGCTTTAGCACGAGTGATTTAATAAGCGCATCAAACGAGTGCCTATATCTTATTAGACAACAAAATATAGACAACTGTAAGTTATTTCGATTCTAACATCGTAAAATACATCCGTAGAAAAGATATATTTATAGAACTATTTTTAACTGTCAGAAACGTCATGCTGTTGAAATCACCCCAGTGCAAAGGCCGAAAATAGCATTTATTTACACAATTTTCACAGATAGGTGTTTCTTATTCTGAACAAAAAATATTAAAATCTTAATTATAGAATAGAAACCAAATTGTAAAAGTCAACCCTTATATAGTCAACGAGCTATATTTTGTTGAATAATAAAGCATAGATGACGTCACATTAAATAAAGAGTGAAAACGCACGTGCCTATGTTAGAATAGTAAATTGAAATTCGTTCTATTCAAAAAAGAAACTTTCATACAAGTTACCATTTTGATTTTTAAACAGGTAAATACTCAACATTGTAACATTTATGATAACGTATCTTCAAAGAAGAATATTTATAATCTTTTAAAGACGATAATAAGTTTCTTTACAGTTCTGAAGAAACATCGCTTGAACTTACAATATGACAAGTATTTTCCAAATATATCCTTAGTTTCAAACCAAATATTCTAACAACAATACAAAAGTTGTCTTAAACACTTGTTAATGTTCATATAGTATAGAAACTTCTTCCGGTTATATTAATAGAGACAAGGTATGAGAATGTATTTTATTCAAGCCATCCTAGTAACCTGCACAGAGAATGAATACATTGTCTTCCTAGTACGACCGCTTGGAGCATTGCGTCCCAATGCATAGGAACGGGGACTAAGGTTGGAGCATACCTTGGTGGGAATCTATGAAGTGTTGTAAAGGCCGATGGCTTATATATGTTGAAGCTTTGTGAAGCCAGTAGAGTACAAGTGAATGGTTTATCGCCTTCTTAGATCTCTCAGAGCAATGCGTTCCTGAGGATAAGAAAAGGGACGAGGTCATCTCTTGGGACGTCTATGGCATATATGTATATAATTATGTAGATAAGCTGGTGACACTGTTGAGTGGAGTTGATAGTTAAAGTGAATTCGTGTCGGAGAGCCAGCAGTAGAGATTGGCTAGTGGATATAGCATTGATTGTTGAAGACAAGCTTTTGGCAGCCCGGCGTATTTTATACATTCCCACCTATATGTGTTATCCTGGTCATCGAATATATTGTTAATAGTCAGCGACAAAGATGGTCCACTCTGGTCGCTCGTCCACTTGATAAATACACGAGTTTATAAGATTTGTAGCTCGGTTAGAGTTGTAATCCCGTCTTCTGTATATCAGTGTAGGCTATATCAGTACCCCTCTCCATGTAATTTATTAGCTAAGTGACGGAGACGGTCTATGTTGTACGCCCGTCCATAGGTTAAGACGAGCTGATAGCTTGACTTCTGTAGTAAGTTTATTATCAGTCATGTTTGTCCTATCCCCTTGCACTTTCTTTGCCATCATATATTGTTATGAATTGCTCGGCGACGGAGACAAGCAACTCTGATCGCCCGTCCATTTGATAACAAAGACGAGCTTTAGAGAAGCTCGTGTATCATAGTTATATATGTCATTTTGCATTGTATATAATTGTCCGTGCATTTGTCTTTATTTGATTGTCTTATATTGATATATATTTACAAGGCATTATTTGTCGTTCCTTGTGTGTGTTTGTTTTGTCCATGCTTGTTTGTCAACCATAGTTAATCATGTTGTATGATATTGTTTATTATAGCAGCACTCTTGCTTTCGTTGTCCTATGTATATATTTGGTGATGCTGTTTAACGTGTATTACTTTTGTCCTTATATTAATCTCATGCTTTGTGATGCTCTTGTTATATTATGTAGTGGTTTGATTCGTAATTATGTATGTCATTGTATTTATATGTTGTATAGTTGCTGTTGTTTAATGTGTCTTATATTTCATGATTTGTACATATGCCTTTTTATATTATTTACCAATCATTAAGCTAGGTAGCTCAAGGAAAATATATATCATATCTTATATACCATTTCATGGTATTGTAAATAGTTATTTCTGTACGTCTAGTAGCCCGTGCACGTTACAATGGTATTACCGTGACGAAACTATTAATATTACGTCAATATACATGGGGCTTATTTTTTCTCCCCAATTATCATGGAATCATGCAAAGGAAAAATTATTATCACAAGCACATAAAGCAATCTTAGCATTAAAATATTATCAAAAACCGTTTGGATATTTTTCTAACAAATGAATTATTTAAAATTTTTAATCATATGATCAAACCGATTTTATGTCATGGTTCTCAAATATAGGGCTATGAATATTGTCATATTATAGAGTCTGTACATACTAATTTTTGTAGAAAACATCTAGGTATTAGAAGAACCACCAATTCTTGTATGATTTTGGGTGAATGTGGTAGACTACCTCTTATACATATATTACTAATTGTATAAGATATTTTTGTAAATTAATAAATATGTCTTCTGAACGCCATCCAAAGCAATGTTATTTAATGTTAAAATCTATTGATGACGCTGGCAGAACATGTTGGGCAACGAAAATTAAGAATTTATTATATATGTATGGATTTGGATATACATGTATTTGGATTTCTCAGGAAATAGGAAACGTGAATACTTTTATATCCATGTTCAAACAAAGAATCGCTGACTGTAGTACCCAAAATCGATGGGAAAATAATAATAACTCAAGTCGATTCTTTCATTATAAACATTTTAAATCGTTGTTAAATGTTGAAAAATATCTTTTAATAGAAACACCATATACTTTTCATCGTTTAGCATTTTGTAAATTCAGATGTTCGAATCACAAACTTGCAATCGAAATTGGCAGATACCACAAGTAGAAAGATTATGTTCTTTATGTCCTGACAGTATTGACTGTGAAATCCATGCTTTCTTTAAATGTCATAAATATGATACTATAAGAAATAATTTCTTATTTAACTGGTATTCATGGGAGAAGGAGTTAAACGATTTTTACGATTTATTATCAACAAATGAAGAAACCACTTTAAGAAAATTAATGTATTATGTATATCTACTTATGAACAGTATTGTCCGTTTTTTCTCAACTGTCAAAGCTTGAATAATTTCACGGTGACTGAATGCGTTGTTTTTGTAGCTTAACTCAATCAGAATACACACTTTCGGAAACTCATGGGTATATTACTACAATAATTTTAACAAACGCATTGACAGTGAAATTATTCATGTTTTGACAGTTGAGAAAAAACGAACAATATTAATAGATAGTTTAGTTATTCAATATAGTCTCACATTACTACATAGATTAATATAACCACATAATTTTGCATAGAGTATTGTATTTTGGGCTGGTGGCCTTAATTTTCTTTAATAAATAAGTATTAATAATTTGTTTATAAATATATATATATTGTCTCAAATTATAACTAGAAATCAACATAACCACACAAATTTGTATAACGTAATGTTGTACACTCTCCAAAATTTCTAATCGGTCACCCCATTAATTCCTTATTTTCAAAGAAATGCAATAAACTAGGGACTATCATAGCAATATTTTTTGAAGCCAAATATTCCAGGTCTATTTCAGAAAAAAAATCATATTATCAATGATTGTTATTTTTTAAGAGTGTCTTTAACATAGGTATCAATGTAAAAAGTCACAAAGTGAAGAAATGAACTACAAGTATTTAATAACGAGTATGACCTCCGTTGGCAGCTACCACGGCGCGACAACGAGGTCTCATGGATACTATGTATCTCTGCAGATACCGTTGTATATATTCCTTCATATCTCCTGAACGTCACGCTCCAGTTCATGGAGGTTATGCTGCTGGCGGCGGGCTCGAACTCGACGTTTCAGCAAGTCACAAACGTGATCGATCGGATTCAAGTGCATGCACTTTGGAGGGAAAGGAATTCCTTGCACATTATTCTCGTGAAGCATGACTATTGATCTTCTAACAGAATGACATGGAGCATTATCTTGGAGAAGCTGCATTCCCCGATTATCATAAAAGGGTGGTAACAGTACAGGCTGGATGATAACGTCGAGCATTCAAGTTGCCTTTTTATCAATACCATTGGCGTCTTTGTGTGCATAGATAGTCTTGCCTTTATAAAAATTAAGAGTCAGTGGTAGGAGGGAGAATGACCAGGAAGAATTTTCCTTAACCAAGCTCCACGAAAGTATGTCCCGCCTGAGAATTTGTTCTATGGGTCATGTGTATCGATGTACAGTTTTGTTCTGTATGTACACAAACGTTCATGTTTAAAAATTCGAGCGAATTGAACTTTTATTTTGAAAGTTATTTTGAAATTAAAAGTGACCGATTAGAAATTTTGTTGAGTGTATTGTGGGCATTTGACCGTAGTTCTCTTATATATGTATTAAGTAGTTTAATAATTTATATATTGTATCATTTTCAAACTTCAAATCAAATCAACATAACAACACAAATTTGTATACTGTAATGTTGTATTTTTGGTCAGCTGCCCTAATTTTCATTAATAAATATTATGGATAACATGAAGATCAGTAATTTCATATACTAATGGACAAAAGTCTTGTCCGGTCTACAAAAACCATAATATCTTTTTTGTTTGTTATTGCACACTCATACATTTGGTATCATTAGAAAGAGAATGTTATTATGCATTGAATAAAAAAGAATTGTGAAATTTGAGCCAGTTCTGTCGGTACAGTAATGTGTTGAAAATTGACATTGCGGATTTGCAAGTTACAAATGATTGTGTTGAGTCAGCTTTAAACTAAACTTTTTTTTTCAATAGTGTGTGTGACCCCCATTAACCCGAATGAGTTCAGTGACCCTTTTACGCATCGATGATACAAGTTTGCGAAGGAATCTAGCCGGAAGTTGGTCCCATTCTTGAACAATAGCGTCACGTAATTGATGGACGTTGTACACGTTCCGAGCCCTTATCTTCCGTTTCATGTAGTCCCAAACGTGTTCGATTGGGTTCATGTGAAGCGATAATGCCGGCCATGGCAATGTTTGGACATTGTTGGCCAACAGGTAGTTTTGAGTGAACCTTGCAACATGGGGCCGGGCGTTGTCCTGCTGCAGGACTGTGCCTGGATGTGCAGTAAGGAAGGGCAACACAATCGGTTGCAACACTTGGTCTACGTAACGTTGTGCATTTAAGCCACGACCGCGTCCTCGACCATATTCGAGGAATACAAGTTCGGTTTTATGATGATGTGTAAACCCTGCCCAAACCATGACGCTCGGCCCACCCCAGCGGTCATTTTCAATGACACAGGCGTCCGTAAACCTCTAACGAGGGCGTCGATAGACACGTTGACGTCGGTCGCTTGAATCAATGTTAAATTTACACTCATCCGTAAACAGAATGTTTTGCTTTTGATCTAAGCGCCACCTTTGATGACGCAACGCCCATGCTACCCGTAGACGCCTGTGATTGGGAGTTAATATTGCTCCACGATATGGCCGTCGGCAACGTAACCAGGCTGCCTTGAGACGTCGCCGTACCGTTCTGGCACTAATGCGAGGTCGATTACGACCAGCTGTGTTTCGTGCCGTGTCTTTTGGGGCGGCAAAACGATTACGTAAGTGGGTAAGCTGAATTTGCCTATCCTGGCGTAACGTCGTTTCGCGCGGCCGTCCGGAACGTGGAAGGTCTGCCACGGAGCCTTGCGTTGCGAATTTTGTACGTAACCGACGAATGGTTTTCTCATTAACCCCGAATTGACGGGCTACATGTGCAGCAGTTGCACCAGCCTCAAGTTGGCATATAGCGCGCGCACGCTGCTCATTTGAAAGCTTCATTTTAGAATAAAAATCAATATTTTATTAAAATATTCTGATGTCTTCCGATTGGGATATCGTTACACATAATAAGGTAAATCATTTCATCAAACTAACCGCAGCACTTTATACACGCGAGAACACGTGAAAAACGTGGCCGGAAATGTATCTCCTTTGTTAGAGCGAGGACGACTGTCAAAATTAAGAAACCGGAGGTGTGTTCAACAATGCGGGCGCTCGCTCGAGCGCCCGCCTCGCGAATTGTTTTGTTATCGAACGACTGCGAGCGCTCATTCTATAAATAGAAAAAGGTGAAGATATCGGTCAGTCAGACCGTTTGTGTACAGAATGGCGATATACTAACCGAAGTTTAGATCGATGTAAATCCCTTTAAAATACGATAAATACACAGAAGGCTTGAGATTAAAGCATTGGATATTTCGTATTTGGTTATTTTAAATCTGCTATATTTTTTTCAATGTACCGATTTGAGTACCGGTACCAAAACGGAACGGTATTTACCGGAATTTATTTAACAATTTATAAGCGAAACACCTCTCGAGCTGTATCGCGAGCGTACGCGAGCGCACGCGCGATCGCCCGCGTTCAGAACGCGGGCGCTCGATGTCGCCCCGAGCGCTCGCATTGTTGAACGCACCTCGGTTTGAAAAACAGGCGATATAAAGTAGGCCAAATTTCAAGATCGTAACTTCACGTGTTTAAAAAATATTATGGAAAACCATACCGGACAAGACTTTTGTCCATTAGTATATTTTATCCAACTCTATTACTATACGCTTACATAACCACACAATTTTGTATATTGTATTGCTGTATTTTGGGCCGATGGCCTTGATTTTCTTTAATAAAATTTGTCTTGTCTTGTCTTGGCATAAAGAAAACTAACATAAAGAACTGCTCAACAAAAACTTGTATAACGCATCTATATAACCCTTATTTATTTGAGTAAAAATCAGTACAAAATATGTCCTCACTTCTTCATTAATCTATGCAAATGTTTTTTTTCTTCCTAACAAGTTTACAAGTGTCACTGAACTGTCCTTCGTATACATACGTTGTTGCACCACTTATTCTTCTTTCCATTTTCAAACCGAACGAATTCAGTGCCTTCAGTGCCTTCAGTGCTTTGATTTTTACAACCGTCACTGTATATTGACGATTTACAATGTTTTGATCTTAATAAAATGGGACCAATCAGGGTACGAGAATTTATCATTTGACTTTTTTTATCTTTTGTCAATGGTGCAGGTGTACGAAATTTTGACAGAATATGCGCTAGTATGAATAGCTTCCTATGGCATAAAAAGTGATTTTTAGAAAATTTGCTCTATGCGAGGTTTTAATATTAAGCCGACGAAATTCTAATACTAAGTGATATATTTAGTAATTCCTGTCAGTGATACGTCTTTTAGCCCCTTATTTATATATATATTTTTTAATGCCTTGTGTTTGAGGAGTAGACAATGTGTGCCTTGTACATGTATTCATTTATTAAAGGACCGCAATGGAAACAAGGAAATTCACATTTCCTTTTTGTGATTTAAATGAAAATATGTCCTAGCACAATGAATGTATTGCACTTACAGTATTTGTATTTTATTTCATGCTGTATTTTTAATTCATTTAAGTGCTATGTGTGTAATATTTTCATTAATTAAATAAACTCTATCTATCTATCTTTTACTTAATAGAGTAGCGGTAAAGGGAGTTAAGTAGTGAGGATATATCATTCTATTTTTGAGAGTTGTCTCTCTTTGACATTGAAGAGTTACCTTTTCACTTTGTTTATAGCAACAAATATGGCGCTGCTCGTGAAAGATCCCACGGGCGCTGAGTATACAAATGCCGAACAGGATCTTCAAGAAAGGATTTTATCAATTTATGGGACTAATGACTACGATGAGAAACTTTTCAGGTTAGTTTGAAGTATCTTTAGCATTTGTTCGACGCGCACAAAGCTTTTAATTAGCGGGTTTTTTTTTAATTTTGGACCGAAAGTTGAATTTTGTTAATTTTTACGGGAAAATATACGTGCTAAATTTGACGTCATGCTTGTTCAACTATGTGAATTGACGTGAAGTTTGATCATGGATCGATTATGCCTTGCAGAAACTGCAAACCATTTTAAATTTAGCAAATCTAACGATGTTTTTCTGGAAATATTGGGTTCAACACAGCATTATCACAATGTTGCTTGTGGGTAAGCACTAATTATTCCTGGGGATAGAATCTAGTTTAGCGGACCCCGCTGTTGCGCATGCTCGGACGTTGCGTTGTTTACAAATTTTGGACGCCATTTTGTTTTTACAGATGCAATTTTTTATTTATTATTTAAATGAATTATTTTTAATAACTTTTTAAAACTGCTTTTTTGTTATCCGTTTTTAATATCGGCGGGGGTGTGGGGGCGGCAGCCCCCATAATAACAGAAAATTAGCCGCATTTATCTTCGCGCGTCTGCTCATAGAAACAGAACGCTGCGCACGCATATTTATATTTACTTCCGGGATCCGCTAAACTAGATGTGTCCCTATTCCTGGTATTGAAGATTTTAGAAGCTGTTTTTCTTGATCCATATATCCTAGGCTAGTGTAGCCTCAGGGAACCAACTATCGAAAGGAACCAATTATTGAAAAAATCGATTGGTCTTCAAATTTTCTTCCAACTTGGGACAATGCACAATTTAATATAAAGAATATAAAATTTAATGTTGGTAGTGAACTTAACTGATCTGACCCAGTTTTAACATTCTAGCCTCATTGTGAAATCAAACAAATGCAGACAAAATTTACAAAATTTGCGTTCTATGACAAAATTGTCAGAAAAATGTGTTATGCTAAGAAAGTAATAAGAAAAAACACCATTTTTCAGTGTTTCACAGGAAAAGGTATGAAAAGAGTCCCTCAAAATCCCTGACTCTTCACTTTTGGCGATCAGAAATCACCATACTGCTTACTATCAGAAATGTGCGGGAATGACGTCACAGGGTGACCCAAAATCGAAATCAAGGTCAAAACAAAAATGGCCTCGTAATTAAGATGCGTCAAAATAAAGTACCGGAGGATACTCTAAGTTTTAATTCAGAAAGTTCATTTTACAGTATTGACTGAGTAAGTAAAATAGTCACGGGGTAAGAAAATATGCAGCCAGACCGAGACTCGGGCATTAGATTTCCTACTTACAATTTTGCCATTTTAGGCAAGTGCTCTCCTTACTGGGCTATCTGGTCTCTTGCATGTCATTTTGTCCATAATGTGAACAGGTGAGAACCTTGACTTACCCCCCCCCCCCCTCCTCCCTCAACAAACTGGAAATTCATGCCAACTTTAAGAATTAAAGACTAGTGTTGCAACAATTTACATTGTACAACATACTTAAAAGTCTATTTGTATAGCCTATCAGATGCACATTGGCTACAATCCATACAACTTTTATAGACAAGTTTAAAAGCCAGTATCAAATAAAAAATCATGGGTCTAGAATCAAATGGAATTTTGATATATATGCTTTTTATATGTATTGTAGGCCTGACTTGGCTGACCAGCCAAAAGTTGGATTCTTTGGACTTGACAGAGCATCACAGACTGATGTTACTGAAGTTGTTGATCTTAAAGAAATGACAGAAGTCATTCAAATACTTTTACAGGTACATATAATATAACTAGAATACTGGTAATATTGTATTTCATTCAGTTTAAATATAAAAACTTTTTTTCTTCTTCCCGGTAAGAGCTGGAATATGACAGATCATATTTAGCTTTGCAAGCTTGTGCATTGGCCATTCGTCTCCAAAATATCAAAAGTTTAAAATATAGTTTGAAATTTATTACACTGTTGTCAGTTTGGATAGTTTTTTCAGGTCATTCCGGCAACTACTGATAAGGGGAGGTTATTCCATTCTCTAGCCGTCCTAGGGAAGAAGGAGTTGGCAAATATGTTGTTTCTAATACGCTCTTGGATGCTAATTCTTACTAATTCCAGATTTAATGTGTTTCATAAATTCTAGAAGTGTGTACTGGCTGAATAAAGACACTTCAGTTATAAGAAACATATAACATAAGAGTTGTGGAAATCATATGTCCAACTTGTCTGACTGGTACATTTATGTCTGTGAACAAGTAAATAATTTTAGCCCACTTGTTTATGAACTAGATCTTATATTTTAGCTATAAATATTCTAACCTGTCATTACTTGATAATGTAAATGTCTCAATGATTTAATCATACTCATCAGTAAACTATTTCATTATTTACCATATTGTTCCTAATAAACGCACCCGGGGCGTTACATTTTCCATTAGGGGGCGTTTAATAGGGGTGAAAAAAATTGGCATTAATGTAATGCCCTAAATAGTTGAGGAGATTGTTTCAATGTATGTCAGCTTTCTTTGATCTTTGTGCTCCTTCTAAATTGTGATGTCAGCGCACGTCTTTGATGACGTTGCTTAAACTGTAAGCGACCATGATCAAAGACATTACCCGACATTGCTGTACTAATTGAAAAGGTAGACAGCGTCTCATATCAATTTTTTGACACAAGCGTAGTTGGTTACCAAGTATTATTATCATACCGTATTTAATCTGATAATGCCCCTTTTGAAATTTAATCTTTTAAACGTCCCTGTTGGGAAGATTTTTTGTGTGCATCCAATGTGTTGCAATTTAACATGTTGGTTTTTTAACTATGGATTAGTAATAGAGTTAAATTTAAGTTTTGCATAACATATTTTGTTTTTGTTTTTGTTTTAAAAGGGGGGGGGGCGATTATTAGAGCGAGGGCGTTTAATAGGAACAATACGGTATTTTAACTTTTAGCATGTATTTTATGTCACAATTCTCAAAACTTCTTTTTGAATATTAAACTTCTGGTAAAGTGCATTTAATCACAGACAAGTGAATTTGATTTTTAGATTTCACTTGTCCATGGACTATTGGAAAAAAACTTAAATTCCACACCAATGTAACATAGACCATGTTCAACACTAAATTATTGAGATGATATTATCATATATTCCTGACTCCCTTGTCGTACAATCAAGAGATGCTGCCATGGGTTCTACTAAATACAGCAACTTCACTTACTAACTCCTTTGAGGATTAATGTAGCTATTTAATGCTCAAACAGTCTCAGTTGATGTGTTTTTATTGTACTTTATTAATGCATTATGTAATATTTCACTTACAGGATGTTGCAACATTAAAAAGAGACATAAATTTTGCTAAACATGTAATGCAAGCTGATTACGAATCCAAACTACAAGAAAAATCACTGGAACTGTAAGTGTTGTATTTTTGTTACAACAGAATGTCTGCAAAGGTATTGGAAAGTTGTCAGTTTGATCAGAATTTAAACCATAGATTCAGGAATGATTGATGTTCGTCCATCGGTTGTCGATGATGACCATTTGACTTCAAGCAGTTGACTGTGTTCTGTGTGTCCGGAGATGACTTAGGAGTCCAATCCGAGCACGGAAATAACGACCGCATGTTGCGCATTGGTGGTCTGTTGGGGATGTATCGCTACTTGCTGCCCGGGTTTTCCTTAGTTGGCGTTTTTCCATGGCTACACTGGTACGCATTGTCTCTGCATGTTTGGCTCCTCTGCTAATTTGGGCTCTCCAGGAAAGTCGGTTTTGAGCTTGAGATTCCCAAGTGTCTGAGTCTATGTTGAGGCATTTCAAAGATACTTTGAGACTGTCTTTAAACCTCTTCTTGTTGCTGTACAAGTTTTGGTGCTGTTCTTGGCACTTCTCTTGCAGTTGTCGAGCAGCAAAGATCATGTCAACTGTACCTCTTCCAGCTCTGAAGCCGCACTGACTCTCGGGTAGGAGGTCGTGCTCTAGATGTTTGATGAGCCGATTTAGTACTACTCTAGCTAGAATTTTGCCTGCGATTGATATCAGTGATATGCCTCTGTGGTTGTCACATAGCTAACGGTTACCTTTGCGTTTGTAGAGGTGAACAATGGAGGCATCTTTGAATTCCTGTGGAAGTGTGTGCTAATTCCAGCAAGAAACAGAGTTCAGTTAGCTTATCAGTAAGCTTCTGACCTCCTGATTTGTAAATCCCTGCTGGAATAGCATCAGCACCTGGAGCCTTCCCACATGAGAGTTGCTTGATGGCTTTGGTGACCTCAGTACTACTTGGAGGCTGGTCCATTTCAGTGTTTATGTCAACTTGTGGTAGGCCTTCTATGGCCGCCTCATTGATGGAAGAAGGGTGGTTGAGGACAGATTCAAAGTGTTCAGCCCATCTCTCTAGAATCTTTGAGTGATCAGTGAGCAGTGTCGAACCGTCTGATGCTAGGACAGGCGCTGTGCCTGATGATGGAGGTCCGTAGACTGCCTTCAAAGAGTCATAAAACCTCTTGCTGTCGTGCTGGTCTGCGTATGATTGGATTTCCTCTGCTTTGTTGCTGAGCCAGGTGTTCTGCAGAGCTCTTAACGACTTCTGAACTATTTGTCTGTTTTTGGTGAATGCATACTCCTTTGACGATGACGAAGGATCGTTCTGATATGCGAGGTGAAGCCTGTTCTTTTCCTGCAGTAGGTCTTGTATGACATCGTCATTTTCATCAAACCAGTCCTGGTGTTTCCTGGTTGCATGTCCTAGGTGTGTCTGTGAGACGTTGTATACCAGATCTCTGAGGGCTGCCCACTCTTCCTCAACACTAGCATTGCCGAAACGAAGGTCGGATAATTTGCTGTTCAAGTCATTGATGAGATCATCAACGGTGGTACCTACTTTCAGTTTTGATGTGTTTAGCCTCCTTGGGGGTTTCTTCCCATGTGGTCGTCGTTTTTGCCTGACGTGTAGCCTTAGTTTGCTGATCACAAGCCTGTGGTCTGTCCAGCATTCTGCTCCACACATTGCTTTAGTGACACACACATCCTGTCTGTCCCTCTTCCTGGTGATAACATAGTCCAGGAGGTGCCAGTGCTTGGATCTAGGGTGCATCCAGGTTGTCTTATTGCGGGTTGGGAGACGGAATAGCGAGTTTGTGATGACCAGGTCATGAGGGCTGCAGGTTTGGAGTAGTAGTAAACCATTGCTGTTACACTTCCCAATGCCATTTTGGCCAATAACTCCCTCCCATGCTTGGTTGTCAGATCCAACTCTGGCGTTGAAGTCCCCAAGGAGGATGAGTTTGTCCGTCCTGGGAACGCTTCTAATGGTGGAGTCAAGTTCCTCATAAAATCTGTCCTTAGCTTCATCAGAATTTGTCATGGTAGGAGCATAGGCACTTATGATGGTGGCTTGTCCGCTATTCTTGAGGGGCAGTTTCATTACCATCAGCCTGTCATTGATGCCCTTAGGTAAGCTTGTAAGGCTTCCTACTAGTTGTGTTTTTATAGCAAATCCTACACCGGCTTCACGGCGCTCATCTGCCTTGCGACCACTCCAGTAGAAGGTGTAGCCAGCTCCTCTCTCTGTGAGATGGCCTTCTTCTGGGAGCCTTGTTTCTGATAAGGCAGCGATGTCTATATTGTATCTGGCTAACTCTCTAGCAACCAGCGCAGTGCGTCTGTCTGGACGGTCTGCCTTGGCACTGTTGAGCAGAGTTTGTATGTTCCATGCACCTACGTTGAGCTTTGTAGCTTTCTCTGTTTTTCTTAATCTTGTGTTTCGATTGCATGAACGGGATACCGGTCAGCCGCGGTAAACTGACCCGGGTTATGAGAGACAGGCAATGTTTAGGGCACCTTTTCTAGCCCCTTCCTCATACTATGGAGGTGAGCAGTGCAATCCTAGAGAGGGCTGCTCAGTCACTCAGGGTGCTGCCGGGTTCCACTGCTGTCTCAGTCAGTGGAAGACAACCAAAATCCTGAGTCGCCTATGTGCAGATTCGCAACTACAGCTCCCAGTGTATCCACACCTACTGCTTCGCCGCTTGTCCATCGCCATAGGACTTTTGTGTTGAAGTTTCAACTGCTGAATGAAGTCATGACTTGCGCGTGACTTAGTTTATAGTGGGGAGAACTTGCGCAGCATCATCCACACTCTCTCGTCCTTAAACATCTGGGTCCAGTGGCAAGACATGGTCTAGACAACTGGAGATGAATCAGGATGCAGGAGTTGCCGGAAGCTTGGCAGGGTTTGTCAAGTGACCGTCTACGGGGCTCCACTCCGAATTTTCTGTAGGGGTTGTTTCCCTTAGCCTTTCACTATCCCTAGTTCACACAAGGCAGTGAGACTATTTACCCATAGCTGGGAGCCTGTTCATGGGTATCAGGGCATGTCCACATGCCGGTGGGCCTGGCATACCGCATGTCTAGGGGCAGACTACCTCCGAGTCCCTTGTAGTTCAGACTTAGGCCGCGAGGTGCTCAGTTGATGTGTGTTGCCACGGGAAGGCACTACATAAGGGCTTGTCTACAGAGAGGCTATGTACCGGCAGGGAAGACTTACATGTTTTGCTTCCGTTTCACCTATTGCTAGGCTATCCAGCGGTGGAGATCTGAAAGCGGAAGGTGACAAGCACACAACACACAGTGGACCACACTTCGCATCAATAGACCAATAGACACACAAAAATGGGAATGATTACAGGGCTACAAATAGCATTCAACATAAATAACCCATAGAAATTGTGCAATTGCACATTCAGATTGCTGCTCAGGCATCCAAACTCCCAAGACTAACTTGGGGTAAGGGGGAGCTTATATATTATGTAGTTTGTCAACATGGCAGTCCTTTGTAGGATTTGTCCTTTAACGAATTTACTTTCATTTATCATGGATTTAAACGATACTATCAGGAGACTGGAACGTACATGTGTATATGGGTTATTCAAACTTTAAATTGATGAAATGGAAGGATAATGTATTGAAACACACATGGGCAGAGACCCAGAAGGGATGTGTTATGGATTTTCTGAAAATAGCATGGACTGTCGGTGTCAAGAACGTCGATGATGATTTTTAGAAGCCAGTTTTATAATATTCAATTAATGCAAGGCTTGGCTTTGGTAAAACAATAGTCAACCTTTGTATTTACTGTATAATGGCTGGATATTCGTCTAACACGGAATGGAATTTAGTGCACATTAATTTTGGGAGTTTGGTTCTGTACAGCATTTATGGTTGAGTTTCTGCTGAATTTGAATGGTGAAGTTAGTGATTTAAAGATTTGTAATGAAATTATTTGTAAAACCCGTATAAGACTATTTTGTGTTTTATATTTTTTTTATTAACTTGTAGTGAAAAGAATAAAATGTAGTCACTTTCCCCAATGTTATGATTAAGTATTAAAGTAGTCCGTCATATGTAGTCATGTGACTGCTAAATAAAGCTGTATTGACCTAATAAAGCTAGGTTTATTAGGTGAATAGGTTTTCCTTCTAAAAGATAAGTTGGCGGTAGTATAAAAACTGTTTCCATCTTGTAGAATGGACTCAAGAAAAGATTGCCACAAGCCTAATATTTGAAATATTTTTATACTCCGTTTTGAAAAAACGGACATATTATGTTATGATGTTGTCCATCTGTCCGTCCGTTCGTCCGTCTGTATGTCCGTGGACAATTGCTTGTCCGGTTGATAACTCAAAAAAGGATGTACCTAGGTTCCTCAAATTTTATGTGTGGATAGTCCTTGGGTAGAGGATGTTCCCTATTGATTTTGAGACCCCAGGGTCAAAGGTCAAGGTCACTGGGACTTAAAATATAAAAACCTTGTCCAGACGATAACTCAACAAATACTGTACCTAGGTTAACCAAATCTTATGTAAGAGTAGCCCATGTGTCAAGGATGTTCCCAATTTGTTTTGGGTTCCCTGGGTTAAAGGTCAAGGTCACAGGGGCATCATATTGAAAAACATTGTCCGGACAATAACTCAACAAAGATTGTACCTAGTGCACCAAATTTGTGAGAGTAGCCCATGTGTCAAGGATGTGCCCAATTTGTTTTGGGGCCCCAGGGTCAAAGGTCAAGGTCACAGGGGTATCATATAGAAAAACCTTGTGCGGACAATTACTGAACAACCAATATACCTAGGTTCACCAAATTTTATGTGAGAGTAGCCCATGTGTCAAGGATGTGCCCTATTGGTTTTGTGGCCCCTGGGTCAAAGGTCAAGGTCACAGGGGCATCATAATGAAAAACATTATCTGGATAATAACTCAATAATAACTGTATCTAGGTTCACCAAATTTAATGTGAGAGTAGCCCATGTGTCAAGTATGTGCCCTGTTGGTTTTGGGGTCAAAGGTCAAGGTCACAGGGGCATCATATTGAAAATCGTTGTCCGGATAATAACTCAACAACTGCTGAAATTTAAAATGGTACATCCTTGCTGGATACAAAGTCATATTGGCATACAGGGAAATGAAAAAGCAGACATTTTAGCTGAAGAATCTTCAAACCTTCAACCAGTAGATATCAAACTACCAAGCAGTGACTTCAAATGTTCAATCAATATGTTAATTAAGTCAAAAAGGCAAGCAATATAAATAATGCTATATTTAATAAGTTACATGAAATTAGTTCACAAAATTTTATGTGAGAGTAGCCCATGTGTCAAGGATGTGCCCAATTGGTTTTGGGGCCCCAGGGTCAAATGTCAAGGTCACAGGGTTATCATATAGAAAAACCTTGTGCGGACAATTACTGAACAACCAATGTACCTAGTTTCATCAAATTTTATGTGAGAGTAGCCCATGTGTCAAGGATTTATGTGTTGATAGCTCTTTGGTAGAGGATGTTCCCTTTTGATTTTGAGACCCCAGGGTCAAAGGTCCAAGTCACTGGGAATTAATATTAAAACATTTTCCTTACAATAACTCAATAATGACTGTAGATAGGTTCACCAAATTTTATGTAACGGTAGCCTTAATGTCTAGCATATGCCCCTTGGTTTTGAGGCCCCTAGGTCAAAGGTCAAGGTTGCAAGGAAATCATGAGGAAAAACCTTGTCCAACAACCAACTTTATCTAAGATCACCAAATTTTATGTTTGGATACTCTTTGTGTCAAGGGTGTGATCTTTTGGTTCTGAGGTCCCAGGGTCAAGGTCACTGGAAGTTTGTATGGGAAAACTTTGTGCTGGTGATAACTCAACCATGGCTGTGCCTAGGTTCTCAAAATCTTTGCTTTGGATAACCCTCCAGTTAAGGATGTGACCTATTCTGAGATCCCGGGGTCATTGGTCAAGGTCACAGGGACTTCATACGAGATAGAACACAGCATGGACTGCACACGGGCGTATAATGCCCCGCCCAGCGGAGCTCTTGTTGCATGGATATTTTGATTATAAAAATAAAAATCAAAGTCTGTTTTATTTAAATTCTATTTCAGATATTGTCGTATCAATGAAAGAGTTTCTGATTTAGAGAAAATGCATGAGGAGGTAATGTATAGTATATATTATTTATTAGGAACACATTCACTGTAGTGGCGGCAGATAGAAAAGAAAATAACTATTGAGCCATGTGTACTTATACTGATATGATGTCGAAAACACAAATGTCTTTTCTGCTTTAAAGTATCTGTGAGTTTTGGTGATTATTTTTCTGTATACATGTACTGTATAAACTGAATTGAGTGTCAATGTTTTAGTTTTATAGTTACCTCCTTTTGGTCCTATAAATCAATTAAAGGGAGATAACATACCCTCAATTTTTCTAACTAAATTAGCATGTTTGGAATGCTTGTGGTTCCTGTGCTTACCACTTGTTGCATTGTGGAACAGTATGACTTTTTTATACGCCCATTTTGAAAAAACGGACATATTATGGTATGGCGTCCGTCTAGCCGTCTGTCTGTCTGTCCGTCCGATAGCCACATCATGTCCTCTCAATATCTTGAAAAGTTTCTGAGTTACAGTCATGGTACTTGGTAGGAAGATTGGTCATACTCAGTAGATGACCCCTATACATTTTGAGGTCACTAGGTCAAAGGTCAAGGTCACAGACTTAAAATATGAAAACCTTGTCCGGACGATAACTCAACAACGACTGTACCTAGGTTCACCAAATTTTATGTGAGAATAGCCCATGTGTCAAGGAAGTGCCCTATTGGCTTTTGGGCTTCTGGGTCAAAGGTCACGGTCACAGGGGTATCATATGGAAAAACCTTGTCCGGACAATAACTGAACAACCACTGTACCTATGTTCACCAAATTTTATGTGAGAGTAGCCCATATGTCAAGAAAGTGCCCTATTGGTTTTGGGGTCCCAGGGTCGCAGGTCAAGGTCACAGGGGCATCATATGGAAAATCCTTGTCCAGACAATAACTCAACAACCACAGTACCTAGGTGCACCTAATTTAATGTGAGAGTAGCCCATGTGTCTAGGATGTGTCCTATTGGTTGTGGGGCCCCAGGGTCAAAGGTCAAGGTCACGGGGACATCATATGGAAAACCCTTGTCTGGATGATAACTCAACAACCACTTTTCCTAGGTTCACCATATTTTATGTGTTGGTAGAGGATGTTCCCTTTTGATTTTGAGACCCCAGGGTCAAAGGTCAAAGTCACTGGGACTAAATTTATATTAAACATTGTCCGGACAATAACTCAATAATGACTGTAGATAGGTTCACTAAATTTTATGTAAGGGTATCCTAAATGTCTAGCATATGCCTCTTTGGTTTTGAGGCCCCTGGGTAAAAGGTCAAGGTTGCAAGGACATCATGAGGAAAAACCTTGTCCAGAGAATAACTCAACAACCACTTTATCTAGGTTCACCAAATTTTATGTATCAATACTCTTTGGGTCAAGGGTGTGAACTTTTGGTTCTGAGGCCCCAGGGTCAAGGTCACTGGAAGTTCATATGGGAAAACTTTGTGCCTGTGATAACTCAACCACTGCTGTACCTAGGTTCTCAAAATCTTTGCTTTGCATAGCCCTCCAGTTAAGGATGTGACCTATTCTGAGGTCCTGGAGGCATTGGTTAAGGTCACAGGGACTTTATATGAGATAGAACACAGCATGGACTGCACACGGGCTTATAATGCCCCACCCAGCGGAGCTCTTGTTTGGGCAAAATGATGCAGACATTGGTAAGATGGAGATTTAATTGTTTAAATATACAAATGTATAGGCTCTACGACCAACTAACTTCATCACTAAGTTGCATGTCTTTTCCATCTATAGGCCGAGCCTATAATTATATTATATATATTACAGAGAGTAGGAACTGTTAGGAGGGCATTTAGACAACAATTATCAGATGCCATAGCAAGAGTAGCTGTCTTATATAATGTAAGTACATATAGGAGCAGTAGTTCAGTGGTAGGACACATGCTTAGGGATCAAGAGATCCTGGGTTCGAATCCCACTAGGGGCACTGCTAATTTCCTTGAGCAAGATATTTACCTGCAATTGCTTCATTCCACCCAGGTGTGAATGGGTATCTGTTAGGTTCATTCACTGTATGCTGTGGCTGCAATCTGTACTGTATGTTGTCAGTTTGTGTGTGACTTGTGATCAGGAAGTTAATTGAAATTGATTACCAATTGTCAAACAGTGTTACTTTAACGCATGACAATGACTAAATTTCACTGAGATTTCACTGGCCAAGTGTGTTTTAATTTCAATAACTTCTACATCTACATGTGTTTATCCCTCAATCAGTACTGATTATAACAGGGAGGTCGGAGACAGTAAATTTAAAGCCAGAGGCTATTTTACAAGTTAGTTTAAAAGATAACTTTACTGTGTAAATATAACCCATGGGACCTGAATTTTGATGCAAGAGTTTAAGCGTTCAACCCTATACTGTTCATCTGGATGGGATTTTCACAATGGAGAAAATGACAAATTTCACATGAAACAATAACAAAATTTTACAAATAATAAGAGATTATTTTGAGCCCCAAAAGTCTAAATGTAATGTAACAACCTTTCAATGTCTGCTTTCTGTATGTGCAGGGTTAGACAAATGTTTCTGTATGTGCAGGGTTAGACACATGTTTCTGTATGTGCAGGGTTAGACAAATGTTTCTGTATGTGCAGGGTTAGACACATATTTCTGTATGTGCAGGGTTAGACACATGTTTCTGTATGTGCAGGGTTAGACACATATTTCTGTATGTGCAGGGTTAGACAAATGTTTCTGTATGTGCAGGGTTAGACACATGTTTCTGTATGTGCAGGGTTAGACACATATTTCTGTATGTGCAGGGTTAGACACATGTTTCTGTATGTGCAGGGTTAGACAAATGTTTCTGTATGTGCAGGGTTAGACACATGTTTCTGTATGTGCAGGGTTAGACACATGTTTCTGTATGTGCAGGGTTAGACACATGTTTCTGTATGTGCAGGGTTAGACAAATGTTTCTGTATGTGCAGTGTTAGACACATATTTCTGTATGTGCAGGGTTAGACACATATTTCTGTATGTGCAGGGTTAGACAAATGTTTCTGTATGTGCAGGGTTAGACACATGTTTCTGTATGTGCAGGGTTAGACAAATGTTTCTGTATGTGCAGGGTTAGACAAATGTTTCTGTATGTGCAGGGTTAGACACATGTTTCTGTATGTGCAGGGTTAGACACATGTTTCTGTATGTGCAGGGTTAGACACATGTTTCTGTATGTGCAGGGTTAGACACATGTTTCTGTATGTGCAGGGTTAGACACATGTTTCTGTATGTGCAGGGTTAGACAAATGCTTCTGTATGTGCAGGGTTAGACACATGTTTCTGTATGTGCAGGGTTAGACACATGTTTCTGCTTGTACTTTTTGTTAGAGTAAAGTGATTAGAAGACATTGATTTAAGAAAATAAGTACGCATCTTTAAACACTTTTTTTTGATAATTGTCGCACATCCGTCATTTTTCACAGTTTTGGAGAATAAAGCAGAAAATAAGGACGCATCTTTAAACACTTTTTTTGATAATTGTCGCACATCCGTCATTTTTCACAGTTTTGGAGAATAAAGCAAAAAAAAAATAAAAAAAAATATTACTGGATGTTTTTCAAATTAAGTCCTACCTATAATGTATACACCCTACATATAAATTTTTATACATTTTGATAGAAAAACCTACAAAGAAAAGTACGACAAGAGAAGAATAAGAACGAAGGAGAAGCTGATGAGTTAGAGAAGAAATACAGAGAACTACAAGCTACTATACAGAGAAATGAATCTATAATACATATGTTAAAGATGCAAATACAACAATTACAGAATAAAGAACCTAGTGTTGCTGATAGTGTAAGTTACCTTATAGTTTAGACTTTATATAAAGTGCAATTCAAAAGTTTGTGGACAAATGAAACTTTGATCATGTATACATGTACCACAAGTAATTTTACTATAAATAATGCTTATTGATGTAACATGGTTTGAATATGTTGATAAACTAATCAATGATAATTTTGGAATTTGCTCTGATGATTTTTTGTTACTATTTTTTATGGGTAAGTGTGAATCAGTTTATCAAAAATGAAAAGGGTTTTGTATAAGGACGTTTGGAGGGGCACTGTATCAATACTATAAAATCAGATATTTAATATGTATGCTACCCAGTAGGCTGCATATTACCTGGCAAGTTGTAATACTATACAAGTCAGGATTCACTTGAAGCAATATACAGTATACTTTCACCATCAAACAATAATCTGAATAAGATAAATTTGTATCTAAATTCTTTCTCCTATTTAATAAACCTATAACTGTCAGCAGAGATTTATGGGGACTGGAAGAAAAGGACTGTGTTCTATTCTGTAGTGCCCTGATGGCCCTTGTGACTTCAGAAAGGGTTAGGTAAGGTAAAATTAAGAATGAATAAAAAATATAAGTAGGATATAAGGGCCAAAGCTCTCATGTTTGAATGCTAGCTCAAGTAGAGGATTTTATTGTATTGTTAATATACTGTATGTTTTTTTACCTCTAGGAAACAGATATAGAAATGTTGGTAGGTCTATATTTGTAGTGTCAGTACGTTGTATTATGGGATAGCTAGATTTTAGTCTTTGTTTGTCTGCTAGAAAAATATAGAATTGTCAATTAGTTCTCATTTATTTTTTATGCCCGAAGGAACCTTCAGTTGTTTTATGTTATGGCACTTGTCTTCCGTTTGTCTGTCTGTCTATCCGTTCTACTGTCAGTCAGGCTTAAGCAAAGTCTTGTCTGCTCATAAACTTTAAACTTACTTTACCTTGGTAAACATTTCTTGGTATGATGGATGGCCATGACCCATGTATCATCCCTCATGATTTTGGGGTTAGTAGGTCGAAAGTGAATTTCTCACTGACCTGAAACAATCCTTGGGGCTTTTAATGCATCAACTCGTGGAGTTCTAGTTATATTATATACTGGTGGCTAGTTGAGCACGTATGAAGTTTTCTCAAGTCTATTAAATGACACAATAAGGTTTGGTGTTTGTAATACACAAAAATGGCTGAAATTTTAAAATCTTTTTGATGTCTTTTTTATGGCGCTAGTTGAAAGGTTGCACAGATTGTAGTGTGATTGTTATATTGTTCATTAGATATCATGTTATTATCATTACAATAAATGTTTTCAGCCGTCAATCGCAGATTCAGAACGTCCGTCTGCTGTTACACCTCAGACTCCGGTAAAACAAAACTGTCTTATGAACCTTTGTATACTAACTGTAACCTTTCATGGTTTTTGTGTTTTAACAAAATTATCTCCCTTTTGTCATTATTAACATAATTATCTCCCTTTGGTGGGTTTCCCCTGAAAATAATTCATTAACATCTGATGTGGTTGAACTCTTTGTCTAGAATAGTTAGACAACAATCCTTAGTTTCATGCAGTTACTTGTAGGTCTGGCTACAAATGTAAAATTATGTATTATGTATGTGGAGGCTCTTGGGTACATGCAAGACTGGCCTTTCTCTATTGAGATGCTCTTTAATTCCTTCCCTAATGACTTAGTTCAATACTGATCATTAAGTAATGATATTAGTATTAAAAAGACAATAGGGCTTTGTTCAGTATTTGGGGAGGGGGCCAGGGGTCTTTTTTATATAGAACATTTGGGGAAATTTTATCGCATTTTCTTAGATAGGGGAACAAAAATTCCAAGTTAAACTCAAAGTTTGGGGAAAACTGCATGATTTTAAAGAAATTTCAAGAGGGAAAGGCAACTGTAAACGGCCCCTGTTATTAATGGAAAAAAGGACTGGACATGGTATTGCAATTTTTCCTGATTTCATTAAAATAGTGTATTTAGAATGAATAGTCAATATTTAGCCACATCTTCAAATACCTGTATGAGACTATTGATGGTTGTTACTGTACATTATAGTGATATTCAGAAAGTCTAGTTTCATATATGTCAATGTTTAGATTTAAGTAGCTAGAATGTTGACTATAGAAATGTAGCTGGAGAATTCAAAACATTGTCTGACCTGTCTTGTTTAGTCATTAATAAATCTTGAACTTATTAGTATTAATCATTCAGAATACACTATCAGGGCTTTACATCAAAGGCCGTCCTATTGCCCCTGACTACCTATATTTGGGTTTACTGCAGTTTAGCAGTTGGTTACTGCTAGCAAACATTTGGTTCAGACATGAAGTATATAGCTAGTTGACCAACCAGGCAAACTATATTTTAAATTAAATGTTTAGCCCTGCATCATTACTAGGTATTACACAAGTACATGTATTTTAATGCTAGATCTTCAGAAACACAAGTAAAATGTAATATTATTATAATAACAACAGTTGGTGTTGTGTTAATATTATTTATTTCTCTTAAAGTTTTAATAAAAGGATAATTGGTACTATCATTATTGTTGATCATATCTATGTCTCACTGTTTCACAAGTCTTGTAAAATATGTCACAATGTGAAAAAATGTTCAAAATTCACTTTATCATTGATTGTTGTTTTATAACTACAACATATTCCCAGTTAGCTAAGGTAGTGCACAAGTGTACTCTGTTACGGTACTGAAAAGGAATAAAACCAGCAACAAACTACAATGAATTAATATAAATTCATTTAACAAAAGAATTGTATAAAAACTTACAAACAGAAGAAAAATGTATAAAATAAAATAATTCCTTAGTAGATGAATGTCCAATTCTTCACAGATCCTGGGTTTCTTTGTCAGATTTATTTATATTCCCATAATTAAAACCCGAATTAAGACAGTTATGTAGGGCAGTTGTCAGTTACTGATGAAAGTGCATGTATGTGCCTAGTAACTGGTTGACATCTAAATCCAGAGATTTAGCCTTTCCAGGAACGGTGAGTAGGTTGACTGACAGCTGTGATATGACCTATAAAATGTGTTGCAAGTAGGGGTGTGGATCGTTGAGCTAATTGCGATCTGATCCAAACCATGATTTATATGTAGAGATTCCATATCGAACCACAAACCACTTGTAAATGGAGATGCATACAGGAATTCATGTTATAAAAAAATAAGTTCAGCCTTTGCCAGACTTTTTATGGGCATTTTCAGTGATAACAACTCTGTTTAAACTTGTATTAATCGAAATTTTGACCCAAGATAGACCTTTTTTTCCCTTATATAACAGGGCCGTTTACAGGCCCCTTCCCCCCTTGAAATTTCTTTAAAACCATGCAGTTTTCCCCAAATTTGGAGTTTACTTTGGATTTTTTGTTCCCCTATCTATGAAATTGCTATGAAATTTCCCAAAATGTTCTATATAAAAATAGCCCCTGGCCCCTTCCCAAAATACTGAAAAAAAGCCCTGCAAGATAATTCGGTCCCTACCTTATTAATCAGTCAATATATCACAAAAGGGAAAACTCGAAGTTTTGTGCTTCTAAATCGGGTGTAAAACTCTTAAGATCATCCGAGATGTTCCCATTCTTGGTTTAAAAGAAAATGCTTAAGGGAACGACACATTTACATTTTTAACCCTTTTTAGTGGGTGCCAGTTTATTAGGAGCTGTTCTTAACATAACTTAATTAATTGCTTCTTTAAGATATCATATAAAAAACTTGTGTTGAAAGAATTAAGCAAGCAATTATTGAAAATTATAATGTTTTGACAGCAAATGTTTTCAAAACAAACGGCAGAAGTATTGCCATTATAGCTCGTTTAGGATAACTTGAGACAAAATACAACGATACCATTTTTATACACAGGTGGATTTAAGTAAAGTACACGTAATTATCGACTATTATCAGTGTGTTTTTGATGTATTAAATTTAGTACGTTTACACATGTTCCACGCATTAAGAAATGTTTAATACTTTCATTACACAAAATCAGCTGACCTCCCTGTTTTATGAAATACCTAAGTCCCAAATATGTAAACAAACTGACTCGTTTGTCTCAAGTTATCCTAAACGAGCTATAGTGTAGTCTGTTTTTTCTCAACTGTCAAAGCTTGAATAATTTCACCGTGACTGAATGCATTGTTTGTGTACTGGTGTCCTAATTGTTATTTATTTAAATATCTTGACTGAAACATATCATACAGAATAAGCTTTTCTTAATCATAATACACACTTTCGAAAACTCATGGATGTATAACGACAATAATTTTAACAAACGCAGTCACCGTGAAATTATTCATGTTTTGACAGTTGAGAAAAAACAAACTATAGCTTTACTGTATGGTAATGCCTTGTTTGCATATTTTCTGGTTCATTTGTGAAGTCGAGTGGTGTGCATAGTACATAAAATAAAGTTTTCATTAGTAGTATGGCTTGTTTTCCGTGGTAATTAAGCTGAAAATGTTTGTTAATTTTTTTCCAAAGATAGATGGCGATCCGACAATTTCGGACGTGATGAATATTCAGATTTGATTTTCTGGTCGAGATGGCGAATATCCGAGTACTCAGATACTTGCAGCAGTCCTAGTTGCTAAGCTTAAACCCAACCAAATAAAAAACAAATAATGTATTTAAACCGCATATTTTTCCAAGTGGCTAAGTAACAGATTATATAAGTACAGTTGTATATAGAAGTAGAAGAATGATTGATGTTGTATGAACTTCATAATGAAGCACCATTCACATGTATGCATGGCTGACTAAAATATGTCACAAGAGATGTCACTAATAACACTCTGTTATAAAAAGAAATTATTTTTAGATAACATTTGAAACTCACATTTTGTAGAAGTTATTGTTGTCACTATTATTCTTTCCTCACAATGTTAATCAGTGTTGTTTCTATGTTGTATTTGTTGTGATTAGATTAATTAGAATTATGTATTAAGAAATTAACTAGATATGTTGCTAGTTTGGTGTTTGTGTCCGGGAACCAGACAACTGTTCCCATGGGCAACTGGTCCCATGCCATTTTTGACACAAGTTGTCCACCCCTGTCAAATGTGGCATGGGACCAGTTGTCCTACATTCATATTGTCCTGTTGTTATTCTATAACAATGTTGGTAAATAACAAAATAGCATCCTATTCTCATAGTTGGGTGGGTGTTAGCAGTCTTTGTCTTAAATTTTCACAAGCACTAGCCCAATTTATTACATTTTATAGTAATTTGCTAATTTATTAACGTTTATTGGCCTGAATAAATACTCATAATAATCTCACAGGTTTGAGCTAATGGATATAGGTGAAGACTGCTTGAAGAGAAATTGACAAGTGTTTGATTTAAATAACTAATTATAATTTCCAATATCTGAATAAAACTTCAGTACTAACATTTTGATTGTATGTAAACAATGTTATAATGTTATATTTTTTGCAGAATCTTTCTGCTTTGTTGGTCCAATGTTAATTCTGAATTATTATATTCAGAATTTACAAATATATTATTATATTTATTCATATTTCTTAAAAAATGTTTTTTAATTTTTTCTTAGAACTAAATAAAAAAAATTATTGCCCTCAATCTTTTAGCTGTGATATTTTACTTTTTATTTAAATTTTGTTCTTGATAACTATTACTTTCACTTCAAAAATGCTTTCTATCTTGTATGTAATTTCTTTTTTGATTATTGTAATGATATTCTATGTAAACAATGTCTCATGTTATCCTAAAGAAATTATAATAAGGTAATAAAGATATAAAATATTACAGAGTTCTGCAGGGAAAGCTGTGGTGAGTGTGTTCAGGTGTCTGATATAAATTGTTTATTAATGTTTGATAGTATTTATAATTTTTTATGTCTTATATGTTGTGCTGATAAAAAAAATGATAAAAAAAATAATGTTGAACTATGATATATTTATACATCTGTATAATTAAGTCAAGTATCATAGACTCTGGTTGATGGGAACTATCTCTCATGTTTCAGTTTCAATACTGTAGAGCTACTAACTATTAAGTTTTTTTCTTTATGAAGTTTTGTTATAAAATATTTTTGACATCCAATTTTCTGATTACCTACCTTTGTATCAATTATGGCAGTTGTCTGCATTCAGCGATGACATGTGTTTACTCAGTTTATGGAAAGTTTGGGTCTAGATATCTTTGCCTATCTATAGATAATGAATAATACTTACTTACTACCAATGGCTGCCTCAAAATAACTGAAAAATTGAGTAGCATTAGGTAATAAACAATATTTTTAATTTAGTTATAGCTTTTTGTATCTAATGTTATAAATTAGTTATATTGTTGTTGTTTTGTGTGTTGAATTTAACTTATATTGGCCATAGATTTGTACTACTATTTGATGTTATTTAGATATTTTGTAACATATTTGTTAAATTGTGATATATTTTTGTAATGGTGTGTGTGTATTCAAATATTGTTTCTTATTTTATTTATAGCCACCCGGCTAGCTCAGTTGGTAGCATGCAAGTCTACTGATCGAGGGGTCATGGATTTGTTTCCTGGGCGTTGGCATACTTTTGTGGAGCTTGGTCATGAAATTATTTCTACAGCCATTCTCCCTCCTACAAATGATTTTTAATTATGTAGGGCATTTGTCAGTCACTGACGAAAGTATGCGCTTAGTAGTTTGTTAACAGCTGAACCCAGAGATTAACCTTTCCAGGAGCAGTGAGTAGGTTGACTGACTGCCGTTATATGACCTATACAATGTGTTGCTACAGCGTCAAACCCAACAAAAACAAAAAACTTATTTTATCATTGTATGCTTGTAAATTGTTATTTAACAATGTAAGTTTTAATTAAAAATGTAATATTTTATATGTAGATTTGTTTCTACCTTTGAACTGATTTCCACTGTCCTGCTGTATGTGCAGTGCATTCCAGTGTTTTGTAGCCAGTGGACCAGGCTAAACCAGGAAGATTTGTAAAGAGAATGGTGTGACTAAACCAGTGTTCACCATTATATATCATGGACACAAACCATGCTGGTTTACAACATATTCACCTGGCAGTCTTAAGATGGAGAGACTGATCATACTGTAAATGCTATGGTAGAGCTGGGTACCGCGAAGAAATTTTTACCACGGTATACCGCGGTTTTTTACAAAATACCACGGTATATACCACGGTATACCTCAAAGTAAGCATTTACTATATGCTGTTGGGCTATTAAATAAAGATAATCTTTCATGAAGATTTATCATTTATTAACTTCAATAGAAACATAAAAGTCCCTATTCAAGGGTAATAGAAATTATGACTTATTACAATAAATTTGATTAGAGTTTAAAACAGTTGACTAGAATAAAGTATATAAATTCAATGTATTTTTACAAGAGTTAAAAAAGTTTACCAGACAACACTTTTGACTTGAATAATATGTATAAACTCTATGTATTTTTACAAGAATATTAGTAAGGATACAAGACAATACTTTTGACTTTTACTAGGATAAAAAAGTATGAACTTCATATATTTTTGCTTTTTTACTGAAGAATTTACTTCATGAGTTTTTGAAACATTTGAATTTGAAGAAATCACTGAGTCATTTCCAGTTTTTTGATAGAAAAATTAGTTGATCTACATGCTTGGCTTTTAAAACTTTAGAACTTTTAAAGAAGCATTACTCGTGTAGTTCGATTAGATTTTAACAAATACACTAATGACGTACGTCATATTCATGTCCCATGTCTAGTAATTATTTTTGTACACGCATGCAAATATTCATGAACGGAATTCCCCGCAGGGCGTCCACAATATTTTGTGGTTTTGACTTATGTGAATATTTTCCATCAGACTTATACGGCAGTTGTAATATTATGTACATGGTTTTATTTTTTCTTATTGTACATCACTCAGACTTTAATTTCCCTCTGAAGGTACTACTCCTTCACGGTAATGTCCGACTACTAGTAAGAAAGTTAGTTCATAAAATACCGGTATTTCCGAAAATACCGCGGTATGGTACCGCGAGATAAAAAACCGCGGTTACCGGTTTACCAGTATTACCGCGCACCTCTATGCTATGGTGATGTCCTGAAACTCCTCAGAATAAGCTGGCATTGGTTTCAGTCCCCAGTGAATCCCAGTTGTGTTTAAATTTTAAACACCATCAGGCCACTCCCCAGTGTGTTTGCCTATTTAACCTGGTTTATCACGATAAAATGTGGTTTTTCACAGGGTTGCTACGGAGGTAGTGCATGGACCTACTGGGGCTGCACACCAGGACAGTGTGAACTAAGGCATTACATATTATGATTTATTATACTGGTGTGAGAGTGATTGTTGTTTCAGTCTAATAGTTGTTGTTATTGTTGTTACTGATTTAGAGAATATATTAATGTTGCTATAACTTTTTAATTTTTTTTGTCAGATTGATGCAACATGGCACTAACGTACTTTTCCAATATTTTTAGAAGGTCTTAAACATGTTTTAAACAAAACAGTATTTTTAGTTAGAACAAAATTCCATTTGGTTCCCTTGGCCTTTAAAATTGAATATCTTATCAAACCTTTTTATTTTTTAGGTGTATGCCATAGAATTATTTTTAATATTGCAGCAAAAAAGGATTTTTAAAGAAATGAGCTAAAAAGCTGTGTTGCATTTTGCAAATGATTTGTACTGTTGAATGATAGATTAAAATGTTCACATGTGATAGAATTGGATTATTTAGACAAAATAGTTTTGTTATATTATATCTTGGCTCTAAGTGAAGCATGGTTGTTTTGAAAGTTGTGTACATGCACATTAATGAATTTTGGTATGAATTTCTATAAACTGTTGGGATTAATATTTATTATACCCCCGCTTCAAAGAAGAGGGGGGTATACTGTTTTACCCTTGTCCGTCCGTTACAAAATTTCCGTCGCAGTTTTCTCAGCAACTATAACATGCAGCAGCCTAATACTTTGCATATTGCTTCATCCCATAGTCCCATGTGGTGTAAAGCGATTTCATGCTCCTTGCTCATCTACTTCCTGTTTGTCGCATATTTTTAGATTTTTGCGGGGGTATCACTAGTGAGCATTAGCTCACAGATTTACTTGTTAAATATTTATATCACCTGCATTCATACAGTGATGAAAACTCATTTTTGATGGTGTCACATGATTTATTTTGACCAATCATATTGCATTATTTAGTTAAGGTTAAATTTTACTAATATGTATGAAGTATTGACATATATTGTTATATAACAGAGTTTTATGGAGAGTCCACCCACAACTATGGTAGAACCACAACCTAGACCTCCAGTAAGTATGTCATAGATAATAAATGTATAAATATTACCATGCCCTCCCGAAATAGGTGAATTTGTAGGAGCAGTAGTCCAGTGGTAGGACACACACTAAGGGATCAAGAGGTCCTGGGTTCAAATCCCACTTGGGGCACTGCTAGTTTCCTTGAGCAAGAAATTTATGTGCAATTACTTCATTCCACCCAGGTGTAAATGGATACCTGTTAGCGTCATGCGCTGTATGCTGTGGCTGTAATCTGCGCTGTATGTTAACAGTTGGTATGTGACTCAATGATCAGGGAAGTTAATGTCAAGAGTTGACTGAATAGTGATACTAAAAGTAGACTTAAAAAACCTTGCTTTAACTTTAATTTGATTGGTTGAGAGAGTGTCACATTTAGGTCTGTAAGAAGTGATATAGACTAGCCTTTATTTGTTAATATGTGAAAAAATGAATGATTTTTATCTGTGATTGATAGGAAATTTCAGTAAATTTTCTTCTGTATGATAATTCCATATACTATGAATATTCATGTTTTTTTTTTAAAATATTTTTGTTATTCAGAGTGTTAGAGAAAAGGTATCTGTGTGTCCATGTGTACATTATATGTGTGTCCATGTGTACATATATGTGTGTCCATGTGTACATATATGTGTGTCCAAGTGTATATATCTGTGTGTCCGCGTGTACATATCTGTGTGTACATATATGGGTGTCCACGTGTACATACACTGAACAAAAGTTCTAACCGATCACTTTTCAAATTTTGACTATTTCATAACGGGCCAATGGATCTTTATAAAATTTTGCTGAGGTGATTTTTGTGTCAATTTCTATCGACTTGTGGAAAAAATAATTTGATACGGTCCGATGCACTCGATCGGCACACAGGGTGTGGTTTACATATTTTGGCACGAAATGTTCGTGTAGAGAGTTGTGATTATTAATTTTCACTTTGCATGAATCCTTGTTAACTTTATAAATGAAAAAAACATAAAAGATTGCACAAATGTCGATCCTGTCGGCGAGTTGTAACCTTTGTTCTTGGTCTTTGGCGTCAGTTTGGAACGATTTCGGTCCCTTGCTACATCGTCCAAAGTCACGATCGTCGAAAAGACCCGATTAAAGTGTCATGCAACTTGAAATAGGGATGAACATATTGAAAATGATAAAATTATAGCATTTTTCTATTTAAACAATACTTTTCGATATTTTTTAAAGATATTTCCATAAACCGCCACTCACTGGTCTGATAGAGGCTCCAGCATTCAACATTCCATTGGCTACGCCACGAACCTGCATCGACATTCGTGCAATGTTATATGTTTTTTCACTTATAAAGTTAACAAGGATTCATGCAAAGTGAAATTTAATACTCACCACTCTCTGCATGAACATTTCGTGTCAAAAAGTGTAAACCACACCCTGTGTGCCGATCGAGTGCATCGGACCATATCAAATTATTTTTTTCCCACAAATCGGTAGAAAATAACACAAAAATCACTTCTGCAAAATTTAATAAGAATCCATTGGCCCGTTATAAAACAATCAAAATTTGAAAAGTGATCGGTTAGAACTTTTGTTCAGTGTATATGTGTGTCCACGTGTACATATATGTGTGTCCAGGTGTACATATATGTGTGTCCATGTGTACATATATGTGTGTCCACATGTACATATATGTGTGTCCATGTGTACATATCTGTGTGTCGGTGTGTACATATATGTGTGTACATATATGTGTGTCCATGTGTACATATATGTGTGTCCATGTGTACATATCTGTGTGTCCAAGTGTACATATATGTGTGTCCAAGTGTACATATCTGTGTGTTGGTGTGTACATATATGTGTGTACATATATGTGTGTGTACATATATGTGTGTCCATGTGTACATATCTGTGTGACCAAGTGTACATATATATATGTGTCCAAGTGTACATATCTGTGTGTCCAAGTGTACATATATGTGTGTCCATGTGTTCATAAATGTGTGCCCACGTGTACATATATGTGTGTCCAAGTGTACATATATGTGTGTCCATGTGTTCATATATATGTGTCCATGTGTACATAAGTGACTTGAATACCAAATCATCTGAGTTAGACATATTGCCAACAAAAGTGCTAAAATATTATCTACAAGAATTATTACCTCTAATTACCCATTTAATAAATATATCATTGAAACATGGTGTATTCCCTTCCAAGTGGAAAGAGGCAATTGTTAAGCCTCTTCTTAAGAAGGCGGGTCTGGATCTGGAATATGCTAATTATAGACCGGTTAGCAATTTGTCCTTCTTATCTAAGGTAATAGAAAAGGCTGCCTTAAATAGATTGAATACTCATGTTGATAAGAATAATCTTCTTCCAAAAAATCAGTCTGCATATAGACGTTTTCACTCATGTGAATCAGCCCTCCTTAGATTAGTTAATGACCTACTGTGTGGTATGGAGAAATTAGAAGTAACTGCATTAATAGCTATTGATCTGAGTGCTGCATTTGACACTGTTGATCATGACATTTTATTAGAAGAACTTAATAATCAACATGTCCCACATTGATTACTGTAATCTAATCTTGTATGGAATCTCAAAATGTGATCTTAACAAATTTCAGCGAATTCAAAACATGTGTGCCAAACTAGTATTAAGGCTAAAAAAATCAGACAGTTCAAAGGATGCTTTGTACTCACTGCACTGGTTACCAGTCAAAGCAAGAATCAACTTTAAAATATGTACTTTCATGTACAACTGTTTTTCTGGAACTGCACCTGCATACCTGACTGAAATTCTTCAAAAGCCTGTACAAAGCAGATCTGGTCTTAGATCTGCAAAATCCAAAGACCTGAATTTTTTTATACCAATAAATAAGAAAAAAACATTTAATGACAGAAGCTTTAATACAGTTGGTCCCATGCTATGGAATAAGCTACCAGATGATATCAAATTATCACCTACTTTGGATGTATTCAAAAAACAATTGAAAACTCATTATTTCTCTACTTTCTATGATCAATTCTAAAACTGACATGGCTTGTTAATGCCTCACCTTACAATTACGGTAAACATACTAAGTGATTGAGTGAGTGCATTATGACATGGGAATGAGGATTGCCTCGCTCTCAGTCATTTTATACCTTGTTTCATATGACTGCAATGACAACCTAAATAAATTGTCCCTTTAAAGGTGATGTTTCGACACCTTTGGGGATGTATTAAGGGCCCTTTAAGGGTGATGTTTCGACACCTTTGGGGAAATGTCTGGTTAACAGTGCCCTTATGTTACACTGTTCAGGACATGTCCGGTTAACAGTAGCATCATGTTATACTGTTCAGGACACCTATTTTCAATATAAAATAAATAGAAAAAAATAAGAAATTAGTGATAAAAATGTAAAATTAAGTCTTATCATGATCTATGAAGGATGTAGGTCCAAAAATATGAAATATAAAGGCTTTTTTATTTTGTTTTGTGTTATTGTATATACATTATGTTTTTATGGTGGAGGGTTTTTACTAACATGTATTTATTTTTTATAACATTTTTGTACAACGACATTGAATATGTAATATAGAAATAGGCGTTTAATCAAATGAAAAAGTTTAAAGTTTTAAAGTTTACATATCTGTGTGCTCTGTTCTAAAATATCTTTTTTATTTATTCATTAAAAAACTGTTAATTAGATAATATATATTTTATGTGGCAATGGTTATTATTATTATTATTTATGTAGCAAAGGTTTTTTTCAACTATGGCTTTAGTAAGAAATATTTTACTCCCAATTCCCAGTAAAGGAAAAGCAGTGCTGGTAAAGAAAAGAGTGAAAGCTTGTTTAAAGTTAGGCCAACTGAAGAAATTGGTAATAATGTTGATTTTCCACTCCATATAGAAAATGTGTTGGCTCCTTGAGGAAGGACAAGCTGGCACTAGTAAAATGAGTCTGAAAAAGCTGCTGAGTGGCAGCCACTTACTGTGAATAACTGGAAAATATTGTTGATGTATGGAGTTAAATTATATTAAGAAAGTAAAGAATTTACACATCAGCTATCTTCAATAATTTTGAATTTGCTATTGGATTTATTTTTGTGGCTTTGTGTGTTTTTTTCTAACTAATGTCTTATCAATTATTTTATGTTAATTATTTTTGGTTTTATGAACTATTTGTATTAGTGATGTGTGTCTTTATCATATAAACTGATTTTGTAATGTATAAGTAGTTTTGATCTGTGTTTTGAAATACTAATATATGAACCTGTTCTAGTAAGTTAGTTGTTAGTGCTTCTGACTTTAAAACCATAAACTGTGGATTCTATTCTCAGACTGGACTAACTTACATGTACCTTGGTGGTGTTTGGTTAATTAATTTATGGCCATTCTCCTGCCCACCTCTGTGTGTGTCAAGTAGGGCATTTGTCAGTTACTAGCCAGGGTTTGTGGTTAGTACTAGATTCAAAGTATGGCCACTGAGATCTGGGTATATCCAAGCAACATTTAAATAAGATCTCTGACAGCCATGAAATGGTTAAACAAAAATTTAAATTGTGGCTTAAGCTCTGAATAAATGTTAGATTTTTTAGCATTTATTATTTAAATTACTAATTTACTATTTGGTGTAGTTTTTACTTTCGTATTTTTCTAACAATTGTGTAGTTAAAAGTTTTTAGTAAAAAACAATATTTTTGTTGTATTAAAGGAGATACTCTTTTATTGTATATGTTAACAAATTTTCACATTCAACATTAAACATTTTTTGATAATTTATATTGTTCTTGTGAGATCTGACTTGAATTTTTTTTTATCAATTAGTCAGAATTTTGTTTTTGGCTTACTCAGACTCATTTTTATATAAACATTTAAGTTTCATTTTTTTTTACAATGTTTGATATAAAATTTAAAAACTGATGTAAATGAATGTGGATCAAGTGACTCACAGAAGATTATATGTTGTTTTGTTTTTATAAAAAGGTCTTAATCATAAATGCCATGTAATTGATTAGATTTTGTTGATATTATAATTTATATTATTTTTATGTATAGGGAACTCAAGTTGCCATTAAACCACCGGTAAGATTTTTTTAAACTTAGAAAAATAATATTTACTTTATAAAAGGATTTTGTAGGTTTCTTTCATATTTTAAAAAGAAGAAGTCAGATCAAAATCTTGTAGTTTGTTAATCATGGAGAAAGACTCTGTTCGATTTTTTATTACTTATTACAATGTATTGTTGTGGCGAAAAACCCAACAAAAAATAAATATAAATAAATATGAGACAAAGTGAAGTGCATTTAATTTTGTTTCGTCTGGAGATGCCCTTGTCTAACGTATAAGTATAATAGCATTTTTCAATATCTTTGGAAATTGGTTGTTTGATGTTATATTTATATTATTGTACAATATATTTTAGACTAAGCATAAAGAAGTACAGGTATATAGATAAAATAGTGTGTAAGTGCATTTGTGTGAAAGATTGTACTATTATATGTTTTAGTTTGATTATCGGTCTACAAAATTAGGATATGAACTTGGTTGCCCGAACAGGTTGATTTAGCAGCAAGCACTATCTCTTGTTTGTAAATTTTGGGTGCCCAAAAGAAATTTTTGAGTTGCTCGACCTAAAAAGTGGCAGTCCTAGGCAACCAGACACCCAGCTATTTCGTAGACTGGATTATTATGGTGGCATGGAAGGAACATTGGAAACATTTGTAAAAAAATGGCTGACATGATTCCAATCCATTCAAGACACTATCTCATGTCCCTTCCATGTCACTGTAGATATAACATTGTGCTTAGATTTTTGATCTAATTAAATGTGTTGTGATTTTTTGCATAGTTAAGTAATATCTATAATTACACATGAATAGAAGACTTTTGTGAGTAGAAAACTTTTGCCAAATTTGGTAAAAGATCGATTTTTAGCTCGACTTTTCGAAGAAAATGAGACCTTATGCTACCACTTTTGCATTGGCGTTGGTTTTTAGGTTGAAGTTTTTAAAAAATTCTTTTATTTTCAACACTATCCAAGTTATTTGATTAAAAGTTTGTATACTTATTCAGTGGGACTATACCAACCATACTTTGAAAGAGGATAACTCTGGAATAATTATTTTTTGAGTTATTGCTCTTTTATACTTAAAAAATTGCAAAATATGAGGTTAAAGTTTTTCCTTTGTACAATATCTTCAATACTGATCATAATATTTGACTTAAAGTTTGTATACTTATTTGTCAGTACAATATCTAAACGACTATGAAGGGACGTAACTGTAGATGAATTATTTTTGGAGAAATTGCCCTTTTAAACTTAAAAAAATGCAAAATATGAGGTAAAAAATTTTCCTATATGGAATATCTTCAATACTAATTAAGATATTTTTCATAAAGTTTGTATGCTTATTTGTCAGTACTATGTCTACACAGCTACTAAGGGACCTAACTGTGGATGAATTATTTTTGGTTACACCCCTTTGTACTAAACATTTAAGATTAAAATTTGTTCAAATGTGATGTATTTAAAACTTATTAATGTATTTGAATGAAAGTTGGTATGCTTATTTATAAGTTCTTCATCTATTGGATTATAAAGGGACATACCTCTGGATGACTTTCTTTTAGAGTAATGCCCAATTATACTTTAAAAACACAACTTATCATAAATTTTGACACATGTATTGCATGCTTTTTCGTGGCTAGATATAAATTTAGAATTTCAGTGTGTCACATAGAATAAATATAATAACTGAGGCCCTGCAATGAGTGCATGACCCTAGTTCAAATGTAGTGTTTATATAAATGGATCTTTGTATCGAACAGCAAAAGACTTACATGTCCCTAGTTGACTACATGTTTTTAGCTTGACTATTGAATAGTGGGGCTATCCTACTCAGCCATGCATCGGCGTCGACATTGGTGTAACACTTCTTGGTTAAATTTTTAGGTGCAACATTTTTGTATCTTTTATATCTTTGCAAGTACTGGAGGGATTCACTTAAAACTTTATTTGTGTTTACGGGGTTACCATTGGAGTTCAAATACCAAGTAACATAACTCTAGGATGAATTTGGACTGAATAATGGCCCTTATATTCTTAGAAATTTCTTGGTTAAGTTTTTACGTGCAACATTTTTTCTTTGCAACTATTAAAGGGATTCACTTGAAACCTCACACATGTCTATGGGGTTACCATTGGAGGTCAAATACCAAGTTGCATAACTCTTGCATGAATTTGGACTGAATTATGGCCCTTATATACTTAGAAATTTCTTGGTTAAGTTTTTAGGTGCAACATTTTTTCTTTGCAACTACTGGAGGGATTCACTTGAAACCTCACACATGTCTACAGGGTTACCATTGAAGTTCAAATACCAAGTTAAGCCCTGTCTTAAAAACACTTATGTTTAAAGTTAAGCCTTGCTGTGAACAAAACACTCGAAAAGTCTAGCGCGCTGTCCTTGGACTGCTCTTGTTATTTCACAGAGTGAGCACAAAAATTTTTTATAACAATGACAAAGCCACAAGTGAAAAGTACCATTTTCTGACCTCATAGGTTGAATTAAAATCTTTTTCTAAAAGTGACAAATATTTTGTTTCTTTCTTTTGTGTGTTTGTTTTGTTAGGTACATGTTACACAAATATGAAAAGATGTCATATCTCATCCAAGATGACATCATTTTTCTTAAAGATGATGCTTTCATGTTATATTTTCACTAGGATAAAAATGTGAGGTTTTATATTTTCACCATACATATACATGGATTGACGCCACATTTCATTGTAAATATGAAAGAAAAATTATTTTTTTTATAGAAATTTGTAATTTTATTGAGTGTATAACTAATACTGTATTGTTGTTAGAAGTCTTTGTCTTGCGTCTTACTATGTTTATATTGTAGTGTTTTTGTAAAGACAATAATTTGAGGTCTGAACTAAACACTATTGTAACTTCATTTGAAAATAAAGGAAGTTACAATAATGTTTCGTTCAGCCGTCTAATTGACCTTACGCCAGAATTTGATTGACAGCTTCTATTAGCCAATCAGCATCCGTCATTTGATACCCTGGTGCTTATCTAAGATAAGCGGATTATCGGCCGCCATTTTGTCCGACATCTGGTCTTGACGGACATCGAATTTCTTATGTGTTAGCATGGACCCTATGTACAGTTATATAGGGTTCTCAGTGAAAGTTACAAAATAAACTCAATAAAACAAATTAGAATGGTCAAAATATGTACACATGGGGTCTATAAATACTGTGATAAAAGTATAAACTACATAATAATCTGACGACAATAAATACAAGTATGTAATAAATCAGGTTGAAAATTACATTTTTCATGCATGTTTACCCCCAAAATTACCACAAAGATCTATGGACCCACCCCTTAACTTTTTATTTCTCAGCATATTTTATCACCTATACACCATTAGGATACATGTATATAAAGTTGTTTTCGTGTGTATCTAACAGTTTTCTGATTTATAAAGGATTTCTACAAACGTTCAATGTGAGATGCGTACTTTGATAATTTTTGCGCATATAATGTTTTTTTGTTGGAGCAAATGAACCTACCTTTATTTTTAATATATATCAATGGATATTATAAAAAAGGGAATCATTTGAAAGTTATGACAATGCCATTTTCAGACAAATTAATCTTTAGGAAATATAATATATCGTAAATGATATGCATGTATTTGAACACAACTCCGTCTAGATAGCCCCTAATACCCACCCCTTAACTTTTTTATTTCTCGACATATTTTAATTAACTCTACATCATTTGATAACTAACGTAATGTAATATTTTTTGCATGTTTTACTGTTTAAAATCCGTACATCCAAAGGACTATTACCAGCGTTCAAATTTAAGTGTATTCTTTCAACTTGCTCATTCTTTGTGCGTATATTTTTTTGTTGGAGCAAATGGACTCACATTTAATTTGAATATTTATGAATGGATATTCATAAATAATGTATCATTTGATAGATGAGACAATGCCCTTATCAAAAACATTAAGTTTATCGAAATCGGATGACAAGTAAGTAAATAGCATGCATTTGAACCTGTTACTTTCAAAACATAGATAATTGTTAGGGACATAGATTAATCCCTGATAATGTCGGACAATGTACCACGTGTATCGGTGGGCGGAGCATAGGTATTCTGGCGTAAGGTCAATTGTGGTAGTTGTTGAAAATTTCTTTCATGTTATAAATATTTTACCACAAGATGTACTAAATTCAGATTTTAGATCTTCTATTTTGTTCAAATGTGTTGTCCAGCTATACACTTAGGCATAATCTGACAGTCAGAAATTTGGTACCTAACATTACATTGTAGCAAATCATTTTCATAGAAAAATAGCTCTTATTCAGAGGTCAATTTTAGTGTTTTTTTTTCCAGCTGAATAAGGTTTGTTTGTACTGAATGCATCTATGCAGAATAAAGTTAGTTTGCATATTATTGCTGAAAAGTATGCAACACAGATGAAATCCTATGTACATCTTTATTTCATTCTTGTTCTGTACGGGTACATCTAATACAAACAAAAGTTTTTTGGATGACATTGTTTGGAATAAAGTAGATCTATATACTATTTCTTAAAGCTAAAAAAAGATATTTGGTGTTAGTGTATAATTAATTACTAATCTTGTTTTTATTTCAGTGAAATCTCTTTCAGGATGAGTAATAAAATAATCTGTATTAATTACAATGTTTATTTGAAATGCTTTGAAATTTTACTTTTAATCAATCAATGTATGCAGAAAGTATTTCATACATAATACTTTTTGCAGTTTGCATAAATTACATTTTTCATTGATAATTCATGGAATGTTACTTTGAGCTCCAAAAAAGAATTTGCAGCATTATTGATGATATCATTGTTCATTAAAATATACATGTAGTTTGTAAATTAGCATAAAATCATTTTATCTTTGACTCAGAGGTACAATACTGTTATATCTTACATATTTAATATTAGATCTAATTAAAATTTATAAATTACCATTTGTATATATTGTACATGCTTTTCTCTATATTATTATGTTATGATGTTGTCCGTCTGTCCGTCTGTCTGTCCGTGGACAATTGCTTGTCCGGATGATAACTCAAGAAAGGATGTACCTAGGTTCATAAAATTTTTTGTGTGGATAGCCCTTGGGTAGAGGAGGTTCCCTATTGATTTTGAGACTCCAGGGTCAAAGGTCAAGGTCACTGGGACTTAAAATATGAAAACCTTGTCCGGACAATAACTCAACAACGACTGTACCTAGGTTAACCAAATTTTATGTAAGAGTAGCCCATGTGTCAAGGATGTTCTCTATTGGTTTTGGGTCCCCTGGGTCAAAGGTCAAGGTCACAGGGGCATCATATGGGAAAAAAACTTGTGCGAACAATAACTGAACAACTAATGTACCAAGGTTCACCAATTTTTATGTGAGAGTAGCCCATGTGTCAAGGATGTTCCCTAATGGTTTTGGGGCCCCTGGGTCAAAGGTCAAGGTCACAGGGGCATCATGTTGAAAGACCTTGTCCAGACAATAACTCAACAACGACTGTACCTAGGTTAACCAAATTTCATGTGAGTGTTGGTTTTGGGTCCCCTGGGTCAAAGGGCAAGGTCACAGGGGCATCATATGGGAAAAAAACTTGTGCAAACAATAACTGAACCACTTATGTACCAAGGTTCACCAATTTTTATGTGAGAGTAGCCCATGTGTCAAGGATGTTCCCTAATGGTTTTGGGGCCCCTGGGTCAAAGGTCAAGGTCACAGGGGCATCATATGGGAAAAAAAACTTGTGCGGACAATAACTGAACAACTAATGTACCTAGGTTCACCAATTTTTATGCGAGAGTAGCCCATGTGTCAAGGATGTTCCCTAATGGTTTTGGGGCCCCTGGGTCAAAGGTCAAGGTCACAGGGGCATCATATTGAAAAACCATGTCCAGACAATAACTCAACAAAGACTGTACCTAGGTTCACAAAATTGTATGTGAAGGTAGCCCATGTGTCAAGGATGTGCCCTTATTGTTTTTGGGCCCCAGGGTCAAAGGTCAAGGTCACAGGTGCATCATATTGAAAAACCTTGTCCGGACAATAACTCAACAATGACTGTACCTAGGTTCACCAAATTTCATGTGAGAGTTGCCCATGTGTCAAGGATGTGCCTTATTGGTTTTGGGGAAACAGGGTCAAATTTAAACCTTCAACCAGTAGATATCAAATTACCAAGCAGTGACTTCAAATGTTCAATCAATATGATAATTAAGTCAAAATGGCAAACAATGTGAATTATGGTATATTTAATAAGTTACATGACATTAGTTCACCAAATTTTATTTGAGGGTAGCCCATGTGTCAAGGATGTTCCCTATTGGTTTTGAGGCCCCTGGGTCAAAGGTCAAGGTAACAGGGGCATCATATTGAAAAATCTTGTTCGTACAATAACTCAACAACGATTGTACCTAGGTTAACCAAATTTTTAATGTGAGAATAGCCCATGTGTCAAGGATGTGCCCTATAGGTTTATAGGGCCCAAGGTTCAAAGGTCAAGGTCACGGAGGCATCATATGGAAAAACTTTGTCCGGACAATAACTGAACCACTTATGTACCTAAGTTCACCAAATTTTATGTGAGAGTAGCCCATATGTCAAGGATGTGCCTTATTGGTTTTGGGGAATCAGGGTCAAATTTAAACCTTCAACCAGTAGATATCAAATTACCAAGCAGTGACTTCAAATGTTCAATCAATATGATAATTAAGTCAAAATGGCAAACAATGTGAATTATGGTATATTTAATAAGTTACATGACATTAGTTCACCAAATTTTATTTGAGGGTAGCCCATGTGTCAAGGATGTTCCCTATTGGTTTTGAGACACCTGGGTCAAAGGTCAAGGTCACAGGGGCATCATATTGAAAAATCTTGTTCGTACAATAACTCAACAACAATTGTACCTAGGTTAACCAAATTTTATGTGAGAATAGCCCATGTGTCAAGGATTAATGTGTTGATAGGTCTTTCGAAGAGGATGTTCTCTTTTGATTTGGAGACCCTAGGGTCAAAGGTCAAAGTCACTGGGACTTAATTTATATTGAAACATTTTCCGGACAATAACTCAATAATGACTGTAATTTTGGTTCACCAAATTTTATGTAAGGGTAGCCTAAATGTCTAGCATATGCCCCTTTGGTTTGAGGCCCCTAGGTCATAGGTCAAGGTCACAAGGAAATCATGAGGAAAAACCTTGTCCAACAACCAACTTTATCTAAGATCACCAAATTTTATGTATCAATACACATTCGTGCAATCTTTTATGTTTTTTTTCATTTATAAAGCTAACAAGGATTCATGCAAAGTGAAAATTTATAATCACCACTCTCTGCACGAACATTTCTTGCCAAAATATGTAAACCACACCCTGTGTGCCGATTGAGTGCATCGGACCGTATCAAATTATTTTTTTCCCACAAATCGGTAGAAAATGACACAAAAATCACCTCAGCAATATTTTATAAAGATCCATTGGTCCGTTATGAAATAGTCAAAATTTGAAAAGTGATCGGTTAGAACTTTTGTTCAGTGTACTCTTTGGGTCAAGGGTGTGAACTTTTGGTTCTGAGGCCCCAGGGTCAAGGTCACTGGAAGTTTGTATGGGAAAACTTTGTGCCGGTGATAACTCAACCATGGCTGTACCTAGGTTCTCAAAATCTTTGCTTTGGATAGCCCTCCAGTTAAGGATGTGACCTATTTTGAGATCCTGGGGTCATTGGTCAAGGTCACAGGGACTTCATATGAGATAGAACACAGCATGGACTGCACATGGGCGTATAATGCCCCGCCCAGCGGAGCTTTTGTTTATATTGTATTTGTGTTAAAAATTGGAAAATATCATAAATAGTTGCTTGGGAATGAACTTAGCTAATGCCAATCAATTATTTTGATCTGACCTGAATAAAATTTTTCTCTATTTATATTTACGCATATGTTGCTTTATTCTGCTTGCATTAATTTCATATTCTTCGTTTACTAAATGATAATTCTTAAGTGGTGTGTTACAACCCATTTTGTAATAAAAAAAAATAATAATTACCAAGTGGGTTTTTGCATTATAACTAGGGATGTATACCAGTACCATGTACTGGTACCAGTATCAGTATTGTTTCGAAAATTTCCGGTAAATACCGTTTTGTTTTGGTACCGGTACTTAAATCGGTACTTGAACAAAAAAGTCCAGATTTTGACTAAAAATAGGAAAGGCTACAATTCTTTAATATAAAAACTTTTGCATATTTATCAAATTGTAAAGGGTTTAAACTCAGTCTAAACTGTGGTTAAGTATAAATATCATTTATTACTGGCCAGTTAGCCCTGCGTAGATCTATATTGATAATTGATTCAAAATAATAGTTAATGTCATGTTGCAGGAAATTAGCATGCTTCTTATATGTCAAAATCATTTCAAATACTAGTTGCCGAAGATGTTAGTGTCTGAAAGTTCTTTCAAAATAATTCCCTATACGTCACATGATTACATTTACCTAAGCTATAAATTTTGTAGATCTTTCGATTGTAAATTATACTTGTATAAGTTATATCGTTGTCATTCTGTCATAGCATGAGTGCACTGTCACATCTACATTGTGTTTTCAATTTATACACTGAATCGATTTTTTCCATAAAAAAACATTGTTACTGACTAACATGTATGTTTTTATTTGTTTAAAGATACATTATAGGCAAACATTCAGATATTTTGTAAACAAACACCATAAGACTCAATGCAGTCTACTGGACTATTAATTGCGACACAATATTTTATTGATGTTGATTTGGTACACAAATATTCAGTACGAATGTCACACGAGGAGTGATTTTTTGTTTTAGCTCTTGGTTACGTATTCATAATTCTACTTAACATTTACCTATCAGAATAGCATGATAACATTATAAATTACAGAACTTGCATCGAAAAAATCAGGTACAAGTGTACCAGTGAATGTGCTTTTATTAGGGGCTGGTAACACATTAAGGTGGGTCGGTACCTTACTCGGAGAACAAAACGAAAAAAATATTATGTTCATCGATTATGATATAAGTTGGCAGGCATACACCTTCATGCTTTTTGTTTGTTTTTCTGGTAACCTTAGTGACGTTGTCGTTCTTTTCACGACGTCATGGACGTCACACTGGTTCGCGCCATAAAGAGGCATGCAAGTACATTAAACCCACATATTTTAAATAATGGATGTCCGAGGCCAATGATAATTATACCAAAATGTTTCTGAAATGTTGTTGCATACAATTAATTTGTTCCGATTATCTTAATATCCCGTCAGTCGTAAAGATTCTACATTTCATCACTGATTTCAGGGTTTTCATGTCTATAGGTTTCTCCAATTGCCGAGTTACAATGTTTATTTTTATATTAATGCAGAACGGGGGTCAAATTCTTATCACGATTTTTGAAAAGTACACACTTTATGTCATTTTAATGCAATAAAAAAGGAAAGTGAACGTTCTCAGTTTTTCACAATATCGAGTTCAAAGAAAAATTACCATCATTGCGACGTCGTTGCGCTGACGTTGTGATTAAAACATTTGTTGCAAAAATAAGTAGAAGCGGACTTCTTTTGACTTGTGTTAAATGAATTTTGAACAGATCAGATGCTGAGTGTCAAAAGAAATTAATTAATAACAGGAAAGAAACTACAAAATTTAATTTACAAGAAAATTACATACATAACGCAAAATCATAACGTCAGCAGAACGTAATATTAACGTCGTTGTTATGAAGGTAATTTTACTTTGAACGCGATATTGTAAAAAACTGAGAATGTTCAATTCCCTTTTTTATTGCATTAAAATGACACAGAAAGTGTGTACTTTTCAAAAATCGTGATAAGAATTTGGCCACCGTTCTGCATTAATATGAAAATAAACGTTATAACTCGGCAATTGGTGAAACCTTTTAGACTTGAAAACCCCGATTTCAGTGATGAAATGTAGAGTCTTTACGACTGACGTGATATTTAAGTAATCGGAACAAAAGAATTGTATGCAACAACATTTCAGAAACATTTTGGTATAATTATCATTGGCCTCGGACATTCACTATTTTAAATATGTTGGTTTAATGTTCTTGCCTGCCTGTTTATAGCGCGAATCATTGTGACGTCCATGACGTCGTGAAAAGAACGACAACGTCACTAAGGTTACCAGAAAAACAAACAAGAAGCATGAAGGTGTATGCCTGCCAACTTATATCATAATCGGTGTACATAATATTTTTTTCGATTTTTTCTCCGAGTAAGGTACCGACCCACCTTAAGTCAACAAGGAGTACGTCTCTATACAGAGAAAGCTGATAAGCTCATATTCTTACATAAAATTACTGATTTAAAGCTTACATCGATATACATTAGTATTATGAGTCTTTTTTATTTGTTTTTGAACATAGTAATTTGTACTATAGACTAGTTGCATATTGGTATCGATATCGTGATCGTTTAAAATACCGTATCGTTTCATTGGTACCGGTATCGTTTCGTCTCTAACGATATTCATCCCATAACCCATTTTGCAATAAAGACCTGAAATGTGATAAAATATAGTTTGAACACAGGAGCTTGACATTCTGTATTGTGATTAGCCATTTCTTTATTGGTGTTTTGGAGCGAGTTGGACAACTACTACCACAGACTGGCCATAAAAGCGTTGAATTACTGTAGTTTTTATCATAAGAAGAGGGGAATTTTTCAACCTACAATACAGAATGTCAAGCTCCTGTGGTTTGAACCTCAAAAATCGTTGCTGTAGAAAGAAAAAGTTTTAACTAGCAATAGTTTTATTTCAAAATACAGAAATGTTACTGTCACGTCCACTTCATGGACATAAATTATCAACTATGGCAAGTTAATATAACTATATAATATTATAATTGTACTATACAGATAGAAGAATCCATACATTCTAAGACACCAAGTGTAAATCATGAAGCTGAAGCATTAAAAGAAGAACTTGAAGCAATTAATCAGAAAGTTGGTCAATTACAAGATAGTCTACAAGATAAAGATGATCAAAATAATCAATTACGTAAGTTTTACGTAATGTTTTATTCATTAACACGAGTAATATTCAATTACTCAAGTTATATTCAATTACACAAGTTATATTAAATAATGTTACATTTGATTTCAAAACTTATATTCCATTACACAAGTTATAATCAGTTACACAAGTTATATTCAATTACACAAGACTGTTATATTCAATAACATAAGTGTTATATTCAATAACATACATGTCATATTCAATTACATAAGTGTTATATTCAATAATTTAAGTGTTATATTCAATTACCAGGGGTGATATTCTTCTGGAATAAACTGGAATTCTGGTTTTTTATTTTAAAAATCTTCGAGATTGATGCGAATCCAATGATTTTTTTTTTGGGGGGGGGGTGTGAGGGTCCAAAACTTCTTTATGATGACAAGCCTTTGGTATGAATGGGCAGACCTGTGAGACTTCTGCAGATCCGTTTTTGTGACGCTCCATAATATAAATTTTTACCATATACAAAAAAATTCGTCAAAATACTACTTCGGCCAAAATTTTTCGTGTTTTCGACGAAAACTCGGCCCATTCTCTCGATTTCGCTGCAAAAAATCAGGAGATTTTTTCAGAGGCTGCTCATTTAAACCATTTATATGATGCTAAAAAGTAAATAGAATAGTGAAACTTTTGTCTTATTAATTTTGTGTCCGGGGGCGATCGTAATATTTTGTGTCAAAGTGTGGGTGTATGTGAAACCAATTTAAATCAAGCCAAGTTAGATAGTGTATACAGAAATAAAAATTCTAATCACTAAATGAAAAGCAATATATGCTAAAATTGATAAATACATCACCAAAACAGATAAAAACTCAGACTCTGCAATTTATTTGGAAATTATGTTTTTACCTTTCAAGTGATTTCACTACACTTGTTTGCTAATTAAAAACACCACGTCACTGACAGATGCTTTCATTTGCATAAATGAATGTTGTTCCAAATCATGCATCATTTTAAGGATATGTTTTAGTAAACAAAATCTTTGTCGTTTGGAAGAGACTGATTATTTCAAAATATTTGAGTCCATGGACTCATGTTTTCCAGTTTTAAAATGAATCACTGGTAACTTTTACATTAAGAATGAACAAGCAAGGAATTATTGAAAAAAAATGTGCTAAGAGGTAGAATACCTTACAGTGAATTTATTTATAGATTTGTATTTTTGTATATTCAACATAATGGTATTCTAACAAACAGTCCTTGCACAGACAGACAAACAGTCCTTGCAAAGGCAGACAAACAGTCCTTGCAAAGGCAGACAAACAGTCCTTGCAAAGGCAGACGAACAGTCCTTGCAAAGGCAGACAAACAGTCCTTGCAAAGACAGACAAACAGTCCTTGCACAGACAGACAAACAGTCCTTGCAAAGGCAGACAAACAGTCCTTGCACAGACAGACAAACAGTCCTTGTAAAGGCAGACAAACAGTCCTTGCAAAGACAGACTAACAGTCCTTGCACAGACAGACAAACAGTCCTTGCAAAGGCAGACTAACAGTCCTTGCACAGACAGACTAACAGTCCTTGCTCAGACAGACAAACAGTCCTTGCAAAGACAGACAAACAGTCCTTGCAAAGGCAGACAAACAGTCCTTGCAAAGGCAGACAAACAGTCCTTGCAAAGGCAGACAAATAGTCCTTGCACAGACAGACTAACAGTCCTTGCAAAGGCAGACAAACAGTCCTTGCATAGGCAGACAAACAGTCCTTGCAAAGGCAGACAAACAGCCCTTGGACAGACAGACTAACAGTCCTTGCACAGACAGACTTACAGTCCTTGCAAAGGCAGACAACCAGTCCTTGCATAGGCAGACAAACAGGCCTTGCAAAGGCATAATTTAAGGTATTTCAGGTCATTTGAAAGGCTAAAATCACTGGAGCTTCAGGGGGCTTTGCCCCCTGTGACCCACACCAACTCATTGCTCTGGACCCACAAGGGGCCTAAGGTGCCCCCTTGACTCCCAGCGTAAAAGTTCAGGTTTTTTTTGACAACCAATATCACTCCTGATTACATAAGTTATTTTTAATTACACAAGTGTTATATTCAATTGCGTAAGTGTTATATTCAATAACATATGTGTAATATTCAATTTACACAAGTGGTATATTCAATTATACAAGTGTTATATTCAATTGCATAAGTGGTATATTCAATTACATAAGTGATATATTCAATTACATAAGTGTTATATTCAATTACATAAGTTATATATTCAATTACATAAGTGTTATATTCAATTACATAAGTTATATATTCAATTATACAAGTGTTATAATCAATTTACACAAGTGGTATATTCAATTATACAAGTGTTATATTTAATTGCATATGTGGTATATTCAATTACATAAGTGTTATATTCAATTATGCAAGTTATATTCAATTAAGAAAATTATATTTAATCACAAAATTATAGTCAATTATACTTATTATATTTAATTACACTATAGTCTGATTTTATTCGGGGAGCTGTGACAGGTTGGAATAGTCCAATCATAACCATGACGATAGGTATAACCAGAAAATACTACACTGAAAATCAATACAAACTATAATATGTCAAATATACAGACGCAAGTTATAGGAGTTCAGCAAAATTGTTCAAAATAGTGCAGTCGGTAATGAGTCGGTAAAATATGTCTCATGCATGATTTTTACAGCAGTGGTTCAAACCTCACCGCCTCCTTATTTTTTTCTTCTTAAGTCGTGGTTAGTTGTATCTTATAATGAAATTTTTGAGCACATCAACATTAACATGATGTCGCTCAAACGCTTAAACCATCACATAAGTGAAGAGAAAGTCACACTTTTTCCACAGAGTCACCTGCAATACCCACTCACTTTTAATATCTGCTAACCCATTTAGCATTATGTTTTTAAATACCATTCTTTGCTTAATGTAAAAACAACTATCTGACTCCTTTTTATACGCCCGTTTTGAAAAAACGGTCGTATTATGTTATGATGTTGTCCGTCTCTCTGTCTGTCAGTCTGTCCGTGGACAATTGCTTGTCCGGATGATAACTTAAGAAAGGATGCACCTAGTTTCCTCAAATTTTATGTGTGGATAGCCCTTGGGTGGAGGAGGTTCCCTATTGATTTTGAGACCCCAGGGTCAAAGGTCAAGGTCACTGGGACTTAAAATAGGTAAAACTTGTCCAGACAATAACTCAATAACGACTGTACCTAGGTTCACAAAATTTTATGTAAGAGTAGCCCATGTATCAAAGATGTTCCCTATTGGTTTTGGGGCCCCTGGGTCAAAGGGCAAGGTCACACGGGCATCATATGGGGAAAAAACTTGTACGGACAATAACTGAACAACCAATCTACCTAGTTTCACCAGATTTTTAGTGAGAGTAGCCCATGTGTCAAGGATGTTCCCGGTTGGTTTTAGGGCCCCTGGGTCAAAGGTCAAGGTCACAGGGTCATCATATTTAAAAACCTTGTCAGGACGATAACTCAACAACGCCAGTACCTAGGTTCACAAAAATTTATGTGAAGGTAGCCCATGTGTCAAGGATGTGCCCTATAGGTTTATAGGGCCCCAGGTTCAAAGGCCAAGGTCATGGAGGCATCATATGGAAAAACTTTGTCCGGACAATAACTGAACCACCAATGTACCTAAGTTCACCAAATTTTATGTGAGAGTAGCCAATGTGTCAAGGATATGCCCTGAAGGTTTTGGGGCCCCTGGGTCAAAGGTCAAGGTCACAGGGGCATCATATTGAAAAACATTGTCCGGGTAATAACTCAACAATGACTGTACCTAGGTTCACCAAATTTCATGTGAGTGTAGCCAATGTGTCAAGGATGTGTCTTATAAGTTTTTGGGAAACAGGGTTAAGTTTAAACCTTCAACCAGAAGATATCAAATTACCAAGCAGTGACTTCAAATGTTCAATCAATATGTTAATGAAGTCAAAATGGCAAGCAATGAAAATCTTGTCCGGACAATAACTGAAATACCAATGTACCTAGGTTCACCATTTGATGTGAGAGTAGCCCTTGTGTCAAGGATATGCCCTATTGGTTTTGGGGCTCCTGGGTAAAAGGTCAAGGTCACAGGGGCATCATATTGAAAAACCTTGTCCCGACAATAACTCAACAACGACTGTACCTAGGTTCACCAAATTTCATGTGAAAGAAGCCCTTGTTTCAAGGATGTGCCCTATAGGATTTGGGGCCCCAGGTTCAAAGGTCAAGGTCACAGGCATCATATGGAAAAATTTTGTCCAGACAATAACTGAACCACCAATGTACCTAGGTTCACCAAATTTAATGTGAGAGTAGCTCATGTGTCGAGGATATGACCTGAAGGTTTTGGGGCCCCTGGGTCAAAGGTCAAGGGGCATTATATTGAAAAACATTGTCCGGGTAATAACTCAACAATGACTGTACCTAGGTTCACCAAATTTTATGTGAAAGTAGCCCATGTGTCAAGGATGTTCTGTGTTGGTTTTGGGGCCCCTGGGTCAAGCTTAAACCTTCAACCAGAAGATATCAAATTACTAAGCAGTGACTTCAAATGTTCAATTAATATGTTAATAAAGTCAAAATGGCAAACAATTGAAATTATGCTATATTTAAAAAGTAACATGAAATTAGTTCACCAAATTTTATGTGAGGGTAGCCCATGTGTCAAGGTTGTTCCCTATTGGTTTTGAGGCCCCTAGGTCAAAGGTCAATGTCACCGGGGCATCATATGGAAAAACCTTGTCCGGGCAATAGCTTTACAATGATTGTACCTAGGTAAACAAATTTTATGTGGATCAGCCCATTTGTCAAGGAGTAATGTGTTCATAGCTCTTTAGTAGAGGATGTTCCCTTTTGATTTGGAGACCCCAGGGTCAAAAGTCAAAGTCACTGGGACTTAATTCATATGGAAACATTTGTGCCGGTGATAACTCAACCATGGTTGTACCTAGGTACTCAAAATCTTTGCTTTGGATAGCCCTCCAGTTAAGGATGGGACCTATTCTGGGGTCATTGGTCAAGGTCACAGGGACTTTATATGAGATAGAACACAGCATGGACTGCACATGGGCGTATAATGCCCCGCCCAGCGGAGCTCTTGTTGTAAGTTCAGCTGCTAACTTAAATCCTTGACCTTGTCCTTAATAGAACAAGCTATGATTGATGGTTTACCACTCCTATGGCTAATAAAACGTGCCTGCCATTAAAACTCGAAAACTGGGCTGTGCTTGTCATATTTATGTGCAGTTTTAATCATTTTAAGAGTTTCTGTTGGTGTTTTGTTAAGTCACAACACTCTGCATTTCAATGTCACTGATTGACGTCACTTTTTCAATTTGTTTTTGCTTCCCTGTAGACTAAATACTGTAAATTTTAACCCTTTCAGAGATTTGAAATTTTGACCGGTTAACGTCATGACGTCATGTTATCATCACATGCTTTCCCACATTTCTAGCTTCAAGTGAATTGAGAAAAATCATCTTTAATTCAGTATAATAACTATATAAAAGTTGTTATTATTCCATTATGACGTTGCTATGGTTACCTGTATTTCCTGTAAAAATGATGGGTTTCATTTCTCTCTTTAGAAATAAATTAAAAACAAGTTTAGGTATTTACACTCTTAATTTCATTAATTAATCGGAAGAAGAAAACTTATTTTATAAGAAAATTCTAGGAACTTTCGGAACAACCCTAGTACATACAGTATACTATATACTCTGCTTCACTTGCAGTGGCTGTATCGAAATCAGACTAGGCTCTTACATGTATAATTGAAAGTGCCGAAGTTATCTGCATCCCATTCTGCCTTCCTTTCTTATTAAATGAATGTACTTTTTGTACAATCACTTTAGAATTATTCCAGTAAGCGATGCTTGACAGTTTAGTGTACGACATTGCAGCAATAACTAAGCACAAACTCAGACTAATGTGTACATTTAATATTTTTTATACATGTGGGTTCATGATGCACAGAGATTGCAGCAATAACTAAGCACAAACTCAGACTAATGTGTACATTTAATATTTTTTATACATGTGGGTTCATGATGCACAGAGATTTCGAGTTGTACGTTTCCATGATGTCAAAAATAAAAAATAAAAAAAGAGAAAAATAAACGATATCAAGCGGAATTCGAACCTGGGGTAACAAAAACAACGTGTCTCAACCCAAGTGCCTAACCGCCACGACCATAGAGTCACTTTAATTGATGCAGTATAATTATAATATAGACAGTAATCAGTTGGTTGGCTAAATAAGCTGTGTTACCCTTTTTGTAGGAATGTTCCAAAAATCTATAAATACAAAAGTGCAGTCACAGCTCACCGTATAAAATTGGACTATAATGATATTTACTACATTAATTACATTCAATTACCTTAGTAGTATATAATTTCTTTAATATTTTGAATTACAAAAATTATTTTTAATTACACAAGTTATAATCAATTACATGAGTTATATTAGAGTATTAAAGTTTCGTTCAGTTACAGAAGTTATATTCATGTACAAGACTAGTACATGTATGTATGTTTTATTCAAAATTCATGTAAGTTAAATACAAATACCTAAGTTATATCAAATTATTTCTTTTGTGTTCAATTATGAACTGCCATTGTTTACAGACTTTGTTTAATGAATATTAATATATTATTTGTTTATATTTATAGAGAAAGAAATAGATCGTCTTGGTCAACAGATTACTAATGAGAAGATGGAGAAACAACAAGTTAGTATCCTTTATACATTTATACACTTTGATTTTCCCTAATTACATGTATGCCACTCAACATTATTTTGTTAAGACATGGATTTGACTAGAAATATTGTAATTGTTTCGAATCAAGTTATTTGTTAATTATCTTGGGTTAAGCCCACCTGACTAGCTAAGTTGATAGCATGCTAGCCAAGGATCTGACTGATCACACTTATCAAGGAGTCTTGATTCAATTCCTGGGAAGGGCATATTTTTTAGAAGTTTGGTCATGAAATAATTTCTACCTCCATTCTCCCTTTTATCATTGATTTTAAAACATGAAAGGCAGCTGTCAGTTTCTGACTGAAGTATGGGCCTATTACCTGATTAACAATCCAGAGATTTAGCCTTTCCATGAACAGTGAGTTGGTTGACTGACCACTTTGATATGACATTTACAATGTGATGTCAGGCATAAAACCTAACAAAAAAATTGGTCATATTTTTAATGTAATTTAGAATTTTGGTTTCTGTTTAAGTAATACTATTGTGAAAGTTTTAGGGATCAAACTTGACTACTCTAGCACCAACTACCATGTCAAACTAATAACACGTAGTAGTAGTAGTGATACATTAAACCAGAATAGCAGGGCACAGCACCCTGTTCTTTTTCAATTTTCCCTTTTACTTTTGTCCCTTACTTTGCAGAAATAATTACTTTTAACCATCATTTCTGTGATGCGTCCTAACCCTAACTCATTTATCTGCCTCCCTGCCCTTTTTCTGAGTTCTAGAATAATCACAAGTAATGTATTTATATACCCGGTATTGTGTTACAGTTACAGATAGAGATAGAAACAATGAGAAATGCTGCAGACCAGGATAAAGAACAAACAGAAAAAATGGTAAAATACTTATATATAAATATATCATGATTGTATTATAATAGTATATTGTTTATATCATATACTGACTGGTTTTGAAATCTTGAGTATTTTAGTTGTGTTACGCTGTATATACTGTGTATAGCATTGTTAATATTTATTCATCTGTCAGTGGCGTATGCATTAACCCTACTGATTTAAATATTCACTTCAGTACTTCTGCACTCATAATCAATTTTAATCAGCAGGGTTAATGTATGCACCACTGAAAGTTTTATTAACTTTAGCAATATACTGTTTATATTATATTGTCTGTATAATTATGTTTAAAGTTTGAGTTAATCTGAATTATTTATACATGTTTGTAGTTAGTCTTTTATCTCTGGGTTGATTTTCATCTTTGCCCAATGTTTTTTTATGGTTTTTTATGTGCACCTGGCCCACTCTAAATAAAATATTATAATATTGTATTGTATCTTTTCCACACTGCATGTCAGCAAAATGACTGTTGGTTCCATTTCCTTGAGACATGAACTAACATTTTGGTTGATTTAACAACCTATGTTCTTAATTATGAAGCTGGCTGGCTAGCTCAGTTCGTAGCAAACTAGTGTTTTGATCCAGGGATTATGGGTTGTTTTCCTGGGTGAGGCATACTATCAAAAAGTTTTGCCATGAAAAAAAATCTAAGGCCATAATCCCTCTAACCACTGATTCTAAAGTCAGTAGAGTCTCTGAGAAAACTATGCTCCTAGTAACTGTTTAACAGCTAAATCCAGAGATTTAGCCTTTCCAGTAATGTTGAGTAGGTTGACTGACTGCCATGATATGACCTATCTAATGTGTTGCTATGGCATTAAACCCAACCAATAAAAAAGTATGGATCACCTCTTCCTTATAACCATCAAATTGGCAATCTACTATTCTCATTTTTGGTATTATTTAACTATTTACTGATATATAAAAAAGATTCTTTTATAATTGATAGCATGCTGAATTGGTAATAGATCTTTTATATTAATCCTGATAATTGATTTATTTATTATACTCACAATATAATGTAAACTTTCACACAAACTATTCAAGTACTCCATCAATATTGTGACGGTGATTTTAGGATTTGGCCATACCAAGTCGGAATTCTGTTAAGTGTCAACTCAAATTTGACAAACCTAGGTACCTATTCACAAAAACACACAAACCAAAAACACAAATATTTTTTACGACAAAAGACAATGCATTATATATATTTTTTCAATTGAACAACATCCTCATAATATGAAACAATGATCTGTATTTAATATAAAAAAATGTTCACGTAGAATATATATTGTTATAATGATGCGGTTATGAAAAATTGCTTACGATGAAAAACGTCGTTGCTGAACACAATTTTCCCTGAATTAAATTGTCGTATTGAATTCAAGAACATCGGAATTAATTAAGAAAATTTAACCAACATTTTTGTTTTTTATTTTGATTGAGGACTCTAAAACCTATGCGCATGCGGATGCTAAACAAAATTCCAATATGGCATGGCCTTACTTATATGTAAGCTTTCAGGACTCATCCTGAGTTCTGACTTTATTATCCAAGTCTGATTTGAACATTATTTTCCTCTAGATAAAGCTAGGTTAGGTGCCCTGGCCATTTACAAGAAGCTAAATTGTGTTGACATGGTGTTAAACCCCATGGGTCTGTTGTCAGCCAGAAGTGAGGTAATCCGGGTACTATGTGTGGACCATGAGTAGGGTGACTGACTGCCACAATAGTGAGGTAATCAGGGACCTATGTGTGGACCATGAGTAGGGTGACTGACTGCCACAATAGTAACCAGGGACCTATGTGTGGACCATGAGTAGGGTGACTGACTGCCACAATAGTGAGGTAATCAGGGACCTATGTGTGGACCATGAATAGGGTGACTGACTGCCACAATAGTGAGGTAACCAGGGACCTATGTGTGGACCATGAGTAGGGTGACTGACTGCCACAATAGTAACCAGGGACCTATGTGTGGACCATGAGTAGGGTGACTGACTGCCACAATAGTGAGGTAATCAGGGACCTATGTGTGGACCATGAATAGGGTGACTGACTGCCACAATAGTGAGGTAACCAGGGACCTATGTGTGGTCCATGAGTAGGGTGACTTACTGCCACAATAGTGAGGTAACCAGGGACCTATGTGTGGTCCATGAGTAGGGTGACTGACTGCCACAATAGTGAGGTAATCCAGGTACTATGTGTGGACCATGAGTAGGATGACTAACTGCCACAATAATGAGGTAACCAGGGACCTATGTGTGGTCCATGAGTAGGGTGACTGACTGCCACAATAGTGAGGTAACCAGGGACTTATGTGTGGACCATAAATAGGGTGACTGAGTGCCACAATAGTGAGGTAACCAGGGACCTATGTGTGGACCATGAATAGGGTGACTGACTGCCACAATAGTGAGGTAATCAGGGACCTATGTGTGGACCATGAGTAGGGTGACTTACTGCCACAATAGTAACCAGGGACCTATGTGTGGACCATGAGTAGGGTAACTAAATGCCACAATAGTGAGTTAATCAGGGACCTATGTGTGGAACATGAGTAAGGTGACTGACTGCCACGTGAGTAGGGTGACTGACTGCCATAATAGTAATCAGGGACCTATGTGCAGACCATGAGTAGAGTGACTGACTGCCACAGTAGTGAGGTAATCAGGGACCTATGTGTGGACCATGAGTAGGGTGACTGACTGCCACAATAGTAATCAGGGACCTATGTGTGGACCATGAGTAGGGTGACTGACTGCCACAATAGTAATCAGGGACCTATGTGTGGACCATGAGTAGGGTGACTGACTGCCACAATAGTAATCAGGGATCTATGTGTGGACCATGAGTAGGGTGACTGACTGCCACAATAGTAATCAGGGACCTATGTGTGGACCATGAGTAGGGTGACTGACTGCCAGAATAGTAATCAGGGATCTATGTGTGGACCATGAGTAGGGTGACTGACTGCCACAATAGTAATCAGTGATCTATGTGTGGACCATGAGTAGGGTGACTAACTGCCACAATAGTGAGGTAATCAGGCACCTATGTGTGGACCATAGATAGGGTGACTGAGTGCCACAATAGTGAGGAAACCAGGGACCTATGTGTGGACCATGTGTAGGGTGACTGACTGCCACATGAGTAGAATGACTGACTTCCACAATAAGACATTTAAAATGTTGAAATGGGACAAAAACCTTTAAACATCACCTTTTTTATTTTGACAAAAGAGGAAAGTTCTTCTCCTTTTGTATGAAATAAAATTATATTAATTTTAGGAATTTGTTAAATTGTGCTTGATTAATTTTAATTCAAAACATAACTAGTTAGAAACAGTTTTGAATATTTCTTCATAGTCTAGAAATTCTATATTTTGTTATTATTGATGGAGTACTGTTTACTCACATACCAGACTTAATCAAATGTTAAGAAGCATTAATTTTTGTGTCACAATATTTATGTTCACACAATTACATCTAAAATAGATTAATGATTAATAAATTGTTCATTTAGATTTTAATGCACAGCACCCATAGACTGGAGGGATTAAATCGTCTCACCAGTACCAATAATAACCTTAATTCTAAAAATCAAGGGTATTAGCCCAGTCACTGCCTTAAAATGTTATAAGTGCTGGCCTAATTTGTTATTTTATAAACATTTAGTAAAGGATGAAATTATCAACTAGACCAGCTATATGAAGTAAATAATTTGCACTGGCCTGATTCTATTTTCACTAGTCCTGGGCATCTGGCTAGTCCATATTGGGACGATTGTGAACTTCCAGCCCAACTGTGTCGTCTGTGTATTAAGGTTCTGGAACTGTAACTAACTTCGGTAAACTTTGACACTTGGTATAATCCGGTTTTACTCGAAAAGCTGTCGTCGTCAAGTTTTGTAATTGCTATTTTTAGTAATTTTCACCTCGCGATCCGGATTTTCCATGACGTCATAGTGTAACACATTTTCCGAATATGGCGAAACCAGAAGCTAGACAGCGTGATCGTCGAGGTCGTTAATGTAAAAATAATGGTTTATCGACAAAACAATGTTACGTCAACAACTATTGGGTAAATTCTGTGTGTGCAGGTGTAAAATGCACTGTTTCATCTTGTATTTGCAATTTAAATTTGCCATCATAACTGCTAGAAGATATCACCTCAATACTATGACGCACAACACATCGCCATATTCAGCAATTTGGTATGCGGTAGAATATAGTGCGGCAGGGGCGGATCCAGGATTTTTTTCTAGGGGGGGGGGGGGGTCTGAACTTTTCTAGGGGGGTCCGAACCTTGAACCACAACTAGATTATACACATTTTGCAGAAAAAAATGCAACATACTGATAATAAAAACTACATAACCATTAAATATATGTTAAGCACCAAGAAAAATTGCTTCATACTACTTAAGAATGACTTTCAAGCAAGAAATACACTAATGGACATGTACATTTTCTAAATTCTAGGGGGGTCCGGACCCCCCTGACCTCCCAACCCCCGCTGGATCCCTCCATGTGAGGCATATGAAGACAATATTGTTGTACTTTTCTGTTTTCAATATAATCATTGTCTACTTATTAAGTAAACTAGATGGGAGCCCGTGCAAACACGGGCTTTAGGTAATGACAGTTCTCGAAACTGTTCCTCGAAACAGGCATGTTTAAAAGCCATATGAAACTTGATCATAAGAGATTGCAAAATATTTGTAGGAAGTTTGAAATTAATAATTGTGTAGTATCGGAGATATGATTTTGCAAGTATAAGTTTAATCTGGATTTGTCTAGTTCTAAAAGGACTGAACACTGTGAAAATGTAACATGGAGTTATGAAACTTGGTCACCCGAGCTTGTATTTTCATTTCAAAAGTGAATTCTCGATATTTAATCCCTTTCAACATGAAACCTGAAATAATTACATGAATAATATTGATCTGTCTAACAACTGTGTCCAATCATTACAGACCGTTGGGTCAACGTATAGAAAACATCAGCAAGCTTCTCAGGGCTCACTGGTACATATTGAGCTTGCTTGTGAAAAAATGGACCGAGAATATGTTCTCCCATATTACACCACTTCGTAGCTCCCTTTGAAGCGGTCAGCGTACCTTCGGTAGATAGCGTGACCAGACACGTATATAAAGCTCTCAAGTGATACTTTGTGGTGCAGTAATTTCTATAATAATCTAATCATTGTAACTAACAATTTGTCACCGTTCTTGTGAATTGCGCAGACAGATCGCAGTATCTCTCGAAATTAAATGTGAAGTACGTGAAGTGTTTTATTCTGCATAATGTAAAATATAAGAATTTGGTGAGTATGCTGTTTATGGGTATTATTTCGAAAACAAAGAACGCATGCTTGGTGAATTTTACTTCACGTCAAGAATCAAACTCGATTTTCTGGTTTGACGTGTCTATTTTTAGTTTTATCTAGAACTATTTTTAGACACAAAAAACCCACTATTTTTGTTGATTTTTTGCAGTTTTTGCAAATATCAAGAGGCTTTGTCAAAAAAGAATTGTCAACTTGATATGCCGGTATATAGGTGCTCCAATGACAAACAAAAGATTTATTTGAAGCTGCGCAGTTTCTTCCAAAAAACAGGAAACCTGCAAATTTAATAGTATAGATGATACAATAATCAGCATTATTTGAAAGCTAAGGCTCAAAATATGCCAACATTACTAAGTCTGGTGTCAAAATGTGTATGCAAAACTACTGCAGAAAACACGGCAGGATAAGGTTTAACGCGCCTGCTTAACTTCCTCTGATATTTTTCTGGCTGGTCAGAATGGACTTTTAAATGTGTTTACGAGTCAAAACTGTGATAGTCAACCAAGAGTCTCTAATACAAAAAGTGTTTGACTCCGTTATTCCTAACTAGTCAGAATGTTTTACGAAAAAACGTGTTAAGTTGTAAGTTTCTAAAATTTCCCTCAATGCAGAGTTCTACATTCATATTTCTATATCCAGTACCAATTTAGATGATATATTTGTATAAAAGAGTATTATCTGTAATTTACCATTTGACATAATTTTTCGCTATAAATTCTCTTGAAGTTTCATTATAGTAACAGATTCTAATAAAAAATTTTAGGAACAGTAAAATTTCTTTGATATTTCTTATTATTGGCAGAAAAGCTTGGGGGTACATGTATACAAAGCACTATATTTTTATAAGTATTTGTCCGAAGTGTAATCTGATTGTTCTGGTTTATCATGACATGATTGTGTAATAGGAAAATTGATTAAAATTTAAATATAAAACTGCAGAATTTGAAAAAAAATGTTTTTAAACATTTTTGTCACAGCACATTTACGGTCTTTTTGAAAATCAACGGTCACGTTATAAAAATGCACATAGCTTAAGTTACGAACGGTAAACTTCCCTAAAAATTCACCATTCAATGTCTTTAATAGTATAGATTCAAGAAACAATATCATCATAAGGATTGTGGAAGGTCACCATTACAGTTCCAGAACCTTAATGTCTTTAAAACACTTGTTTATCAAAGATGTGTACATTTGATCCTGGTCAAATGCTTTCTGAAAAAATCTTTGGATAAATATTCTTTCATTTCTCTTCCTTACAGATTATGATTTTTTCAGTATTATGTTCATAAAACCTATAATTATTTCCATTGACTAAAGCTAACTTTTGCATTGTCCATTCCATTAATATAATCTGACTTGTAAATGATCATTTTAATATCAAATTTTAACTGAAGTTGATATACATGTACTTAACTGTCAATTTACATTTTTAAGTTGAATTGCTGTGAAGTGAATTTGTGATTACTTAAATCTATTCAGCTGTGTTTTGATCCTTGTATGATACATGTAGCAATATAAGTCTGCCCAGCTAGCTCAGTCGGTAGCTCACAAGTCTACTGATTGAGGGGTCATGGGTTTGATAGCCTGGTATAGCTCATGTTGATTATAACATTATTAGACCTTGAAATATCTGATTTAATCTATTTATTTTATTCTTTTAGCATAAAATCGTAAACATATGCAAACATATTACATGCATACACTTCTTGTATATTTTAGCTATTTTTTACAAGTGATGTTTCTGCAATAAATTATTGATTAACTAATGATATCACCATCCAAACTGCTTATTACGTCTAAAATCCAGTGATCTGTGTTTTGTTATAGTAATGTCACATTTTGTAGCTAGTTGTGATGTCACCAAATATGTCACTTGAATTTAGATTTAATATATTTATTTATTACACTGTTCATAATATTTATCATAGTTCTGTATTTAGTATCATGCGTAAGATATTGTTGAATTTTATCAAACTGTAAGAGGTGCACACATTAACCCCCTTGATTTAAATACTGTACTTCCATTATAATTCACTATGGATAAAATAGCTATATGTATGTATGTAAATTAGCGGGGTAAATATAAATTAGCAGTGTTAATGTAAATTAGCAGCATTAATGTAAGTTAGCAGCATTAATGTAAATTAGCAGCATTGATGTAAATTAGCAAGGTTTATGTAAGTGATCAGCAATAATGTAAATTAGCAGGGTTAATGTAAGTTAGCAACATTAATGTAAATTAGCAGCATTAATGTAAGTTAGCAACATTTATGTGAATTAGCAGCATTGATGTAAATTAGCAAGGTTAATGTAAGTTATCAGCAATTATGTAAATTAGCAGGGTTAATGTAAGTTAGCAACATTAATGTAAATTAGCAGCATTAATGTAAATTAGCAGTGTTAATGTAAATCAGCAGGGTTAATATAAGTTAGCAGCAATAATGTAAATTAGCAGGGTTAATGTAAGTTAGCAACATTAATGTTAATTAGCAGCATTAATGTAAATTAGAGAGTGTTAATGTAAATTAGCAGGGTTAATGTAAATTAGCAGGGTTAATGTAAGTTAGCAACATTAATGTAAATTAGCAGGGTTAATGTAAGTTAGCAACATTAATGTAAATTAGCAGGGTTAATGTAAGTTAGCAACATTAATGCAAATTAGCAGGGTTAATGTAAGTTAGCAACATTAATGTAAATTAGCAGGGTTAATGTAAGTTAGCAACATTAATGTAAATTAGCAGGATTAATGTAAGTTAGTGGGATTAATGTATGCTCCACTGACACTTGAATAAAATTAAAAAATATGTAAGTATTAGAGTGATACATAATGAAAAAATATGAACTATTAAATAGCTTTGTTTTTTAATTTCAGTTTTGTTTTATAATTGTAAAAATACTTAAAATATATTTATGTTCAATAATTCAAGTGCTGGCTTAGCCTAAAATGGTCATAACTCAACTTTTATGTTTTTCTCTTTATTTCACAGTCAGCTGGAGTAAGTTTTTATCACTCAGTGATTTATCTCCCTTTGTCTTTAAAACAATTCCTTGGATTGATTATTTTACTTTCTTTTAAATTTTTGCATGATTGATTATACAGCATGTTTGGTCAGGGCAAAGCAAGTCTACAACCTTCTTTATTAACATGGCGATAGACTAGTTTTGCTGTGACCCATTGTTCTCAGTAACCATAATGTATCACGGGCTTAGTGCAAAATGATCATAACTCACTAGTTTTTATACGCCCGTTTGAAAAAGGGGACGTATTATGTTATGTTGTCCGTCTGTCTGTTGCTTGTCCGGATGATAACTCAAGAAATGATGTACCTAGGTTCTTCAAATTTTGTGTGTGGATAGACCTTGGGTAGAGGGGGTTCCCTGGGACTTAATATATATAAAAACCTTTGTCCGGATGATAAGTCAACAACGGATTCACTTAGGTTCACCAAATTTTATATGTGGATAGCCCTTGGGTAGAGGGTGTGCCCTATTGATTTTGAGACCCCAGGGTCAAAAGTCAAGGTCACTGGGACTTAAAATATTAAAAATTTGTCCCGACAATAACTCAACACAGACTGTACCTATGTTCACCAAACTTTATGTGTGGATAGCCCTTGGGTCAAGGATGTGCTCTATTGGTTTTGAGACCCCAGGGTCAAAGGTCAAGGTCACTGGGACTTAATATGTATAAAAACCTTTGTTCGGATGATAACTCAACAACGGCTGTATCTAGGTTCATGAAATCTTTGCTTTGGATAGTCCTCTGTTCAAGGATGTGACCTATTTATTTTGAGTTCCCGGGGTCATATGTCAAGGTAACCAGTACTTCATATGGGAAAGAACACAGCATGGACAGCACATGGGCATATAATGCCCCGCCCAGCGGAGCTCTTGTTTTTAATTGAGTTACAACTGTTTTGCACTAAGCTGCAATAAGTACCGTGGGTTTCTGTCGATGCTGACCCAGTGGCATGATTTGATTCTAACCCTTGACTTTTTAAATTTTACAGATTTGCTTGTAGTGATGTCTAACACAGAGTTCAATGATTTAACACTTTTTAATTTACAGTGCCCTTCAAAAGTTCTTGGGAAAAAATCCTGATTTGGGGTTAAACCAATCCACATTTACCTATGAAAAAAAACAAGTAATCTGAGCTAATTCGAAAATCAGCATTAATTAGTTTATCAACATAATTACTTGCATGATTCAAACCATGTTACATGAGTTAGGATTTATGACAGAAAAATTCCTTTAGTCTACAAAATTAGAACATGAAAGTGGTTACTCTAACAGGTCACTATATCTTGTATGTAAAAATTGCTTGCCTAAAAGAAATGTTTGGTTGCCCAAACTAGAAATTGGTTATCCCAGGCAACCGGACACCCACTTATTTCATATATATATATACTGTTACTTGCATTATGCATGATAATTGTTTTCACAAAATCTCAAATGTCTAAGAACTTTTTGAGGGGACTGTTCTTTCTTTTAGTGAGTATATATGGGTCAGCACTAAACTAGTCTAATGACTTTGTACTCATACAAAATGAATAAAGTTGTAGATTAGTTTTGCTGTGTCCCTTTGATACAGTATCTATGTAAATGGTAATTTTTAATTCAGTTTGCATGATAATTATAATGCACACTATGTTTTCAAATTAGAAAATAAACATAATTGTGAATTCTTTGCATGCATGCTGCTTAAGTTTGTCATGAAATGATTTTAAAAAGTGAAAAAATACATAAACAAAATGTCATTTAATTTTAGCATTATTGCTAAAATGTCCATGGAAAAATACTTATGCTTTTTATACGCCCGTTTTGAAAAAACGGACGTATTATGTTATGATGTTGTCCGTCTGTCCGTCCGTGGACAATTGAATGTCCGGATGATAACTCAAGAAAGGATGTACCTAGGTTCCTCAAATTTTATGTGTGGATAGCCCTTGGGTGGAGGAGGTTCCCTATTGATTTTGAGACCCCAGGGTCAAAGGTCAAGGTCACTGGGACTTATAATAGGTAAAACTTGTCCGGACAATAACTGAACCACCAATGTACCTAGGTTCACCAAATTTTATGTAAGAGTAGCCCATGTGTCAAAGATGTTCCCTATTGGTTTTGGGGCCCCTGGGTCAAAGGTCAAGGTAACAGTGGCATCATATGGGAAAAAAACTTGTCCTGACAATAACTGAACAACCAATCTACCTAGGTTCACCAAATTTTATGTGAGAGTAGCCCATGTGTCAAGAATGTTCCCAATTGGTTTTGGGGCCCCAGGGTCAAAGGTCAAGGTCACAGGGGCATTATATTGAAAAACCTTGTCCTGACGATAACTCAACAACGACTGTACCTAGGTTCACCAAATTTTATGTGAAGGTAGCCCATGTGTCAAGGATGTGCCCTATGGGTTTATGGGGCCCCAGGTTCAAAGGTCAAGGTCACAGTGGCATAATATGGAAAAACTTTGTCCGGACAATAACTGAACCACCAATGTACCTAGGTTCACCAAATTTTATGTGAGAGTAGCCCATGTGTCAAGGATATGCCCTATTGGTTTTGGGGCCCCTGGGTTAAAGGTCAAGGTCACAGGGGCATCATATTGAAAAACATTGTCCGGGTAATAACTCAACAATGACTGTACCTAGGTTCACCAAATTTCATGTGAGAGTAGCCCATGTGTCAAGGATGTGCCTTATCAGTTTTGCGGAAACAGGGTCAAGTTTAAACCTTCAACCAGAAGATATCAAATTACCAAGCAGTGACTTCAAATGTTCAATCAATATGTTAATAAAGTCAAAATGGCAAGCAATGAAAAACTTGTCCGGACAATAACTGAACCACCCATGTACCTAGGTTCACCAAATTTTATGTGAGAGTAGCCCTTGTGTCAAGAATATGCCCTTTTGGTTTTGGGGCTCCTGGGTCAAAGGTCAAGGTCACAGAGGCATCATATTGAAAAACCTTATTTGGACAATAACTCATCAACGACTGTACCTAGGTTCACAAAATTTTATGTGAAGGAAGCCCATGTTTCAAGGATGTTCCCTTTAGGTTTTGGGGCCCCAGGCCTAAAGGTCAAGGTCAAAGAGGCATCATATTGAAAAACCTAGTCCAGACAATAACTGAACCACCAATGTACCTAGGTTTACTAAATTTTATGTGATAGTAGCCCATGTGTCAAGGTTATGCCCTAATGGTTTTGGGGCCCCTGGGTCAAAGGTCAAGGTCACAGTGGCATCATATTGAAAAACATTGTCCAGGTAATAACTCAATAATGACTGCACCTATGTTCACCAAATTTTATGTGAGAGTTGCCCATGTGTCAAGGATGTTCCCTATTGGTTTTGGGGCCCCTGGGTCTAGTTTAAACCTTCAACCAGAAGTTATCAAATTACCAAGCTGTGACTTCAAATGTTCAATCAATATGTTAATAAAGTCAAAATGGCAAACAATGAAAAACTTGTCTAGACAATAACTGAACCACCAATGTACCTAGGTTGAATAAATTTTATGTGAGAGTAGCCCATGTGTCAAGAATATGCCCTACTGGTTTTTGGGCCCCTGGGTCAAAGATCAAGGTCACAGGGGCATCATATTGAAAAACCATGTCCGGACAATAACTCAACAAGGACTGTACCTAGGTTCACAAAATTTTATGTGAATGTAGCCCTTGTGTCAAGGATGTGCCATATATGTTTTTGGGCCCCAGGTTCAAAGGTCAAAATCACAGAGGCATCATATGGAAAAACTTTGTCGAGACAATAACTGAACCACCAATGTACCTAGGTTCACCAAATTTTATGTTAGAGTAGCCCATGTGTCAAGGATATGCCCTATTGGTTTTGGGGCCCCTGGGTCAAAGGTCAAGGTCACAGTGGCATCATATTGAAAAACATTGTTCGGGTAATAACTCAACAATGACTGCACCTATGTTCACCAAATTTTATGTGAGAGTAGCCCATGTGTCAAGGATGTTCCCTATTGGTTTTTGGGCCCCTGGGTCAAGTTTAAACCATCAACCAGAAGATATCAAATTACCAAGCAGTGACTTCAAATGTTCAATCAATATGTAAATAAAGTCAAAATGGCAAACAATGGGAATAATGCTATATTTAATAAGTAACATGAATTTAGTTCACCTAATTTTATGTGAGGGTAGCCCATGTGTCAAGGATGTTCCCTATTGATTTTGAGGCCCCTGGGTCAAAGGTCAAGGTCACAGGGGCATCATATGGAAAAACCTTGTCCAGACAAAAACTAAACAATGATTGTACCTAGGTTAACCAAATTTGATGTGGATCAGCCCATTTGTCAAGATGTAATGTGTTGATAGCTCTTTGGTAGAGGATGTTCCCTTTTGATTTGGAGACCCCAGGGTCAAAAGTCAAAGTCTCTGGGACTTAATTTATATTGAAACATTTCCCGGACAATAACTCAATAATGATTGTACCTAGGTTTACCGAATTTTATTTAAGGGTAGCCTAAATGTCTAGCATATGCCCCTTTGGTTTTAGGCCCCTGGGTTAAAGGTCGAAGTCGCAAGGAAATCATGAGGAAAAACCTTGTCCAACAACCAACTTCATCTAAGATCACCAAATTTTATGTATCAATACTCTTTGGGTCAAGGGTGAGAACTTGGTTCTGAGGCCCCAGGGTCAAGGTCACTGGAAGTTTGTATGGGAAAACTTTGTGCCGGTGATAACTCAACCATGGCTGTACCTAGGTTCTCAAAATCTTTGCTTTGGATAGCCCTCCAGTTAAGGATGGGACCTATTCTGAGATCCCAGGGTCATTGGTCAAGGTCACAGGGACTTCATATGAGATAGAACACAGCATGGACTGCTCACGGGCGTATAATGCCCCGCCCAGCGGAGCTCTTGTTTATTTTGCAAGAATTTCCATTTTGTTTAATTACCACTTTCATATAGGTAGGAGAAACAAATTAATAAGTGAAGATTCTGTTGGGGATATTTCACAAGAAATACCGGTAGACCTTAATTAATAAATATTATGTATGGTAAAATTCTGCAGAAATATTAATTTGGGATCAATTTTAGTGTGTACCTTTGCTTGTTAGTCAGTTGCTCATCAAACTATGCTAAGTAGGCTGACATTTTAATTTTATGTAAGTCCAGTCTCTCTTTGAAGAACAAATAAGTTGATATCCCAGCATGGCATTAGACAGATCTGTTTTTAATGACAGAGCCTTTAGAGCCCTATAGAGGAGCCATGTCAACCTCTCTTAGCTTATACTTTAGCTGAAAACAGAACCGATTCTTATTTATGAATTATGTTTTCAAAACTTTTATTTTATCGTACCTCCATAAAGTTTATGTTAAGTAAATACATTGTAAATGTACATGTGATTTTTTCTTAGTTTTTCCTTCAACAGCCATGTTGTTATCATTTAGTATTCCAAGATTGCATGCAAATATTTTGTAAAACACTTTTTGTAACAATGTTGTATTTACACTATAAAAACAATACACTTTGTTTTAAAGTTGACATCAGAACAAAGTTCTATTATTGATGATGTTGAGTTGACAAGACCTAATCTCACCAATATTATGGTAACAATGATGACCTCACCCATATATCATATTATATTGTTTGATTTGTATATATTTTATATTACATTATTTTGATGTAGAGTTTGTTTAGTCAAGGTTCTCAGTCCCTTGGCCCCATTGGTAGTCTGTATTAAAAAGTCCCTCTTTCCAATTTTCTTTATTATATACATGTATGTAATACTATAATAGTAACAAGAAAAAATTGATGCTTAGCATCAAATGACACAAAAAATAAAACATGAAAATACTGTGCTTATGGTTATCTATAAGTGAGTTGTTAAATTTTTTTGAAACTAGCATGATCTGGACCAATAAATGACACAAGTGGTAAAAACGGAAGTTCCCCATACAGGGAACAAATCAAACCGATTCCATAAAGAGCACATGCCTCCAGGTGTGTGCTCATAAAATTATAGTAAAACAATATACATGTATATAAAAAAAATTGAGGGGAGGATTCTTTCATGCTGGCAGTGCTTGATCCTTGATTTCCAAAGTATAAAATAATAATATATAGTGTGATGTAATACCAAAAAGTCATTATGTATTTTAAACTCAATGTGCTAGGTCTTTCATTATAGATATGGTATGAACTCATATTAGCACAAATCTCAGTTTTAATTTCAAAGTTTGTGATATGTAAGTAGATGGGGGATGACAAGTTTTTCCCTCAAACTTTGAATCAGACCCAACAGTAATCCTTCTGCATATCCATTAGACTGTCAGTCCATTCAACCAACATCCTAACCTTTGTTGTGTTACAACTGTCGGTCAGTGGTTGGGTCCATAGAGGGGTCAGTCGGTCAGCAGACACTTTCAGTCAGGCAGTCTAAGTCTAAGATAAAAAAATCTTGAATGAAATTAAGATTTGAGCATGAGTTCACGATAAGAGTATTTTGAACTATTTTTTTATGGTGATAAGTCTTTTAAAAGTAGTTCCTGGTTACAGGTTTACATATAATCACTTTGTTAGATAGAGGTTACAACTTATAAGAGATTTTTCTTCTCTGATAATTAAAGTCATACAAGCTGTTGATGATTTTAAATTAGTGTTGCTTGGCAACAGCTAATTATCATAACTACAAAAGTCATTCCAACAAATGGAGGTTTTGGCCACAAATATCTTACAGCTTTGATTTAGTTAAAGATTCATAGTTATAACTTATATTTTCCTAACTCCAATAAGAGCAGGAATGCTTGAATGAAAAGAAAACAGGCTTAGAGCAAAATGATCATAACTCACTCTTTTTCTTTAATTGAGTTACAACTGTTTTGTGCTAAGTCTTCTATATGTACATATGTATACTAGAATTCAAACAAGAATTTTATGTGAATTATACTACATAACTTTCTAACTGTTCAACTCTTTGTTGATCTTGCATCCAAATTACCTTGGTGTAAAGAGTTTATTTGTTAAATTTGTGTCTTTGATTTTATTGACTCAGTTGATTTAATGGCATAATAATAAAACATTGCTCAACAGAAAAAAAAACACAAATAAATAGCTTGTATGACTTGTAAAATTATTTTTTGATGGATGAGTTTTGATTGATTTACTAACATAAATATATTGCATGTTATTTGAAATTTTAGATCATACTGTATTTAGGTATATTAGATTTGTGATTGGCAACAAAGTTTATTGCATAGAGAAATCAGATTTAAACATTTTTACATGACATTTATACTATGTTTTAGTAAATTGGTAATTTAGTATTTTATACATAAAACTCAGAATAATTTTTGCATGATATTTTTACATACCTCTGTATCCTACTATTATTGTCTTTCAATTAAAAGTCATCTCCTTAGATTTCATACAAAAAATCTAAAAAGAATGTTAAATAAACAATAATACTAACATACAATATGAATATTGAAAAACTGTTTTAAAACACAACATTACGATTGCCAACTTTAGGGCATAGTAAGTTGTCTCCCTTGCCTCGAGTTAAATAATATTACATTGTTTAAGCTAAGTAGTTGCTTGTGCTATCTAGTCTAAGAGTAAAATATATTTATTTACTGCCAGTCTGACGGCAATGGCATCAAAAATCTTACGATGATTTTACAATACATTATAGAAGAGTTAACGACTAAAATTGGTCGTAAAACACTTGATCATACGGGCCCCAAGGGAATCTGTTGAAATGATACCATGGTTGTTGTTGTTTACCATGGTAGGAGCAGTTATTAATTATAATTTGTACAAATAAAAAGCCAAACCCTGTTTATGTAAACAATACCATGAACTATTCCACAACAAGGGATGGTCAAGATGCCAATAGATATTACATGTATATAGTATTAATTTTAATATGTTTTTATGAGTGTCTTGTTGGTGTAATGGTAAAGTGTTCTACCATTACAAACATGATTGACTACCAAGTTGGTGGTTTATCCACTACACTAATTTTGTCAAAATAAACTGTACAACCTTTACTTTTGATGAAGCCTTACCTTTGGAATGGATTGGTTTATTTTAATGTTTACATGAACATGTAATGTTATTTTGTACAAACTATAAGTTCTACTTGTTATTACTTGTGTACATTCACTACATTGTGTTTATATTATATATGATAAAGCTGTGTACTATGACTTCAGATTGCTAAACAAAAAGAAGAAATGGAACGAATGATGAGAGATAAATTAAATCAAGCTAATCAAGCTGTAAGTCTAACATTTTGTATTATTACAAAAATGTTAACATTTCAGTTTCCATGGCAACACATTTTAGCATCAGTTTCAAGCTGCCCCTCTAGCTCAGTTGGTAGTACACAAGACTACTGATAAAGGGGTTGTAGGTTTGATTTATGGGCAGGCATACTTCCATGGAGTTTGAAGGAAATATGCTCCTAGTAACTCACATTGTTAGCTAAATCAGGAGATTTAGCCTTTCCAGGAAGGATGAGTAGTTTGACTGACAACCATGATATGACATTGCTTAAACCCACCAAAACAAAGCTTTAAACTAACTTAAAGCCTCTAAATGAAGACAAAGTCTTTATCATCAATCTAAAAACAAGTTATACTATCTAAAAGACTATAGAATATAACCGTCTTGGGATTATTATAACTCTCTCAAGCTGGTTCCCTTGTAGGGGTCAAGCTCTTCAAAATATCAGTTTCTTATAAAAGTGGGGTACTTTTATAACATGCAAATTAGACTACGGAGATTCTCTCTCTGCCAATCAAATTGCTTGAAAAGTGTTTGATAAAACTTACACAACTATGTTAAGTGTTGGATATATCATATCGTTTTTTAGTGATTTACTCGAGAAACCAGTGCATCCAAGTTTTGAGTTCGCAAATATCTAAACTGATGCTAAAAAGAAACGTCTCATTTCAACTAGGTATATAATTTTTAGCTCGACTTTTCAAAGAAAATGAGAGCTATTGCTATCACTTTTGTGTCGGTGTTGGCATTGGTTTTCAGGTTAAAGTTTTTTGAAACACTTATAACTTCAACACTATCTAAGATATTTTTTGAAAGTTGGTATACTTATTTAGTGGGACTATATTAACCATACTGTGAAAGGGGATAACTCTGGATGAATTATTTTTTGAGTTATTGCCATTTATACTTAAAAAATTGCAAAATATGAGGGTAAAGTTTTTCTTATGTAGAATATCTTCAATACTGATCATAATATTTGACTTAAAGTTTGTATACTTATTTGTCTGTACTATATCTACACGACTATGAAGGGACATAACTGTGGATGCATTATTTTTGGAGTTATTGCTCTTTCATACTTAAAAAACTGCAAAATATAAGGTTAAAATTGCTTCTATATGTAATACCGGTATCTTTAATACTAATCAAGATATTAGACTTTAAGTGTGTATACTTAATTATCGGTCTTATATCTTACACAACTATAAAGGGACCTAACTGTGGATGAATTATTTTTAGAATTATGCCCCTTTATACTTTAATGTTTAAGATAAAAATTTGTTTTAATGGGATATATTTAGTACTTACAAATATATTTGAATGAAAGTTGGAATGCTTATTCGTCAGTTCTTCATCTATCAGACTATTAAGGGACATAATTCTGAATGAATTACTTTCCAAGTTATTCCCCTTTATACTTTGATGTTTAAGGTTAAAGTTTGCTTAAATTGAATATATTTTGTTTGATAGAAAGCTAGTATACTTTTTCATCTGTACTACATCTAGTTGTATACAATGGGACATAACCATTGATGATTTATTGTTGGAGTTATGTCCCTTTTCAACTTTTTAATTCAGGAGAAAGTATTATTAAGTGAAATATTTTCAATACTCATGAAGATATTTAAATGACAGTTAGTATGCTTATTCATCAGTACTACATCTACACGACTACAAAGGGACATAACTCTTGATGTTTTTTTAAGTTATGCCCCTTTACTTTAATGTTGAATTTTGTTCAAATCGAAATAATTATAATTCTTCATATAGATATTAAAATGAAAGTAGGTATGCTTATTCATTGATACTATTTCTTCTTAACTCTGAAGGGACGTTACTATGGATGAATGTTTTAGGAGTAATGCCCCTTTTATATTTTACAAATATGAATTGGTAATTATTGTTTGACTGAATTATGTCCTTTCAAAAATTATGTCCTGTCCTCAAATCATTTTTGTTTAAAGATAAGCCTTACCATGAACAAAACACCCGAAAAGTTGAGCGCGCTGTCATTGTTTATGATCAGAATAACAAGAGAAAACAGTAATGTTGTTAGCCTGTAAGAATGTTGTTAGCCTGTAAGAAGTCCTTGGTGACGTGTGCAACGTGAGGTCTGTCGTTTTTATGCTGATAGAAAAAGTATTGATGTTGCCAGAATAAAGCAACACTCACATAGCATAATAGCTGGTCAATGCGATGTGTCCACGAGATAACTTCAGCAAACAACGAGTTAGTCTGAGGGTGTTACCTAAGTCGAAACACGACTCATCACTGAACTCCCAACACCATGGCCACGATGATACAGGGGTAGAGATAGACGTCAGTGACCGTGGCGTAGCTTTAGAACTAGTCCGCGGTACGGTTTACGCCAAACAAGTAGTTTTCCTCATTGTTTGTCGACTTATTTGGCTTACACGGTTACCCTTTCACTATACGTGACGTGATACTGCCATGAAAATCTATTACGCGAATGACGTTGATGTATAAACACATAAATTTTGAAGTTGTCTTGTCTTACCCACGTTACACCCGTTCTGTCTGAACGTGGCCTATCAGCAAACGTTTCTGTATATTTAAAGACTTAATTGATGGGTTTCTTTTTCTCGTCAATATATGTTCATGTATAATTTTACAAAACTATTTACATGAGTTTCGTGAACTTGAATTAGCTTTCGCACGAAATTCACTATACAAAACAAGTTTTTATCAAAGCAGAAAATTTGTTTACTTCCGAATATAAGTTTTGGTTATTTTTAGACACGACAGGATATTCCGACCTTGTTCGTCGAGTTCCGTGATTTTCTGTTGAGTCTTTACTTTCAGTTTTAATTTCAAAATAGAATTAGAATAAATTCTGGAGAAAATACTTGAGATTTTTGTGCCTCGGATGCGTTTTATATATTAGTTTAATGTTTGCATAAGTTTTAAGCAAAAGCATGATACTTGACAATAATCAGCGTTCAATTTAGTAATGGGGCTTTAATCATAAGACTTTCACTGTTGATCATTGATTGGTAAGTTAGTTCTAAACCAAGCTATAACTTTAACCTAACTATATTATAGATATATTTGTATATTATATATTGTATTTTACAGAATAATGAAGCAGCAGAAGCACAGTTAAAAGCAAGAGAACAAGCTGAGAAAGAAAAGATGAAACAATTACATGACATAGAGAGAAAACTGAAAGAAGAATTAGCTAGGGTAAGTTTTTATGTACTGAAACTCTTATGGTAAAATGTAAGTACCAGGGTTTGACACCAACAGTGTCGCAAGATCCCAATCTCTGAATAACTGATGATGGATTCTTTAGGGTCCTTAGTAAAATCACTAAGTGTAGAATCCTGGTTAGTATTCACAGCCATTGCCTTAACCCACTAGCACAAAGCCTGGCACCTGTGCAAAATTATTTAGGCTTCTGAAAATTACTCATTTCAAATAGGCTAGTTGAAGTTGTGGCTCATTACTGTATACATGTAACATAATAAATCAGTCTAGTGTTACATGTATTGACTCTACATCAGATTTTGGCCCTGATTATTGTTTTATTTTATAGCAGGTTTTGCCATATCGTGCTACTTTACTGGGCAAATAACACATAGTTATTTAAAAATGCTTTTATTAGAAAATCCTATATATTATATAATTTATACATACAATGAAATTAAAGATATGATATTCATCTTACAGAATTATTTACATTATTTTAGAAATTTACTGTTACTTTAGAAAAGGTTAGTTAATGCACTCAGTGTTGTTTTTTTTATGTAGTATGGTTAAATGGTTGCACTATTAAAAAAAATTTAAATTTCAAACCATAAAATATTATTTTGATTGTACATTGTACTTGTATTGTTTTTATGCTAGATCTACTAATTTTATTGCACTTGCTTTTATTGGTGTCGGCTAAAGTTATACCACAAGTTGAAAACTATCTATAATTCTAATGCCTAACCAGTTTAACCTGCGAAGTGATACATGTGTCTCTGATTTACTACGCAGTTAATTTCTACGTGATAAAAGTAGTTCCGTCAATCAACTGACGCATCTTTGTTTCAGTATCAGTAACAGGCGTTTACTTATATTGTAAGCGTGTGGATGGGAGGAGTCAAATCTCGTTAATACACTGAGCAGTGGTATTTGCCAGTAATACAGGATAGAATGAGCACTTTGCTCGCATTTTTGCCCTGCTTGATTCGTACTTGAATCTGATTTGTAAGGAGTATCTAGTATGGATTTGTTAGGTTTCGATGTGCACGAAAGTCTTTCTGTATTTCAATTCTTTGATTTTAAAATACTGGAATTTGTTATGAAGACATGTATAGTATCCATGCACAGGTGTATATATTTGATTGGTAAGCACAAAGCTAGTCTACATTCTTTATTTATGAGGCTGTCGAAATCAGGAATTTCAGGATTTTTGAAATTTTGAGCTTTCACCCATGTACATACAGTTTGGCTAGTTTTTCACTGACCTCTTGATATTACAGTCCATTCGCGTTCGCTCAAAACGCGCTCGCTCGTAATTACGGTTTCGCTCGAGATCGTATCTTGGTCCCGATCGAATTTACTCTAAAGTTCATTTAAAAAAGATGCGATAACTCAAAATGCGTTGACTCGTATTTTACGTTAACTCAAGCTGGATTTCGAGTCCCGTCAATGATAAAATCACTTGAAAATTACGCGCTGGCTCAAAGTATTGATTTTTGAAAATTTTCGCACCTTTCACGGCCAGGTATCATTATCCGATGAATAGCCTTTTGTTTGACGTGTCACTCGCCATTGAAAACTTATCAAATTAAATCAAACTGTGATAATGTAGAAGCCAAGATCTGTTTAATCTTGTTTAATTTAAACGTGTCATTACGTGTAATTAACTGAATTTTACATCTTACCTACCTGTACTGGTACAGCATATTAAATCGAACCTTATGACAGTACGACGTACGTCGAGAAAAGTTAGTTAAATAAAAGCAAGATTGAACAAAATGTGTATTTTTTATATTTTAATTCCAGATAAAATTACACATTCTTCACAAAAAATCGCGTACATATAAGTAAAGTTTTATTCACAACAAGGACGATAGCAAAAACAAAATGAGTTTCAAAGTGCATGTATATGTATTCTACATAAAACAAAGAAAGGTTAAAATTGAGGACATTGACATCATCAAGTTTAACAAAATGAACAATTTTATGTTATGTTAAATGCACTTAACAAGAACACATTTAAAATTAGGAAAAATAACACCATTGAATTATTACATGTCTTTTATTCAAACTCAAATCTACATCAACATCTAATATTGTGACAGCGTGAGACGACGCCATTCGGAACAACCTCGGTGATCATCTACGAAGATATACCTTGGAAATCAGACGTAAAAGTATTACAACCAAGTTATAAGGTCCGGCGATAGTCACTTTTATGTCAACATTTTATAATAACATTGTTACACGCTTTATCACATCGTTTCATTCGTACAATATCTCACGAGTCGTATTTCTGTGTAGTTCATATATTACCGCAGAAACCAAAATTCCTAGATCTACTTTTTCACCTTATGTTATTCAAGGTTTATATGCATAGAAGATCGCCGAGGTTGTTCCGAATGAGACGACGCCTTTAAAGTGAATGTCACGATGTAGAAAAATTACAAAAAAAACAAGATGGCGGATCTGTTATACGTTAACTCGAGATCGCGTTCGCTCGAGCATTTTTTGAAGTCCTGTCCTATTTCGAGCGAACGCGAATGGACTGTACATAAATTATCTTATTATGTATACCAGTCTACAAATTAAAATGATTTTGTGAAAGTGGTTATTTGAACAGGTCATTTTAGCAGCAAACACTATTTCATGTTTGCAGATTTTCGATTGCCCAAAAGAAATGTTTGGTTGACCGAACTAAAAGAGGTTGTCTGGGACAACCCAACACCTACTAATTGTGTTGAATGTTGTATATATTTTTACAGGAGAAAGCCAAACTAGCTGAAGCCTTGTCTGGGGAATCTGATGTAAATAAATTACGTAAAAGTGAACAAATGTTAAGAGATGAAGTTCTCAGGTTTGTTATGTTGAATTTTATGATGTCATGCCAATGTTGCATCATAGGACATTAAAGACAGGGCATGGCTGAGTATTTACGAAGTTGGACTTATAATCATTACATAGCCATCTTTGTGATGCTTGAGTATGGCCGAGTGGTTTTGATGTTAAACTGGTGACTGTTGGATTGTCAGTTTTGTCTTGTTTGAGCATGGCTTAGTGGTTATGACATTGGACTGGTAATTATCAGATAGCTGTGTGTTAGTTTAAATCGTTGGTTAAACCTACCTTAATGTATTGCATTGTTGAATAAGAAATTGTATATTACTAGTCTAGTGCTGGGGGGGTGGGGCAGTATGCAGACTCCAAAGTGATTATTCTAAGTTAAAAGAACTTGTTTCACTACTGAGCAAGAATAAATGAACATAAATTAAATTATACCAATGATATTAAATTGTTCTGATATGTTTGTGTTGATATACAGGAGAGTATGTCAAAAGTAACTGTTCTTTAATTAGTTCTTTTAGACAGTGTAATTGCAATTGGATATCATCATATATGTACAACTTTTTTCTGTCCGACAATGGTCGCTGGCATTTACAGTCAGAATGTAGAATGTTAGACAAATATAGTTAAGCATTTAACTGCAAGATAAGTGGTTGGATGGGTGATGGTTTCAGTTTTTATATTATGTTAAACCCCCTGGCGTCCGTCTGTCCGTCCGTCTGTTAGCAATTTGGTTTCCGGAGCATAACTTAAGTTCCATTTGGCCCACAATATTCAAACTTCATAGGATGATTGTCCATATTGGGTAGAAGACCCCTATTGATTTTGGGGTCACAAGGTCAAAGCTCAAGGTCACTATTACCTTAAAACTGAAAACAGTTTCCGGAGCATAACTTAAGTTCCATTTGGTCCACAATATTCAAACTTCATACGATGATTGTCCATTACGGGTAGAAGACCCCTATTGATTTTGGGGTCACAAGGTCAAAGCTCAAGGTCACTATTACCTTAAAACTGAAAACAGTTTCCGGAGCATAACATAAGTTCCATTTGGTCCACAATATTCAAACTTCATACGATGATTGTCCATATCGGGTAGAAGACCCCTATTTTGGAGTCACAAGGTCAAAGATCAAGGTCACTATTACCTTAAAACTGAAAACAGATCTTTTTTCTCTACTTTGTTTTCCACAATTATTCATAATATGATATTCATATGAAATATTCTCATGTCTTACAAATGCTTCATCTTAACAAAAAAAAGCAACACTTTCGGGCGTATAATGCTCCGCCTAGCGGTGCTCTTGTTCATTATATGTTCATTTAATATTTCAGGTTAAAACATGAGATTGAAAGAATACATAAAACTTGGGAGAAGAAATTTGCTATATTACAACAAAGGTTTGATAACTCTTGTTTTACTGTGTTTATCATTGATTATCTCCCTTGGTTTAATAATTCTTGCTTTTCCATTATAAGAGAATTTATAATGTTATGTACTAAATTCATGTAAAGAACAAAATTGACAAAATTTATTAATAATATATACATGTTTGTTGTAGAAAAAATCCTGACATTACAGATCTTGTGATTGGCCCTGAGGACCCATAATTACTTGGGTTTGGGTAACTTGTTACAGCTAGTACAAGTTTAGTTAGGGCTAGTAAATTATGTACTTGGTAGTCAAACTAGACAAACTACTTTAAAAAATATATGTTTAGCCCAGGGTCATTGTAAAACTTATCTACACCCTTCTCTTCTTGCTTTTTATTTCGCTAGATTTTTGCTAACTCATTTAAATATGTGCACAGTATAAATGTCTGACTCATTGTTAATTAGTAGTTTAAACTGGATGTATAAATATTGTTATATTTTACAGTTTACATGCATTAAAAGATGAAAGTTATATTAGACAACAATTACAAAGACAAGCTGCTAATTTACATCATGCTGCTGTCAGTTATTCTGTAGGTAGTATTTGTATTATATATTTTATTCTGACATCCCTACCCTAGTAGCCCAAAGCCTGGGACTAGTGAACATGGATTAGGGCTAGTGTAATGTAGCGATGACCAGACTATCACCAGCTGGCCAAACAACTGTAAAACTTTAAATAGATGCAATCTTATAATGTTGCTGTTTTCAAATGGTGTATCTAACTACATGTACTTGCTTTACATGAGCCAAGCATCATACAAAGTTCAACTATTTTTGGTCGACAGAATACGCAAAGTTCAATAATGACACAAAGATACACTAATTTCATTTATTAGATCAAAAGAAATTTTCCTACTTAAACTATAAGTGAAGTTCCACATTAAATAATATCAGAGTTCCTACATAAGATATATCACAAAGTTCAGAGTATTTATTTCTGACACACAATATTCACACAGAACTCTATGACTCAAGTAACATTATACATAACTTATATATTAATATAACAAAATATAGGTAAAATCTTGCTACATAATACTAGTAAACAATTATTTCATACAATGCCATCCAAAATAACCTTACCACTTGTAAAATAGCTAGTTATTTATTGATACAATTGAAATTTTATTTTAGATTTATTTACACATTAGGATAGTTTAATTGATTGTAACATTTGAAAGGGGAGTAATGATATTTTATAGGCAAGAGAATGGCAAAACCTATGATTTATTTCAGGATCAAGTTCCAAAAAAGGGAATTTATCAAGCAACCCCTTGGCCCTCTAATGTGATTTCACATGTGCCATTTCTTTTGTTGCATGTGCAAATGTGTATCCTTGGCAATACAATGATGTACACTGTTCGATTGTTTATATGTTCTATTATGATTGTTATAAATTTATCTTGTATATTTTTCAGGCTGATACACCTATGGGTATACAACCCTCATCTAAACATCCAAGCCCTACTAAAAGACCCTTGGTAAGGAGAAATGTTTTAAAGTCATTTTAACACTTACCTTTTTATGTCACCTAAAAAGGGGACATAGGGGTTACATTTGGTGGCTGCTTCCCCTGTTTTTTTGTCTGGAGTATAAGTCCAGTACTATTCAAGTAACTGACTTGAAACTTCACAGGTGGATAAATTTTATAGAAGAGATGTGCAGTACACAAGAACCATAGCTCTCTGAAATGAATTGAAATTGCTTCATAATTTTGAAGTTATTGTCCTTTGTTGCATTTTCATAGTAACTTAGCATGCTATATTTAGAAAAAAATACATAGATATGAAGTAAATGTAGAGTTCAACATGAGATACTTTACACTGTTACAGAAGTAAGTAATTTATACTCTAATAAGCTCGACTTTTTGAAGAAAATTAGAGCTATTGCTATCACTTTTGCTTCAGCGTTGGCGTTGGTTTTCAGGTTTAATTTTTTTTTCGAAACTCTTATATCTTCAACACTATCAAGGTTATTTTATTGAAAGTTGGTATACTTATTTAGTGGGACCATACTGTGAAAGATGTAGCGTAACTGGTTAATTAAAACACTTAACAATGTGAAACATAATTGTCACAACAACTAAAACTAATAATATATTGAATAACAACACTTCGTGTGTAAGTCTTATTTATTAATGGTCCGTGATTGTATACATGTAGTTAAATAGATATACCGCATTTGTATAGCACTCTTTTCATATTAAATATATGTTCAAAAGCGCTTCACAATCATATGCATAATTAGGAAAAATGAGTTTAAATGAAAACGAAAATGATAAAGAGATGATAAAATATAAACAAGAAGCGCGGCAATGTGACGAAACCAAGTTTTCAACGACCAAGTTTTGATGACAGGAATGATTCATTTGAAAGCAACAAAATCAATACATTCAAAATGAAGCAATTATGTGGAAACGGAATTTCTATTTTAGCAACAGTGACCTTGACCACAGACAATTGGGTAGCAATCCCAAGCTGCCTCTTGATATCAGCTACCAATACACCAAGTTTGGTGTCAATAGGTAAAAGCAAACTAAAGTTATTGAGCAGAAACTGAATTTCTATTTTTAGTGTCAGTGACCTTGACCTTGATCACAGACACCTGGGTATCAATCCCAAGCTGCCTCTTGATAAAAACTACCCATACACCAAGTTTGGTGTCAATAGGTCAAAGCAAACTAAAGTAATTGAGCGGAAACTGAATTTCTATTTTTAGTGTCAGTGATCTTGACCTTGATCACAGACACCTGGGTAGCAATCCCAAGCTGCCTCTTGATATAAGCTACCTATACACAAAGTTTGGTGTCAATAGGTTAAAGCAAACTAAAGTTATTGAGCGGAAACTGAATTTCTATTTTTAGTGCCAGTGACCTTGACCTTGATTACAGACACCTGGGTAGCAATCCCATGCTGCCTCTTGATATAAGCTACCCATACACCAATTTTGGTGTCAATAGGCCAAAGCAAACTAAAGTAATTGAGCGGAAACCAAAAGTTGACACCTGCCTGCCTGCCCGCCCAGCCGCCCGGCCGCCCACCCGCCCGCCGACTTCGGCATTACAATCACCTGGTTTTCGTTGAAAACCTGGTTAAAAACATAAACTCAAGAGTAATATAAAACTAAGAATTTGTGATCAATAAAGTGCTCATAGTAGTTTAAAAATGAAAACAACAAAACCAGTGAATTTTCAACTGTAAAAAAAATAGTGAATGACAGATAATGGATTGTTGGTAGAATGGCTGCCAAATGGTCGATGGGGAATCTGGCCAATGCCCCAAAAATCCATGATTGCAAGGTGCAAAGTTGGATTCTAATCCAAGGCTCCTGCCCGAACATCCATCAGCATCAGTGCTCGCGTGTCCCCCAACCATGCATTATATATAGTGATAAAGTAAAAGTGATAAAAGTTATGTTTAGATTATGAGAAAAGGCAGCCACCGACAAATAGTGAATCCAGCCAGATGCCTTGAAAAATCCATGATTGCAAGGTGCAAAGTCGGATTCTAATCCAAGGATCCCTCTGGAACATCCATCAGTGTCTGAGCCTGATTGGTTAGATAAGGTATTAATCTTAATGGTAATGAGTATATTATTGGTGGAAAGGCAACACCTAGCCAATGGGGAATCTGGCTAGATGCCCTAGAAAATCGATAATTGCAAGGTGCAAAGTCAAATTCCGATCCAAGGATAGTTTAACATTCATAATAAAATTAAGTCCAGTGTAAACTAAGTAATGATTATACAACAATAATAATTATGGTGCGAGCAGCCCGCAAGGGCTCTCGCACAGCCCTATCGTTACTCTGACTGAACTCCTAACAACTTCCCATGATGACTACCTCGAATGACTCGCTTAACATGGTTTATATAGGGTTCCACTGATGAACCCAATCTTACAAGAAATATGATGCCCATCAGTGATAATAAATGCATTAATTTATAAGATGTATGTCATCATTAACAATAATTGAAAGAGTACTTCATTTAGCTAAGTCATGTTTGCATATGATCTAATAGCTCAAGTGCAACTTCCATATTTGTAAGAAACGTATTAATTTTTGTCTGGGAAATCGTAATAGAGTGATTAACATAAACTATTGTTCGTTAATAAGATAATTACTGAATTAACATATACTACAATTTTTGTCAGGGAAATATAGATACAATCATATTACTGATTATCATAAACTAGTGCTAATTAATAAGATAATTACAGAATAAATAAATGTTCATTACACCATAAAGGGGATAACTCTGGATGAATTATTTTTTGAGGTATTGCCCTTTTATACTTAAAAATTGCAAAATATGAGGTTAAAGTTTTTCCTATGTAGAATTTCTTCAATACTGATCAAGATATTTGACTTAAAGTTTGTATACTTATTTGTCGGTACGATATCTACACAACTATGATGGGACATAACTGTGGATGAATTATTTTTGGAGTAATTGCCCTTTTATACTTAAAAAAACGCAAAATATAAGGTTAAAATTGTTCCTATATGGAATATCTTTAAAACTAATCAAGATATTTGACTTAAAGTTTGTATACTTAATTATCAGTACTATATCTACACAACTATAAAGGATAGTAACTGTGGATGAATTATTTTTGGAGTTATACCCCTTTATACTTGAACACTTAAGATTAAAATTTGTTCTAATGGGATTTTTTGGTACTTTCAAATATATTTGAATGAAAGTTGGAATGCTTTATCATCAGTTCTTCATCTATCGAACTATAAAGGGATATAACTCTGGATGAATTACTTTCTGAGTTATTTCCCTTTACACTTCAATATTTAAGATTAAGTTTGCTCAAACTGAATATATTTTGTTTGATAGAAAGTTAGTATGCTTTTTTATCAGTACTACTACTCTTGATAAATTATTTTTGGAGTTGTGCCCCTTTTCAACTTTTAAATTAAGATTAAAGTACTTCAAACTGAAATATTTTCAATACTCATCAAGATATTTATATGACAGTTAGTATGCTTATTCATCAGTACTACATCTACACGACTACAAAGGGACAAAACTCTTGATTATATTTTGGAGTTATCCCCCTTTACTTAAATGTTGAAATTTGTTTAAATTGAAATATTAATAGTTCCTTATAAATTTATTTAAATGAAAGTAGGTATGCTTATTCATTGGTACTATGTCTATTTAACTTTGAAGGGTTAAATGTTGAAATTTGTTTAAATTGAAATATTAATAGTTCCTTATAAAGATATTTAAATGAAAGTAGGTATGCTTAATCATTGATACTATGTCTACTTAACTTTGAAGGGACATTACTATGGATGTATGTTTTAATAGTTATGCCCCTTTTATATTTTTACAAATATGAATTGGTAATTATTGTTTGACTGATTTATTTCCTTTAAAAAATTAAGTCCTGTCTTGAAATCATTTTTGTTCAAAGATAAGCCTTGCCATGAACAAAACACCCGAAAAGTCGAGCGCGCTGTCCTCGGACTGCTCTTGTTTTTATACTGTTCTCTATTTACAGCCAGATATACCTAAATACCATATGCTCGTTCTAACTATATTGATATTGTCTTCTATTTACAGCCAGATATACCTAAATACCATATGCTCATTCTAACTATATTGATATTGTCTTCTATTTACAGCCAGATATACCTAAATACCAAATGCTCATTCTAACTATATTGATATTGTCTTTCATTTACAGCCAGATATACCTAAATACCATATGCTCCTAACTATATTGATACTGTCTTCTATTTACAGCCAGATATACCTAAATACCACATGCTCATTCTAACTGTATTGATATTGTCTTTTATTTACAGCCAGATATACCTAAATACCATATGCTCCTTCTAACTATATTGATATTGTCTTCTATTTACATCCAGATATACCTAAATACCATATGCTCGTTCTAACTATATTGATATTGTCTTCTATTTACATCCAGATATACCTAAATACCATATGCTCCTTCTAACTATATTGATATTGTCTTCTATTTACATCCAGATATACCTAAATACCATATGCTCCTTCTAACTATATTGATATTGTCTTCTATTTACATCCAGATATACCTAAATACCATATGCTCATTCTAACTATATTGATATTGTCTTTTATTTACAGCCAGATATACCTAAATACCATATACTCGTTCTAACTATATTGATATTGTCTTTTATTTACAGCCAGATATACCTAAATACCATATGCTCGTTCTAACTGTATTGATATTGTCTTCTATTTACAGCCAGATATACCTAAATATGCTCGTCCTAACAATCCTAACGCTACACCTGGTGCTCCACAAGAAAAAGACTATATATCCTATACTGTATCAGCTCCTAGTGGACGGGGTACAGCTCTCTTCTCAGCTGACGGTAAGTTAGTTTACATTTCATGTGCTCTATATTAATATTATGATGTGTATTTTTTTATGCCATATTTGGTATTAAACTTATGGTTTTTTAAGTCTTAAGATATATAATTTTTATCTAAGAAATCATGTGTTAAATTTTGCCTTTTGTTGATAAAATCATTTAATCTTATTTCAAATAATTAATTCCTCTGGATAATCGATAATTATTGTTGTCAATCATACCTGTCTACTTTATCTATAATTGCCAAATTTTAATATCTATTCTATGTGTCAAGCCATCGGATAATTATACCCCCGCTTCGAAGAAGAGGGGGGTATACTGTTTTACCCTTGTCCGTGCGTCCGTCCATCCGTCCATCCGTCGGTCCGTTACAAAATTTCCGTCGCAGTTTTCTCAGCAACTATATCATGTAGCAGCCTAATACTTTGCATATTGCTTCATCCCATAGTCCCATATGGTGTAAAGCGATTTCATGCTCCTTGCTCATCTACTTCCTGTTTGTCGCATATTTTTAGATTTTGGCGGGGGTATCACTAGTGAGCATTAGCTCACAGATTTACTTGTTATTTATCAATTAACACAGGAGAGGTTGTTTTGTTTCTTTTTTAATTATTATTCAACTTAATTGGTTGATAATAAGAGTATTTCTGATTGGTCAAAGTGTTTTGACCAAACCCTGTATTATTATGTTCATTATAAAAAGCCTTTCTCATATTTTCATGACAACTAGAAATCAATTTCTCATACATCTCTTACGGTGCATTTGTTGCTAGTTAGGATTATTACTTTGTGAAACTTTGTCTTAGTGACATATTAACTTTGTGACTTTGTGACTCCTTTTCGTGTCAGGAATATTGTTATTTAATGCTTAAGTATCTACCTATTAAAACTGTGATAGAAACATATTCTTGGACTTAGTGATCTTATTTTAGTTTTATCTCTTTCCACACTTGTTTACGTGCAATATCATGGGGTCCCGTCTGTAAAAGTTCCATGTTATGCGGCAAATTTTCCATGGAATTCCATGGAATTTGGAGCATGGAGTATTCAGACTAATTTTCCATGGTTTTCCATGGAAAAGCGTGGAAAAACTTGGAAATGGAGGTAGGCTGGAAAACGCTGGAAAATTTGCCATGCTACGCTGGAAAACCCTGGAGTATTCGGACTAACTTTCCATGGAAAAGCATGGAAAAACATGGAAAAATTATTTTCCAGCATACGCTGGAAAATTTGCCATGCTAGGCTGGAAAACCATGGAAAATTTGCCATGCTAGGCTGGAAAACCCTGGAATATTTTCCATGCAAACCGTGGAAGATTAGTCCCCCTATCTGTCTAACTAGGAGAATCAAATATGCCCTTATACAGCTGTTGTTGGCAACCATCACATAATCATACAATGTAATCCAATCATTTGGCTGTACTATAACTGTTTAAAGATATTATTTTACATTATCTTAAATGCAAGCAAAAGTCATGAAATCATAAAACAATATGTATTTAAATTCATGTTTTTTATTGAAATTTAACAAAACTAGAAGTAAAATTATTAACATTTATTTCTATTTTATTATTTTACACATTACTTGAAAATGAATGTACTCAAGGTAGAAAAAATAACTGTTTTAAATTGTTTAACTTTAAGATGCTTAGTACTTAAATGAATTCCATATAGTATTTAAGTAAATATCACTTTAGTCCATAATGTAATGTGGTCTTAAATGCTTCAGTATAATATGAATCACAACTTTTCACAACCATTAAGAATGTTAATCACAATGGACTTTCCACTGAGGATTCCTGTTAAAAGAGACAAAAAATAGTATTGATATTAAAGGTTAAATGAAAAGAATATGGAATATAATGTGTATAGCAACTACTGAATAAACCGAGTAAGTCAAGTTATTACAAACTACATGTTTATAAATTTACAACTTCTAACTTCACCTGTATACAAAATGTTTCAAATGTATAAAAACAATTAAATAAACATTAATTATATACAATACTGATGAATCTCTCATTTTCTGTCAGTTTATTTGAATTACAGCATAATGATCCTAATCCAAGAAGTTTCTCACAATTCAAATGGCCAGAATTGATGGGCTGATAAAGTTTTAGAGTTAGACTAGCCATAGTTCAAGGATTAATTTCTTCTCCATAATGTTAAGGATATACATGTATTTTTGTTTATTTCATAAATAATATTATACACTGATATTATTATTAATATAATGGTTATAAATAAACATAATAATGACAATGTATGTTTTGTATTTATGAAAATTAAATAATATGATTACAACTCACCTTTCTCTTCGACAGTATGATGATACAGAATGATTGTTGTGATTTAATTTTTACTTTTCCTGCCAGAATGACCTTAAATGAAAAGATAATAAATCTTGACAGTTTCTCTTGCACAATGTATATCAAATTTGTTTCATAATGAATTAGAAGCAGTAATTATTTAGACCAGCAATCAAGAGCATCTAAAAAATATGGCTCTTATTAAAAAAGAACACTTTTCTGATACCAGAGGATAGAAATAACTGACTTTGAGACAAAAACATTTGTTAATTCCAATTACTACATGTAGGTACTCTTTTTCTACACTTTCAGGTATCTATTAAATTTAGACATCACAAAACATAACACAATTTTTCAATGACATTTCCACATGAGGCCAGAATGCCTAGTTTAATGAAATAAAGTAAAATATACTAAAACATTTATTTGAAAAATATAAAAGCAGTTATAAAACTTGACTTACCACCAATTTTGCCAAAACATCTTTCATCACTTTCTGGTGTCAAAATTGTTAATAAGTAGCACTCCTCACTTTGCTTTGAACTCAAATATTTCTTAGCATAGTATTCAATGTCATAATAATTTAATCAGTACAAAAACTGGTATTATTTCCACTCCAAATCTTTAAATAAATCCATATTGTTCTTTTCATCACAATAAATGTTTCTTCTCTGTTCCACTAAATCTGTTTGAATCATCCGCCAAATCTGAGTCATCCAGATTGGTTTACAAGTTTACACTTAAAATACCTTCACTTTAGTGGAAGAAAATGCTGACCAGTCCAGGTTTCACCACATGTTTATAAACTCAAAACAATTTTTAGACTAGCTTCAGGGACAATGATAGGATCAGAAAACAAGAGCTCCGCTGGGCGGGGCATTATACGCCCGTGTGCAGTCCATGCTGTGTTCTATCTCATATGAAGTCCCTGTGACCTTGACCAATGACCCCGGAATAGGTCCTTAACTGGAGGGCTATCCAAAGCAAAGATTTTGAAAACCTAGGTACAGCCATGGTTGAGTAATCACCGGCACAAAGTTTTCCCACAAAAACTTCCAGTGACCTTGACCCTGGGGCTTCAGAACCAAAAGTTCTCACCCTTGAACCAAAGAGTATTGATACATACAATTTGGTGATCAATCTTAGATAAAGTTGGTTGTTGGACAAGGTTTTTCCTCATGATTTCCTTGTGACTTTGATCTTTCACCCAGGGGCCTAAAACCAAAGAGGCATATGCTAGACATTTAAGCTACCCTAAAATAAAATTCGGTGAGCCTAGGTACAATCATTATTGAGTTATTGTCCAGAAAATGTTTCAATACAAATTAGGTCCCAGTGACTTTGACTTTGACCCTGGGGTCTCAAAATCAAAAGGGAACATCCTCGACAAAAGAGCTATCAGCACATTACTCCTTGACAAATGGGCTGATCCACATAAAATTTGTTAACCTAGGTACAATCATTGTTAAGTTATTGTCCGGACAAGGTTTTTCCATATGATGGCCCCTGTGACCTTCACCTTTGACCCAGGGGCCTCAACACCAATAGGGAACATCCTTGACACATGGGCTACCCTCACATAAAATTTGATGAACTAATTTCATGTCACTTATTAAACATAGCATTATTTCCATTGTTTGCCATTTTGACTTTTTTTGTCCGGACAAGGTTTTTCCATATGATGGCCCCTGTGACCTTCACCTTTGACCCAGGGGCCTCAACACCAATAGAGCATATCCTTGACACAAGGGCTACTCTCATATAAAATTTGGTGAACCTAGGTATGTTGGTAGTTCAGTGATTGTCCGAACAAGTTTTTCATTGCTTGCCATTTTGACTTTATTAACATATAAATTGAACATTTGAAGTCACTGCTTGGTAATTTGATGCATTCTGGTTGAAAGTTTAAACCTAACCCTGTTTCCCAAAACTGATAAGGCACATCCTTGACACATGGGCTACTCTCACATGAAATTTGGTGAACCTAGGTACAGTCATTGTTGAGTTATTACCCGGACAATGTTTTTCAATATGATGCCCCTGTGACCTTGAACTTTGACCCAGGGGCCTCAAAACTAATAGAGCATATCCTTCACATATGGGCTACTCTCACATAAAATTTGGTGAACCTAGGTACATTGGTGGTTCAGTTATTGTCCGGACAAAGTTTTTTCATATGATGCCTCTGTGACCTTGACCTTTGAACCTGGGGCCCCATAAACCTATAGGGCACATCCTTGACACATGGGCTACCTTCACATATAATTTTGTGAACCTAGGTACAGTGGTTGTAGAGTTATTGTGCGGACAAGGTTTTTCAATATGATGCCCTTGTGACCTTGACCTTTGACCTAGGGGCACCAAAACCAATAGGGAACATCCTTGACACAAGGGCTACTCTCACCTAAAATTGGGTGAATCTAGGTAGATTGGTTGTTCAGTAATTGTCAGGACAAGTTTTTTCCCATAAGAGGCCCCTTTGACCTTGACCTTTGACCTAGGGGCCCCAAAACCTATAGGGAACATCTTTGACACATGAGCTACTCTTACATAAAATTTTGTGAACCTAGGTACAGTCGTTGTTGAGTTATTGACTGGACAAGTTTTACCTATTTTAAGTCCCAGTGACCTTGACCTTTGACCCTGGGGTCTCAAAATCAGTAGAGAACCTCCTCCACCCAAGGGCTATCCACACATAAAATTTGAGGAACCTAGGTACATCCTTTCTTGAGTTATCATCCGGACAAGCAATTGTCCATGGACAGACTGACAGACGGACAACATCATAACATAATACGTCCGTTTTTTCAAAACGGGCGTATAAAAAACTGTTTCTTATAGTAAGATTGAAGTCTGTTGTTAGTGTAAAAATTATTTTTCACGTGATAAAGTCATGTTTCCACCATGTAGGCAATTTCAAAATTAAAAAAGAAATATTTTAAATATCTTAAACAATGTTTTAAGTGTTTTATCTCATACATGTATTTTAGAAATGCACATGCACTAGAACTTCAGTTGTAGAAATAAATTGAATCAGGGTTTTTATTACAGCACACTTAGAGTGAAATATACTTATTTTTTAAAGCAAATGAGTGTGTCCTGCTTTCTGAGAGAGATCATTTAAAGCTTTTATGTATAAGCTGTTTCATCAAAACTTGTTAATTGTTGTGCTAAGTCCACAATGCTTAGTATAGGGTTAAATTTTGTACTGATTGTACATTTACAACCAATTGCACAAATGCACCTGCCAACTTGTTAATACTTGATATTTATTATAAAAAGTTCATAATAAAAATGCTTTAATCCTGGGCAGAAGAAAATGTTTAAGTATTTTCCATGCTTCTTGAAAAATTCTAAGTGTTTTCCAGGGTCAGAAAAAAACTCCCAACTTTCCATGCTTTCTAGTGATTTTTTCGCCGATTTCCAGCCTAGCATGGAGAAATCTCCATGCTTTTCCATGTTTCATGGAGAAAATGCCATGCTACTGTGGAAAAATATTCCAGAGAGCATGGAATATATTCCATGCTTTTTGTTTTTCCATGGAATTCCATGGAAAAAATGAAATATTCCATGGATTTCCATGGAATTCCATGTTTAGAGTAAACATGAGCATGGAACTTTTACAGACGGGGTATCAATCTGGGTGCTGCGGCTGTTGTCACAGAGTGGCTATGTGCCGAGGCTGTAATAGGCCTCCATACGTGAGAAGCCGACTGCTTCATAATATTAACATTGGCTCAAAATGTTGAAATGAGCAACTACATACTGTTTTTCAAATCTTTGTGAAAACTTTAAGTTTTAAAAACATGATTTTTTCCCATACTTATGCTATCTTTATTGCCATTGTAATTATTATGATACATGTATGGTAGAAATTTAAAAAAGCTAGCACTTAGAGGTTTGTAATGAAGCGTTTAAGTGAACTGAATGTTCAATCCATCCGAATTTGACAGTATTGCCACACTTGGTTTTATGAGTTTCTATAGATAATTAAGGGAAATAGATTGGTGCCTAGTAAAGTGTTGTACCCATCTTGGTAGTTTGAGCCTGCCAAGTTTGTCATTATTGCTGCCCTTTTTTCTTACTATTAAATTTAGTTTTCTAAAATTGTTACATTCATAAATAAGGTGAAATAGATTTGTGCCAGTTAAAATATCCGACCCATCCTGGTAGTTCAAGCTAACCGAGATCAAGTCTTCAAACTTAGATGATACAGAGTACATTTGGTTTTTTTATGTGAAATTGGTTTTTATTTCACAAGTGAGGTAAGGATGCAATATTTTCACAAGTAGCTTAGCCACGAGTGAAAATATAATATCCTTAGCTAGGGATTTAAATAAATAGATCTTACTCTGCAATAAACAAGTTTTCTGTTTGAACTGGCATTTTTTTTTGTTTAAGACTTATATGCTTTCAGAACAGTGCATCCAAAACAGTAAAAGTAACAAATTTATTTTCATTATTTCAAAACAGGGAAATGTCGACTTTTATTTCACCGATAAGTCCCGCTATTCCACTGAAAAGCATATAATAAATATAAAACTATTGGACATATATATAATAAAAATAAAAATTATTGTATTTATATATAATTCTAACATAGGCACGTGCGCTTTCACTCTTTATTCAATGTGACGTCATCTATGCTTTATTATTCAATAAAATATAGCTGGTGACGGCTGTTGAAATTTTACTCCCCACGTTAAATGAGCAAAGCCGAAAATAGCGCCCGAGTTTAAAGGGTTGACTTTAACAGAACCTTGGAACATGTCAGTAAATTTAAAACATGTACTAACCTTATTACTTGACCAAAAATGGTATAAACTGAGTTTAAAACGATTCTAGCATAAACATGACCTACTTCAAGTTCAAGACGTTTTCTAAGTCCCAGCATTTCCCGGTTCCGCTGTCTCATTTCATCCTGCCCTTCATCCGACGATCATGCCAGCCATTATACGAAAATACAAAGATTGACTATTTAATCAAAGCCAAACTGTGCATAGCATAATATAATGGAACTGGCTACGTGTATTCTTTCAAGCTCGTAATCATCCAAGCTGACACGAGCAGTGCTGATTTTCCGAAAATCTAACCTTCCTTGACACACGTTCATAAATCCAATTTATATCCAACCTTTTACAAATATCTCCATCAGACTGTCTGATAACACACTCCTATTCAGTTAACATCCAATTATTTAAGCAGTATTTGCAATATTCCGCCGAAAACACCGAACTTAAATGCTTCATCATCGTGTGTATATAAAATGACACTCACTAAGGGCAAGGTCGAATGTTTATTTCACGGCGCTTATTTTAAAGAATGATGTTTTACACACAAATAAAACTATGACAATTCGTATTTAGTTTTGGGTTCATTTTTTTTAAATTAAGATTTGAATATTATTTGTTTGAAATTAGAATCAATTATCAATGAGATCTGTGTAAATAAAGGCTATTTTCGGCCTTTGCACTGGGGGGCGGATTTCAACAGCATGGCGTTTCTGACAGTAAAAAATAGTTCTATAAAAATATCTTTTCTAAGGATGTATTTCGCGATGTTAGAATCGAAATAACTTACAGTTGTCTATATTTTATTGTCTAATAAAACATAGGCACTCGTTTGATGCGCTAATTAAATCACTCGTGCTAAAGCACTCGTGATTTAATCATACGCGCATCACAACTCGTGACTATGTTTTATTAGACAATAAAATATAGACAACTGTAAGTTATTTCTTAATTAAAATAAAAATTATTGTATTTATAATAATAAATACATGTATAAACATTATTGTATTACAGAGAATCAGATAATGTCAGAGAATGATAGAGAAGATATTCCAATAGATATAGTACCATTACCTGAACGTCCACCGAGGTAATATATCTTATTTCTGATTATAAGTATAATTACTTGGGTTTATACAGTAAAAACAGACAATTTTTGCACAATGTGAAAAGTGAAAACTGCACACAATTTTTGGTCTGGAAAATATTGCTAAGTTATATGTCACATTGAAAAACCTGGATAGTGGAGAAAACCAGACATTTTTGCCAGTCCTGGCACTGAGTAGTATTCTCAGTGTCTACTGTACTTAATATTTGATTAATATTTATATTTGTGTATTTCTGTAATGATGTAGGTAGTAAATAAAATACAAATGTGTACACTATAGTCATGTACTTAAGTTATTACTACCTATAGGTGTTTCATTTATGCATTACAAAGTCCAAAACAAAGACCGGTTGGTTATCAACATTTGTTTTAGTAGACAACTTATTGTCTTTCCATTGAGTGGTCTCATATAACTGTAAATAGTGTTATATGTTGAGGCTTTCATGTTATATTACCTTTAAAATGCAGGGCCGAAAATACTGGTGTAATTGCCCATGGTGACCAAACATTCTTATGGGCAACTTGATATTTAAAATGATGGCCTGAATTTAAACATAAAGGGCTCAGGTGGTGACCATGCTTACACATTTAGTTAGTTTTTGGTCCTGTTTATTCATGTTTTTTCATAATTTCATATTCATATTTAATATATATTGTTTTTGTATTGCACAGTAATATTGGTTTTTCTTTATCTTTGATTTGTTTATTCTAAATGTTGAAATCTATTCATATTGATGTAGTACAGTCTTGAGTACATTTAACTATTCTTTATGGTAAAATTTAATTTTCAATGTTGTATAATTTTTATTAAAAAATCAACATTAATTTTTGATTGTTGAAAATATTTCCTGAATGCAGCAAACTTTGTTAAATTACTTTATTCATAATTTTGATTTTAAACATGAGTCTTTTTTATATTAGCTTTAAATTTTGAAATAAAAAAATTGAGCAGTTCTAATGAAATCTGTAAACAAGTTAAAGAGCAAGGGTTGGCTTTAATGGCAGTGGTCATCAACATCTACAATATTCAGTCTAGTATTTCATCACAAGACGACATTATTGTTTATTGCAACAAACACCGATATAACAGGTTAATTTACTCATAGACTAACTTTTTCTGTTTTTAAAAATACTCGGACTGGGGAAAAATGGCTTGGGGAAAACAACTGCTAAACTAGGTACCTTTGATTGACAAAACGATGACACAAATGATCTAGGTCTTAGTTTTTTAGCGTTGCTATTCCTGATAAGTTTGCTTTCACTTTTTAGAAGGAAAAACCTTTTGACTGTTTAAACCTAGTGTCAGCAAGCCTTGTTGAATAAATCTTTCTCTAACTTGCCAGATAAACTCAATACATAATAACACTAACCTGATATTCTCTCCATGTAAAATTTTGACAATATAAGGTTGAATTTACTTGTAGACAAAATATGACCCAAGTTGTATGGTAAGAATTAATTGGTAGACCCCTAATTCACTTAATACATAGATCTACTGTTTTTTTTTATCTTTAGTATTCTATGCACATAGTTTCATCATCTCACACATGTTTTTTTATTTTATAACTTGATGCTTTGCTTTGCGTTCTAACTAAAGGCATCGTCGGTTATACCACGATACATTAATCCGCTATGCTGCATTATGTACCGTGGGTCATTTGGTTAGGAAAATTTCGTATTCGTGAATAATTAATGATGCAGTTTCTTTGGTTCCGCAAAAACCCACTGCGGAAAACTAGCCAATGAAATTACGTTTTATATCTAAGGTTTGGTTTACCATTCAAAATGGCGACCTCCATGATTGATTTTTCTAAAGCATGTGAAAAAAATCCCAGTATGACATCATTGTTTTTGAAGAGTATTTAAATTGTAACATGCGATTTTATTGGAAGAAGATAGGTTCAACCTTGTCGTATAGCCGGGGAATAAAAGATAACACAAACTACGTTTTACGTTGTGAAAGCAAGACTGCATAATGCATGTTTATTCTTGATATTTGTAGTGAATTCTCAATTACATAAGATATTCTAATTAGTCTGTACATGTATATAAAATTGTACTTCCTAGAGCTCAAGGCTACAGTGAGTAGACTTGACCACTCTATACCCGGACAAAGTCATTAATAACAAATTATACATGACATATATATATATTTGTAAGATACGACAGATATGGCCAACGATGACATATAGACTGAATAATTTTATAAATGAATTAACATAATATATATATATATTATGTAACAACCTGCCTCATGCATATTCATGGAAACGAGATTTTGCCACTCAAATTGCCCATAGTACGTTTGGAGTGTATCGGAAGAAAGAACTGTGGTTGCTGATGATGACCTTAATGTTATGATAGACAGCTTTACTTAACTTGCTTATTCTAAAAGTCTTTTGTCATAGACCTCCTAGGCATTAAATCATTTTTAATATATCATTAACCCAGTAGAATACCCAGGTCTAAGGTGCATTAGGCTATGCACATGATTTTAAATCTACCGTAGTGTCCAGAAGGGGTTGTTATTTCAAGCCTTACCCGGGCTAGTTGTAGCCTTCTGTCAAAATATGACCATAATGTTGATTTTCCTCCATGAATACGGTATATGGAAAATTGGATGATCTTGTGAAGGGTAGAGTACTGGTTATTGACTTTGATCCAGGAAAGCTAGGTTAGGTGAGCTCAGGTCATTGTAAAATGATCATAACTTGTGTTGACACAGCATTAACCCCATTTAAAAGAACACAGAATTTCATTCTCCTTATTTTCCATTGACCCCTAAACTTTCATTTAGAATAATATCATAAAAACAGTATTATTTTTACCTAGTTTATGCCCAACAATTTGAACTTTCCAAAAAAAGTTATGTGCATTTTTTGTTTGTTTCTAACTGATTAACTATAATTATCATGTTTTTAAATTTAGCACAGTTCTAACGTCTTAAAATCATGTCATCTTTTAAATAAAACTTCTCGATGTTTCTTAACTTCTATTTATATGCTATTTACTTGCTTTTTGCTACAAACTCATGCTTTTGCTTTAATCCTCAGTTGTATAACAGTTTGATTAAAGAGCTTTGACATTCTGATATAAAATGATGTCCAATGGAATTTATTTACTTTTTTTTCATTTTATTTGTGGTACTGGGGCCCGTATTATCAAGCATCTTACGACCGATGTTAGTCGTAAATCCTTCTATATTTTATTGTTAAATTATCGTAAGATTTTTGATAATATGCTGCCCTGATGAAAACATATTGTTTGACCTTTGTCAAGGCCACAATTTTTTGACCTCTCAAACTCACAATTTATCTTTGACCTTCCAAGGCCACAATTTTTCTTTGATCTCTCAGACCAGAATAGACACTGAATTTAACTCAGGTTAGGCCACACCAAATTGATTACTTGTTCTACGGATGCAGCGCACCAGTTTTCTTGATTTTGAAAAAAAAAATTTAAATTTTTTTCATACCGCCCGCACATTAAAAAACTCCACATCCAAAAAAAATATAAGCACAGCGGGTAAAGATAAGATGATTTTCTGTTAGATAGAGCAGTTATTAACAATTTAAATCAAGGTCACTGCCTGGAAATCAATTCGCGCTAAGTTAATTTATTCTGCACAAATATTACTTTAATTTCAAAATATTTTTTCTTGATTTTAATTTTTAACACTTTTCCATTCAAGTGCATAGTTGGTAAATCAAAATTGACAAATTGTAGCGTTTCTTTTATTGAATGTTTCGTTGATAATTGTTGTTATAAATATTTGTATTATTACTAACACCTTTTATCCGTTACAAAACGTCTTTTTCGTGAAAATAACTTTGCGCGTCCAAGTTTATAAATGTGGTTAAACTTCACAACACTTTTAAATAAACTGTTACAAACAATAGTAAAATTTACACGTCGGCTGCGAAAACCAGGCCAATTGCGCAAATGACGTAACGTTAAAAAACGTGTTTTTTCAAACACCACGTGAAATTTAGATTTTAAAATCTAATCTCGAAAATTCAACTCGTTTTCTCATGTAAAATGTGCATTATTCTCATTAAAACTCGGCAAAATCTTAGATCGAACATTCCCAGATATTTAAATGGTAAGGGGAATAACTGTCACGACAGTATTTTTAATTTAGTGTCCTCTAACCACAAAGACGAAGTAGCGAAAATGGACGACATCTTGATTCTTGTCAAGCAAGGTGAGTTGTATTTTCTGTAAATTTGGCCCAATTATCCGACTTGTAGGCTATACGATTTTGATTATGTAAATGTTTAAAAATGTTTTCACGTTTTGACGACGATTTAATTGAAGAAAACGTAAAAATTCGAAAACAAACAGCATTTGGACTGTAATATGCTCATCATTGAATTATTTAGTCACTTAGATTTATGAGAACAGAAACATCAACTTTGTTTGTTAATTTATGTCGTGAATAGAACAACAATCGTGTTTTATTCATGGTTTCTATGCCGATGTGAAATGCTGTTGGACATTGATCACGTCTGTCACTGTCAGTTGGGGACTGTCATTTTTTGGGTCTATCAAGAGGCAATTTTATTTCAATGAAAATTAAGATTATACGAATGTTTAAGAATCCAAATCTTCAAGAATTGATAAGTTTGCTATGCTGTGCTATGATATATCATTAAATTCAATGACATAATCGTATTTCGTTTTTAAGCTCCGCCCACATCGCTCCTCCCACCACACTCCCCCCAACTTTATTTTTCCATATGGATTTTAAACTTAAATTTTCTGAATGGGTGGGTTTTCCCTAAAGATAATGTTAATGCATTTTGATTTTTCTTTTGCTCAGGAGAAGCACAACAACTTGATACTTTATAAAGACGTTACACAACTATTGGGACTTACTTCAGCAGTGTTTTGACCATAGGTCTACCAGTCATGATTCAGTAGTAATAGGGTAGGTATAAATTTCATGTATTTTTCTGGCAAATGAGAAAAGGTTAAATATTAATTATAATTAACCGATTGTTTTACAAATGGTATCTTAATTTGACTGATCTATTTGTAGTTTGATAAGTCACAATGATTGCTTAAATGTGTACTCTTCACAGTGGAAAGTAAGAAGACAATAAATGTAGTGCTGTTATTATCAAAAAATATATTTTGATTATGAGGGTACTCAGTACATGTTATGGCTTATGACTTTTGTTTCTAATTAGTTCTGTTGGTATACTTAATGTCTTTCAAAACTTCCTGTTGAAATAAAGAAAATTTATTGTTACATGGTAAGTAATTCATATTTTACATAAGCCTTCTATATATTTTGGTTCTTATCTAATCATTCATATGTATACAAATGTGTAATATCATTCACTGGTCATTAAAAATTATTCAAACTTTGCATATTTGTATGACCACTCATATTCATAAGTTCTACAATACACAAACAGAAGAGCCAATACATTGATGCACTTGTATTTCTTATGACTGATTTAGTGATTGATGTGCTTTATCCATTTTGCTTCAAACTATTGAGTATTATTTTATTTTTTTTACAGATAGAGGTGACATATCTGGTTGAGTACAGTCTTAAACCATGCTGTGATGTAAACACAAGCACCAGAATAGATAGCATCCATATGTGTTAAATGAAGAAGAAATTTACTCAATGTCACATTCACCACCATGAGAAATGATACAAAATTCATTTACAAAACTGTATTGCAATGCATAATATTTGACTTTCATGAAAATGAGATAATATAAATTGAATATTAATTAATATCTAAATGAATGGAATATGAAACAAACAACATAATAAATATTGAAAATATACATTTTGTTCCAATTATTCTATGTTCAGGCAATGTGTAAAAACATAATTTATGCTCAGTCAACAATCAAACGTGTAGACATAGGTAGTGCATTGATATTTGATATAGCTTGCGCCTACCCATTAACATTTTTATGTATACACATCTACGTGTAGTAATGGAAAAACTTCATTTCAAATTATCATTTGAATTATCCTAGTTGCAATGCTTTCTCAAGAAATGTACATGTATTGCTATAGCTACACTAATTTTGACTGCAGAAATTATTCACCATTGTGTTCATTCCAATCTTCCAAAGCTTGAAACTTAACCACTTAAAGCATGTTAAAATGATCATGTACATTCTAACTGCTTTTAAGTTGATACATTTCAAATTTTAACTTGATTTAAGTTTATTTCTTGTATTTTATTGTTTAAAAAATTACAAAAGTTCACATTTCTTGATGAAAAAATAGTTTGGCCTAGCTAAATATGTCTGGTATGGTTGCTATGGTAACGTTTTTGTTCTGAAAAATTATGAATGGATAGATATGTGAACATGTTTAATTTTATAATTGAATAAATTTACATAGCAGTTATGTAAAGTGTTCTAAGATTTACTAAAACTATGAGCATGACAAAAACAGCAAGAATCTGTCCTCTCTATTCTAACTTGTCTTCCATATATTCATAGTGGTTTCTTTAGAACACTAACAATTTATGTCCTATCATTATCATTTGATAAAATGATTGTGTGCAATTGTACTTAATTCTTTCCAATAAACTCTATCCTGTCATATGCAGTAGTGACATTGAATTTCACAACAAATAATTCAAAGTTCACATAAATAGTGCTATAAACCACTAATAAATGATTGCCATGGAAACATTGTGAACTTTATGTAGATCTAGTTGAATAATATACTTTTTGTCATTATGTCTTAAGGTATTATGTAAATATTGATTAAAAGGGAATTCACATCTAAGATATCTCGTTTTTCGTTGTAGAATATATCCGTAGTATGCATAAAAACTGATGAAATTTCGTCCCGGTTGCCCTAAAATATTTTCGCGCATCATACATTCTTAACAACCCTGTAACTTTTTAACCACTGGTCAAAATCATCTGAAATTTTCACAACTTATGTTTGAAAATATATAGTTTCAGAAAATGTTAAAATCTAAATTTGTGATTTTTTCGCCATTGGCCTGGTTTTTCCGTGGGGCGTCACAGTTTATGTGAATATGAAGTCATTGACGCGACAATCTCATGTGAAGAATGCAAATAAATTGCGACTTGAAAAACGCTGTTAAATTTTATTTAAAAAATGACTAATTAAAAATACGCGCAAATATGTTCTAATGAGACTTATGATAAAGAACAATTACAATAAACTTTGTGACCGAAGATTATTTATTTATGTATGATGTTATAACATCAACACGAGGAGAGATTAATAGACATTTACAACCTAATCCGAATCGTAATTTTAAATCTACAATTGTAAAATGTGAGGGGTTTTCTCAAACTAGTCAATACTGTGTTTATATACTATTCATGGTCAACAGCACTGTTGTGTAGTTATCACGATCGCCCGTCTGTATGTATGTGTATCGAAACATGAAGCATGGGCGTATATAATGTGATTTCAAGGGGACATTTCCCTTTGACGATACCTTTAAATTGATATTATCAATTAACTTTACCATTCATAATTAATTTATCTGTGTTCCACGTCCGTGTCACATGTAAATGAACATTTGATAACATTTATTCGACATAAAATGATGTTACTGTATTCAATATTTGTTTCTCATGTTAAAATTGGAGAAAAGAAAGCTCCTTCATTAATAAACCACCACCAAAACACAAAGAAAAATCTTATTACTTAATGTACTTTTTCCTGCTGCTTAGGTATGGTGTTAATTCGTTTAAGAGTAAGAGACGCATTGATTGACATTTCTGTAAATCACAGGTAATACACAGGAATCTCTCTTTAATCTACCAAATTACATGAACTTTAAAGAACTAAGACCATGGTATCCAAGCAGAACCGTGTGTAATTGCATACAATTGTGTATTCTTTGGTTGAAATATTATCCTACGTAGAATCTGTTGTTAGCCATGTTCGTTTTTTATTGTTGTAGCGTTGGAAAACGAAATCAAAACTTTAAGTCTTATATTCACGCCATAGTTTAATAAAATGGCCAACTAATGTGCGAGAAAAATGTTATTATGCCATCCATACACATGTGGAGACACATGGCGTACATTTAATTCTAAATAAGACGACTTGGAACGAATTTGAATTTTCCTGATACTTTTTATCTTTTAGGTGACAAATTGTATCCCAATTGAGGACCGATAATTACACTATACCACTGCACTGTTCGTCCAGAAACATACAAGTTTGTGCCCGAAGTGTTTAAAAATAAAAGTTAAAAGTTAAAGTGCGGTTTAAAGTCTGCTTCCATCTACATGTTCAGCCCACTTTACAATCTTGTACTATAACTCCTGGTCACTGAAATCACCCTCAGGCAGGCGATACCTCACAGAACCCATTTATTCCTGGGTGGATTTGAACAATTTTAGGTTAATTTCTTGCTCAAGGAAATAAGCAGTGCCCGTAGCGGGGATCGAACCCGTGACCTCTCGATCCCTAAGCGCGCGTCCTACCACTGGACCACTGCTCCTAAAACAAAATTATACGTAAACGTCGTGAATACGCAGGACATAATTGCGGTAATGGATTCTTACAAAAGTATCGGATTCCTGAGCTCGATAATTTTTACATGACTTGGAAACTTGGCGATCTAAAAAAACTACCTCTAGAATTCCTCAGTCAGTTTTGAAGGCAATTTTATAAAAATTACTCATAGCTTTAATACAATTTGTTGCGTATGATAACAAATACAAACGTTAACAACCATATAAAACCCCATTTTAATATCAAGTAATCCCGAATTATCTTTGTCTCTAAATAAGTGCAGCACATGAATTTAAACTCATTCATATATACACCCAAGTCATATGTACACTTGATACGCAGCTGTAAGGCTTAATGTGTAATTACCAAAATTCGTTTGAGCAAACCCCCGTACTTAGTCAATTTTAGATTTCATATTCAACTTCGGATTAGGTTGTAAATGTCTAATGGGACATGTCAACACGGAAAGTTATTGATACGTACCCTTATTAAAATTAATTGTCGCCGTCGAATAAATTTTCTCCCAAACTTTATCTTGTATTGCGGTGCGTTTTTGAAGTATTCAATATGGCACGCGCCAAATACGTCATATGCTGCGGTGCTTTTCTGATCTAAAGAAAATCGCCGCCGCTTATCTTTGTTTATAGTTAGACAGGAAATCAATTGGAGAGGGATGTATTAATTATCATGCTAGGAAGCAATAAGTTGAAATTTTATTAAAATTAGTTTAGTTTGTCATGGGAAATGATGTCCGTGTTAAATGTTTGTATAAACTTAAAAAGGCATTAGTAAAAATCGGATTTTTTACCTCGCATTACAAATACACATGTAACTTTTTTCTGATGCGAATATTTTAATTCCGTTTTCAACATAAGAAAATCAATTAAACCATGCACATTATGTACGTTTTCGATTTTGGTGTTGCCGCTGATTTTTTTTTCAGAAAAAAAATCGCCAAAAAATGTCGGATTCTTTTTTGCAATAGTTAAATTTCTAATTTGCAATGACCTTGCTAGCTATTTTTTGTAAAGGAAGATACAGAACTAAAAGTAACACCATTGGATGCATAATTTAATTTTCTTTCAAAAATGTTAACTTTTGTAAAAATATCTGTATTCCATGAACGATTAAATGAACCAAACGTTATGACTTAACACCGTCAAAAAATGTTTAACCTGTCTAGGTGTACAGAGGAAGACAAGGAGTTTATGCGCTGACAAGTAAATTCTGACGTTTTACTTGTACCTGGACAAGTAAGAACAATTGGTATTTCCACACCTCTGTATCAGCCTTTGAATAGTTCTTTAAACATGCTTAACATTTTGTCAACTTGGCTGTCATTAATAAAATTGATTAGAACAATTACGTGTTTCTCAGTATCATGCTTTTTTACAGTTGATAGTGCATGTCTTAGCACTGAGATACCATGATTGCCATTTCATGTTACTGTATAGATGAATTTGAAAAGTGTAACCATAGATGACCAACCTGTACTAGTGACTGCATGCAGATTATGTTACATGTGTATATCAGGGAAATGTCAAAAAGTTTGTTAATAATAATAATAATATTTATTTGGCATAGTGTACACATAGCATTATTACATAAACATATGATTACATCACAGCATGTTGTAATTAAACCATGACCTGCACACCAACACCAGGGATAGCACAAAAAAGGGCAAGCCCTTATTTCCATTGTGGTCCCTATGTGTTGGTGGCGTGACATAGAGAGGCACTGATAAAACAATGATAAAACAAAATATGATTAACACCAATACAACGAGACAAAAAAAGATTGTAAGGCTTATTATAACAGATAATTGAACATAGATCTAAGATGTATAAAATGCACCAGATGGTTGTTATACTAAATCACAAAATTACTCACAGAAATATTAAAGAAAAGTATCACAGTTTAGTTGATGGTCACAGAAATTATCACATGAAATGTTCAGGTATCACAGTTAATTTGATTATCACACAATAAATCACAGAAAATAATGAAGTATCACAGTGTAATTGATTATCACAAAATAATCACACGAAATATTCAAGTATCACAGTTTAGTTGAAAGTAATTTGATTACATTCAATGATCACAACTTGTTTTACATTTTAGAGGTAAAATACATCTTATAGGTTGGTCAAGTTAATAACAAGCATCGATATTACATTATGTGGAGTTTGGTCAATTAATACTAAAAGGGTACAACATAATTAAAAAGCTTATGTGGACCATGCCAAAAAATAAGAATCAATAAAACATATAAAGATCTAGGACAAACTATCTAAAAAATAATGTTTTACAGTTCGTTTAAATTTAAAGAGGTTATGTATTTGTATGATGTTGGATTGTAAGGAATTCCACAATGAACAGCTCAAATAACAGAAAGATTTTAATCCAAAACTTTTGACTTTTGGTAAAGAAAATGCACCTTTATTACTTAGTCTAGTATTATAAGAGTGAATTGCATCTTGAGAAATAAAATTATTTGACATATAGGCTGGAGATTTACCTAGTTTTATTTTTAAAACATGACTCAAAATTATCTGGTTTACCCTATGTTTTACTGGTAGCCAATTTAAAAGTCTGAAATGTTCAGCCCCTACATGAGCTCTAAAATCCATATTAAGTACAAATCTTATCCATTTATTCTGAGTTGTTTGAAACTTATTTTTTAAAGCTTGGGTCAATCCATGGTACCATATAGAACAGGAATAATCAAAATGACATTGAATTAAAGACATAACCAATAACTTTTTAGTGTGCTGAGTAAGATAATCTTTTTTCTGTATAAGAATTTAAGTCTAGCATTAACTTTTTGAAGAATATTACGAGCCATGAGCTCAAATGATAAGTTTTGAACAAGTATAGCACCCAAATATTTAACAGAAGATGTGGGTTGAATAGTTATTCCATTACATGTGGCATGAAGGTTAGAATCAGATTTAAGTTTAAACTTGGATCCAAAAAGAATAGACTCAGTTTTACCGAGATGCAAAGACAGTTTATTATCAATTAACCATTCACTTATAAGAATAATATCATGAGAAAGTCTATTTTCAATGTCATTCCTATTTTTACCAGATACTAGAATGCCAGAATCATCTGCATATAAAAGAAGTTTACTATTTATGACAGCAGACATGTCATTTACATAAATTAAAAATAAAAGAGGACCTAATATGGATCCCTGTGGGACTCCACATGTTATAGGAGCAGTAGTAGAATGTGTACCAGCCACATCTACTAACTGGTGTCTATCAGAAAGATAAGATTTTAACCATAACAGTATATCATTACCTAAACCAGATGCTTTAAGTTTCATGTGTAAAATATCATGATCAACAGTGTCAAAAGCTTTTTGTAAATCCAAAAGTATCATACCAACAAGATCACCTTTATCCATTTCAAGTCTAATGTAATCAGTAAGATGTATTAAGCAAGTGTCAGTTGAAAAACCACTTCTGAAACCTGATTGAAATTTATAAAATAAGTTGTTCTTATCAAAATAAAGTTCAACTTGGTCATATACAACTTTTTTCAAAAAATTAAGAGATAATAGTTAAAATTGATACTGGCCTGTAATTGCCTACATTAGTTTTATCATTCTTTTTATAAAGGGGAACTACTCTAGCTAGTTTTAAATCCTCAGGTACAACACCTTGTATTAATGACAGATTGATAACATGAGCCAACGGACAGGCTATGATAGAAGCACCATCTTTAACAAATCTTGATGGAATGATATCTAAACCTGTGGATTTATTGATACTAAGGCTAGATAAATATTTAATAACTTTATTTTCAGACACTAATGAAAAGGAAAAACTGTCTAGATGGACACCTTTGTCAGAATAAAATTTATTGACAAATTTCTTACCATATTTGTTAACACATGCAGGCAACTTACTCACTAAATTTGAAGCAACAGTAGTATAAAAAGAATTAAATGCTTCAGCAATTATGTTTTTTATCAAAACAAATGCTTGTATTTATTTTTAAACTAATATTAGCTTGAGATGTAGATGAAGAATGTTTTTTAGAGGGTAATCCTGGACTTTTAAGGGAATTCCACAGTGACTTAGAGTCATGCTTGTTATGCTCAAGTGTATCAGAGAAATAGTTCATCTTTGCAGTGTGTATAAATTCTTGAGTTTTATTTCTTAAAGACTGAAATTGCTCATTATTTTCTTCATTTTTCTTTTTCTTAAAATGATTATAGGATTGATCTCTCTGTTTAATCAAACATAGTATTTCAGATGTCATCCATGGCTCTGTTCTTTGCTTAATGCGAATTTGTTTTACAGGAGCAATGTTATCAATAATAGAAAGAAAAATATGTTTAAAGTTACTCCAGGCATCTAAAACATTCTCATTTAATAAAACTGAACTCCAATCAGCTGATAATAAGTTAGCTTGTAAAGTATCTTTATTATAATTTTTTAAAGAACGCAATTTAACAGTATTATGGACACCAATGGGTGATTTAGACACTTTTCTAGTACAATATATTAAAGAATGATCACTAAAACAGGTATTGATTACTCCAGACTGACATACTTTTTCATGATCCGAAACAAGAATCAAATCAATGGCAGTGGAACTCTTATTGCAAATTCGTGTATAATCACGATAATGTTTGGCATTTTTGTTGGAACTCTAGGTGATCAATTAATCCAGATTGAGCTGGTGGATCTGATATTTTTCAAGCGGCTATTTTGACTGAAAAAATCACACGATCATGCAAGTGTTTGTGATAAAACAATATATAACTTCCATGTTTATGCTTCAAAATGAAAATTTAAGTTCAAAGTTAAAGCTGTTGTCTAAATTCAGACACACATGTACACACCTTTTATTAAGCATCTCATTGATTTTCAAATTTTTTTTATTTGCTCGATTTAGATTTTATGTAAAAGGTAAAAAAAAAATTTTTTTTTATTCGCTCGCCTTTGGTTTATTCAAAAGTTAAAAAAAAATATTTTAATTTTTTTTCGCTCGCTCGCCCCATTTTTTCCCCAAAAAAAATCCGTAGAACAAGTAATCATTTTGGTGTGGCCTTGTGTACAACATGGGATAATTTAAAAATATTTTAATATAATTTGTCAGAATTTCTCAAAAGTTTTTGTTTGGATATTGAAAACATCATTGGAATAAATTGTTCTAGAATAAATATAGCAGTATAACTTGCATTATACAGTCAGTGGTGGGAGTGGCTGGATTGATTTGCAGCACATATCAACCACTGAAACCAAGTCAGATAGAAATGCATTTATATGACTGTGTTAGTATATTCTGACAAAATAAAAATGATGTTTTCATAAAACATTGATTTGTCAACAGAATGATGTCAGTTTGCAAACCTTAATTTTGTCGACCCGGGTCGATAGCGCAGTTGGTAGAGTGCCAGGATTTCGAATCTCGTGCCTGAGGGAGTGCGGGTTCGAATCCCACCCGGGAGGTTATACCTTTCCATGAAAATTTGACAATAATGTCGATTTTCCTCGATTAGATAATATGGAGAAGTTTCCGGCCTTATGGAAGGGTAGGTGAGTACTGGTTATAGACAATGGTCCAGGAAAGCTAGGTTAGGTGTGCTGGACGCCATAAAATGACATAAATTGTGTTGACACGGCGTTAAATCTAGTTAAAAAATAATTTTGTCGAAATTGGGGATCTTATTTATGTCAAATATGGGCTAGAATTAAATACCCAAGGTCCAAGGGTGATTGATATAAGGCATAATCATCTTTAAATCGAGCTTGCATGCGATTGCTTTGACTTTTGGAGAGCTTGTTACTTAAACAGTGAATCGCATGCTGGACATAATTAGGCCATGCCAAATTGGAATTTTGTTAAGCGTCAACTCAAGTTTGACAAACCTAGGTACCTATTCACAAAAACACACAAAATGAAAACGAAAACACATGTCCATTCTAGCTAGCATTCACACAAATAAGTACATGTGCTTGGTAGTACATGAATGTTTATAACATTAATGCAAGATTAAAGTCATTCTATAATACAACTTACACATGTACATTTTCATTAATCAAGTACACAGAAACAAGGCTTTATCAGTATTTCCTGAGAAAAAATCAGTTACCCAATCCCGGAACAACAGAATTATTTAAGAAAATTTCACCAACATTTTTTTTTGGGGGGGGGGGGGGGATTGAGGACTCAAAATCCTACGCACACGCAGACGCTTAACAAAATTCCGGCATGGTATGGCCTTATCCTTTAACCTAAACTTTTCATATAGTACATAGTTAACAATCATTGATTTCTTTTAGTTATTAAAATATTAGATTATAACAAATGGTTACATATATTTTATTCATACAAGTAATTAATCTGATATTAACAAACATCTGGGGCCACTTTCACGAAACAACTTAAGTTCATTTTTAAACTTAAGTTGTTGCTTAAGTCTAGTTTTTATCTTATCACTGTTTCACAAAAAAACTTAAGTCGATTTTGAAACATAAACTTAAGACAAAACTTAAGTCACCTAGGGAGGTGACTTAAGTCTAAAACAGGTGACTTAAGTCAGAAATTTCAATATGGCTGCGCCCAATTTTTTAATTCGGAGATGTCATTAATGTAGGCCGCGATTAATAAGAATATATTTAACCCCTTAGAAGTGTTTGACGATCAATACGTAATAAATACGTATGTACATGTTATTCAGACCAGCAAGTTACCTACAAGCAGGTCACATAGTTTACAAGTTTACATGACAATTCTTGTTGCATTAAAGTTCTATGCTACTGGCAATTATAACAGAATTCAAATTGCATGACCCATAGAATAAATGGCATTCAAATACATATATGTACCACTATTTCTATGAAGAGGCGAACAAATAAAAATGCGTGTAAAGACGATTAAAGCTATCCGACAACAAAATTGAGGTTTGAATGCAAAATAAAAGCAAATAAATTAAATTATGCATCAGTGAATGTTAAAAAGCAACGAAATGCAGAATTTAAATAAGAAAACATTGATTTACCTTTTCTGTGATAACTTACAAATCCAATTATTTGGCTGCTTTCTAATTAGTCATGAAAGCTTTGCCTGCCGAGTGATTTTGTTTTGTTTTTCAAACTCTACATACATATATTACATAAACCTCTTTTTGCTTTACTTTCGTTCCCTGCTTGTACATGGATGACACGAAGACATCGTGTATTGATATTTAAAGACACAACTTATCATAAATTTTGACACATGTATTGCATGCTTTTTCGTGGCTAGATATAACGGTAAAATTTCAGTGTGTCACGTAGAATGGCTATAATAATTGAGGCCCTGCAATGAGTGCATGAACCTAGTTCAAATGTAGCTCAATTAAATGTTGTCTGCTAAATTATTATTTTATCCATTTTTTAAAAAAAATGATGGAAATATTGTCTGAATGACAAACAGTTTGGCAAAAGTGCCGCAAAAGCAATTTACTTACTCAATTTTGTCAGAGATATTCACAAATTTATATTTTATACAGTACTTGTAACATAATGAATAACTATGCATGGGCCTCAATTTATTTCACTAGCTAGCAAACACGAAAAAGTCATGAAACATGTAATACTTGAAATTTTCACCTCTATTATGATGTAACCACTATACTACAATTTTCATTTGATGTTCAAGATTTATAAGTTGTGTCTTTAATGTGTTTGTGTGATGTGTATATAAGTCCTTGCTAAAAGATTGTACATGTATTACATCATACTATTGACGATTTACACATTACCGGTTTAAAATTGACAGATTTAACAGTGTAGCTATGGAACATTGATATAGTCAAAACTTAAGACCAGACTTAAGTCAGGAACAGATAAGATTGTCTTAAGTTTTTTCGAGAAACTGACTTAGTAAAAACTTAAGTTCACCACAACTTTTAACTTAAGTCCAAGCTTAAGTCTTGACTTATGAAAAAACTTAAGATTTTTTTGTGAAAGTGGCCCCTGGTATTCATTTGAATCACTTAATGAATTCATTCTTATCATTAAAAGTTAAATAGTGGTTTAAAGTCTGCTTAAAGTCAGCCAACTTTACAATCTTGTAAGATAACCCCTGATCATTGAAATCACCTTCAGGCGGCAATCCTTCACAGTAACCATTTTCATCTTGGTGAAGTGGGACAAATGTAGGTAATTTTTTTGCTTAAGGAAATTAGCAAGGCCCTTAGTTGGGATCGAACCTGGGACCTCTCAATCCCAAAGCATGTGTCCTACCTCTGGACCACTGCTCCTTCAATGTTGATACATGTAAATGATTTGAGATTAGATTCAATTTATTGCATTGCTGTTAGAAGAGTGTTTTTTAATGCATCTGGTTATTTATATAAATTAAGGAGTTTACTGCCTTAATGTGACTGGAAATTGATCCTAAGAGCATCATGTAGCAAAGCAAGATAAAATGGATAAGATTAACTTACTGAGGATGCTTGTGAAATCATCAAGATAGCCTCACATTGTATGTCTCCATATAACCATGACTGTTGTCCTGTATCATAATGAATCTGCCTTTATGGTAATTTTAATCATGTTATATTTCTATTATGTGCTACTTGTTCACTTAGCTGTAAATCTCGGTCTGTTAAAGACTTAATAGACCTTATTTGGAACTCATATTTATGTGTTTTTCTGTGTGTTCCCAGGCAGTACAAACAAAGTATTTTAAACATTATGGCTGAAAAGCACAAATTGTGGATTAAATCCAATTGTTCTCTGTACAAATAATTTCGTTGTGACCGTGAAAGTTTATTTGTATCGCAGGAGAAAACCCAAATATTTGAATCCTGAATATAGTCAATTAAGCCTTATTCTTACCTTTTATTAGTAAAATAAGTTGTATTGACCTTGTTTAATTTATCATTCTTGTTTTATTCTTTCAGAAAATCCAGCAGTTCTGGAAAAATATCCATGGAATTAGACAGTGCAAAATTCAAGAAAGGACCTGTCATAATAGTGCCTCATGTTACATGATTGTTTAGAGTGATGTCACATGATTTGTATGTGATGACCTTAACCTTTGACCTTGTATCAAGGTGACCTTTGACCTTGAAGTATATCTGTGATAGAAATAGAATATTCAATAAATGTAATATATTTGCTTGAAAATAGTATTATTTTGTTGTTAAATATGTACTTGTTGATATAATAATTATCTATATTTGTGAAATAAAAATTCAAGACCTGCATGGTTAGCTAAGTTAGCTGCAAACCAGGCTATGAATCCAGGGATCGCTTGTGTGTGATTCCCTGGTGTGACCTACATACCATCCCAGAGATAGGTTATGAAGGATGGGGTCATTGCAAACATGTCTAACTATAAGTAAATAAGGAGGAATGTAGACTTGTTTTGCATCAAACCATTGAAAGGTGGTTGTATAGTTTAGTTATACATTAATTAACAATTTTAAGACCAGTTTAAAATAGCCATTGTCTTACTCAGAAGATATCAAAACTCTGGATCCATGTAAGATAAAGAATTTGATACTGTATAGCAGGTTTTATTTGCATGGGGTTTTTTTTGGCTGTATTTGCATTTCCAACTTTACACCAGTTCAAAACCCTCAGCCAGTATTTTCTTTACAGTACCCACAGAAATAAAGTGCTATACAGTATCCTCCGGTTACAGAGAATAATCGAAGTACTGAAAGTACTGTCGGAAGGAATTTTTGAAGGATTTTATCATTTTAGAGTTCAAAGATACTATTTCAATATCACTCATTACCTTCTTATCATTCATAGTCAACTGTGTTTCATATTTCATTTTACAGGCCCATTATTCTACTGATCGAGGGGTCGTAGGTTTGATTCACGGGCGGGGCATACTTTCGTGGAGCTTATTATATAGTTATGAAATAATTTCTACGGTAATTTTCCCTCCTACCACTCAGTCACGGATGCGATTTGTTTTTGGTTAACAGCTAGATCCAGAGATTTTGCCTTTTCAGGAACAGTGAGTGGATGGACTGATCTCCATGATATAACCTATACAATATGTGTTGCTATGGCGTTAAGGCCACAACAAATTGATCATATGTTCTATGAATTTTGTCTCAAAAAATAGAGCGAGCCAGCGAAAAAAAATTCAATTTTGAGAAGCGAGCGAAAGGCGAGGAATAAATGTGTGATATTTTCATGAGCATTTTTATACAAATGGAAAAATACATGTTAAATATGAACTTTATACAGAAAACCACATTATAACATGTAGTTCAGAAAAGCATAATAAGTAACTTTTTAGTGTTTATACCAGTTGGTCATTTATTCAGCATATTGATGTGATACAATCATGTACATAAAAAGATAAAATATGTCAAAGTCTTTCTTACTTGAACTTTATTACTTTGATATTGGGGTACAGGGCATATTATATAGTTTTGATTATTTTGCAGGTTGTTGTAAGAAAGATTATTTGCTGTTATCATGCGTAAATGCTTTTAATAGGATACATACATCATAAATGACTGTATTTTGTTCCATCTGCATTTACTATACTGCATAGCTAATACATTAAGTAAATTCATTCAATATTAACCTTTGATTAAATACTTCCAATATTTCTGTATAATTTAGAATCAGCTTGGCTAACATCACGATAGATCAAACCTGTTGATTTTGGTGTTTAAGTAAAGTCTTAATGTTATTGGTAAATAAGAGATTGACTCAACAACATACAACTGCTCAATATAATTAAGTAATCCAGGACGAGCACCCCCGTAAATATAAATGGACGAGTCTTGTTGACTTTTTGAGTATAAATAAAGTTATATTATTTGGATAATACGGGAACGACTTAACAACAAACAACTACTAAGATTACTTAAGCCATCTTGTATGAGGATTTTAGAGTCAGCATCCCTATAAAATAAAAATGGACCAAACTGGTAAACTTTAAAGTGAATAAATACAGGCTTGTCATTTATGCCAACTATGTTATAGACTTAACAAGAAACAACTGCAACATGTAAAAATACCTAAATTATGAGGAAGAAAACAATTACATCAGAACCCTTCTAAAATAAAAATTGACTAAACCTTTAGGTATATAAATATAGTCTTGGGGTACGTAGTTATGCAAAATACAACTTGATTTCAAAATAAGTCGGTTGAGTATTTTGGGGCATTAACAATTATAATGTTAAATATTCTACCCCGTCTTACCTGCTCGTCGTAAATAGTATTTTGAATTATTTTTACACAGCAGGGGGGGACATATGACGTCACATAACCAGAGCTGTGTAGAGTTGATGAAAACATCAAGTTTACGTCAGTGTTCAACTGATGATCGTGTGTTAATATAAAGTTTATGGTAAACGTGCATTGCATTTATAAATTGATATATTCATTTTATAAGTGAAAAGTAACTAGAGCAAATTTTTTTTTCATTTTCTGAATTTTAAGTGCGTAAATCTGACGAACGTGATCAAATTTTCGTAGCCTAAACCAAAAAAAAACAACAACAAAAACAGGTAACAATATTACGCAACTAGGATTCGAATCCGCAATCTCATTATTCGTAGTCTGTCATGCTAACCACTACGCCACTGCCGCGACAGATACTATTTTTGCTAAATTTATATATATATATATATACATGTGCGTAGCAGATAGAAAATGCGCATTTATACAAAATAACTTTTCTCCGTACACAGATAGAATAAAGTTTGATTAATGTGAAAAAACATTGAATATCATGATTTCAAGTATTTGTTTAAATTCGTATTTTTTTTCAACTCGTCTGCAATTGATAGTATACACATTTTTCTGTTGCTCTATTTTCTGGGTCGCAACAGAGTTCAATTATGTGTTGTTCGTTCTTTTTCAAATTTCCAAGAGCGCTGACATAGAAAGGAATTCAAAAGAATTCCTTCCAAAAATCAACTAGTGTGCTTTGAAGTATCTCATAATGTACTGCTAAATAGTGATTTGTATAATTCAGCAGATTTCTATGGTGGCATATTTCTGCCACCAGATAACCACATAAGTAACACGTTATTTAAGTGGTTAACTAGTTACACAACTAGTTAACCAGATAATTAACTAGTTATTTAAGTGGTAAACTAGTTATGTAACCAGTTATTTTTTCAATGAATAAAAGATCATAACAGGAAATAAATGCAAGTTAGTGCTTTCAAATGCCATTATGTATTATTTTACCAATTTAATGTTCAGTGGTTAACTAGTTACGTAACTAGTTAACCACTTAATTAACTAGTTAATTAAGTGATTAAGTGTAATACAGAACTCCAGATAGGACCTCTACTGTGTCTGATGTAGCCCCATCCACTATGACTTGTTGTTTGCGATGTGAACCATCATAACCAAGAAATGCTTGGATCCAGTTTAATGTCTTATTTCCGATGCCTTAATGCTTCAGCTTGTGTAATAAGCGGACATGATGTACAACATCAAAAGCCTTACTGAAGTCCATTATGGCCACATCAACTCGGTGTTTTTATGTTTGTTTAGCCAGATCATGTATGAAACCAACCAGCTGGGTCTCACATGGCCGTTTTGCTCTAAAATCATGCTAGTTATCAACTAGGATGTCATGATGATCAGAGTGGTCTAATTTATTTCCACTTGCACATTGGCCTTTTTCTCTTAAGGGTATATTCTGAAGTTTTGCGTGCCTTGACAGTGCAGGTAAGTGATGAAACTCAGACATGTTATAACTAAGGTCTGTCCAAAGACCCTATGCATAATCAATTATATATATACTCGTACAGCGTTCTTACTGGTGTCCAGTCTTGCAAGAGACATAGATATTTACATTTTATACGTCTCTGATCTGACTAAACATGGCAACAATATACAACGACTAACATTCCGAAACAGTTCATTTGGAGGGATTTGATGAGTATTTGCAGTGTTTTGTACATGTATATATTATATGAGTCATATATAAAATGACCCTTGATCTCTGGTTGCTAAATATATATGGAGCCATTTTCTTTTGTTCTGGAGTTGTTATTTTTACAGTATAATTATGTATTTACACAAAGTACACCAGCTGCAATTAGCATTTAGTTTATTTTGAAGATTCTGGTCATAGCCGAAATTTAAAGTGGTAATTAGTTTATTTTGGAGATTCTGGTCATAGCAGAAATTCAGTGTTGAAACTAAACTTTAGGGGAAAATACTCTGTATGACATTAAAAACATATATGCCCGCATATTTTAATAGCGATGACCGTTTGCTATACTAGCCACAACGTGTCGCGCATGCGCAAATTTGCCCAAATCTCAAACTTCCGGTTGCAGACACCTGTCAATTTTATAGAATTTGTGTATATATAAGTAATGTATTGATTTATGGCCGAAATTGAGCGATCAAAATGTTCAAGAATTTAAGAAAGAAGCTTGAGCAGGGAGTTAACCAATCTCCATTGAAAGGGGCGCTCGCATCGGCCTCCAAGGTACACAGTTTTAGCTTTCGTTTTTGTTAGTGTTAATAAGGCAGTGACTAGAGCCTAGACTAGAGTTACGGTAGTTCTGCCTTCCAAATCTTTATAAGCAGCTTTTTTACATTTTGATTTTTATCAGATGCGGCATTAAAGTTTTTGATCAGAGTTAGGGACAAAACGGACCATGAGACGAAACGGACCATGACAAAACGGACCAAAGTCGGGACGAAACGGACCATATTTGTTGGACAAAACGGACCTTAGTCCGAATAGTCGGGACAAAACGGACCATTGTCGGGACAAAACGGACCGTAAGAAAAAATATAAACATTATTATTAAAAATTATTATGTGTGTGATTAATAACATCATATATATCTTATATGTCTTAGTATAATTAAATTGTGTTTCAATAGTAATTAAAATAGCCTCAATTGTGATTAACAGTTTGCATGTTGTTTGTGCGTTGTTTTTAAGCTGTTCTGTGTCCTCCTCGGGACAAAACGGACCATTGTTGGGACAAAACGGACCATACGAAAAATATAAACATTATTATAATAAATTATTATGTGTGTGATTAATTTAAGCTATTCTGTGTCCTCCTCGGCGTTTCCTTGAGCTAATTAGCTAAAAGATCAGAGTGATTTAATTTGAAGTTGCTTATATAGTTCAGCACAGGTTCTTTCCTATGTACTGCACGTCTCATATAACTCTGGGAAATGATTATATGATGAAAATAAACAAAAATGACTTTCTTTAAAATAGCTGAATTTTCGCCTAAAAACTGCTTTAAACTATGATTTTATCAAATTGAATGATCGAAAAAATCTGCCCAAAAACCTAACTTATTCAATCATTGCATTTCACAGGTAATATCGTCACCTTAAATTTTGACTTATACTATCCACAATTGCCGAGACATTAATAAATGTAAAATATTCTAGCTTTACTGTTAAGTTGAAAAGTTACGCGACGATCATAACACAATTGTTGGTTGGTCGAGTTCAACACATCGGTAGGTTGGATCAAGTTCTTAATACAATTTAAATCGTCGAAAATTAATGGAAAAAAACTATGTCACCTATAAGTTACAGCCATCAAAAGCTGACGCTCATAAAAAACGTGCGAAAATTTCCTGCCAAAATAAGTAAAAAATATCATATTTCAGACAGATGCCTGAAAGATGCCTATAAAGATAAATATTACAATAATTTACAATGATAGATAAATTATTAAGATAAAAACAATAAAAGACCGGCACAATTGTTGGATACAATAAATCACACTTCTGACAGAAATACAATAGATGAAAATCGTACGTTAAGTGTACATTAAGTATTTAAAATCATTATACAAGTATTAAAGGTAACATTTTTCGTTCAATACAACCATGAATCATTGATACAAGGTGAAAATTGAATTGTAAACTTGTTCAAATTGTTCTCTTAGTTAAAGAATGTACTAGTTTATCGAATATAACATCATTATACAAAGAATCTTAGGCTATCAGTGTTAGTACATTTCAAAAATCTAAACTCACAGTTGAAATATGAAATTACCTAAAGTACATAACCTAACGCAACGGGACACATATCAGCATTATGCCATTCATTATATATTTACTAGTCATAATTAAATACGTAGACAAAAGATTATTCAATATTCAGTTTCAAGTACACGTCTTCAACAATATATTAAAAGTACTTGTTCACAAATTTGGTTTAGATTTTTCAAAGATTATCCAGTGTCTGTAATTGTGTCAAAAATTAATTCTTAATAAACTAACAAAAAGTATTTTTCAATTAGTCAATAATTGTCATCAGTTTGGTGTTATTTAAGATGTGAAGTTTTCCATGAAATAAACAAACAAAAAATAACACAATAACTCAATAGTTATTAGTCAATAGTGAACTTGAAACACCGGTGATTACAAAGATATCCCGATTATTGACGCATGCGCAGCTAACAGATTTCTTTGTCTCTTGTATTTTCTTTACTTTGGTTTCCGCCATTTTTCTGGAGTGAAAGTTGTTTTAAAATGTCATTTTTTTACGTGGGAATGAATATAAATATTTTTTACTTGTCATTTTTTTATATAAATCCGGCAGAAAATAGAGAAATATTACATGCTATTTTTTTAGTTATTGTTTAAAAGAAAAATGAATAACAGCTAGAAATTTTCCTGTATCGATTGATTAAAATGGGTTGGAAGTTTAACTGCGCACATTTACTTTGCTGTTTACGTATGACGTCACTGACCTTGGGAGATTTTTTACCTCATCCCCGGTAATACATATTTAGGAACAAAGACGGCAGATTACAATACTGATACAAGAATGGTGTCAGTTTAACTCATTCTGTTAGGTTTTTCGTAAACTGAAGATTATAATATATTTAAAAGACATGGACTGATAAATCAGTAAATATAACATGCTTGTAGTTGGTTACTGAAAATACGGTCTAAAAATAGCATCACCGGTATGTAGTATACCCTGTATACAGATGATTCCTTAATAATGCAATATTTTAATTATATGATACAGTCAAACCTGTCTATAGCGGTCAGCTAAGGGACTGACTGAAAGTGACCACTATAGACAGGTGACCACTATATACAGGGTCTCTCAAAACAATCAAATATACACATGAAATGTCTTATATTTATGTTGTTTCATCACAATAATTATACTATAGTCATATATAAACATTATATTTCATTTTAAAAATAAGTTAATGTAAAGACATAATATTCTTTGGACAATGAATTGTATTGGAAATGAAATTATAAATCATGCTAGTTTAGTATTTAGCTAAAATATTAAGCTGTATTGTCAAGCTGCATATCCACAGTTGTACTGATTGCGATGAAAATATTCAATAACTTGTCATTTTCCACTTAAAAATATATTCATGTACAGATATTGCTGGTCATGTCGACGAAAAATCATAACTAACTGCAAAGCAAATAATTTCGATACAAAAATATATCCGATGTTGAGAGAAAGAATCTAAATAAAATCGTGCATAAACATTAAATTTTCTTATTAGATACATAATTTTTACTCAATCTTGTTTGTTAGAACACACAAAACTTTCTTTAACAGATTAAATAACAATAATTGCCATAATCTATTGTAGTATAATATAATAATATGTTTTTCACGGTGATCGTTATTTTTACACATCCGTGAAGATTACTTGTTCCGGTCAATTGACCATTATACTGACTGCTATACAACGCGAATCGGTCCGAAACTAGTGACCGCTGACCGCGTTGAAGAGGGTCACGCTATATAAAGGGTCAAAATAGAACAAAACTGTTCGGGGGGACCCTGAACTGACCGTTATGGACAGGGTCATGCTATATAGAGGTGACTGTTAATACAGGTTCCACTGTAGTTAAGTCATGTACACTAACCACTTAGCTACTGTTACACAAACTTTCCATGTTGACATTTCTCTACTGGAAGTCATAGTCATGAAACACTAAACAGTGTCTCTCCAACCAATGCGAAAGTATGTGAACGTTTCGTCCATGCGTTCGAAAAAACAGCGATTTATATCCACAATTTAGATAAAATAAGTCCTTATTGCACATCATTTTGCTGGAAATTTATCGGTGAACACGATTTAACTCATAGATTTGTTTCATCTAATTACTGTATGACAATTATGCAGACAATTTGACCTGGTAAGCATGTGACAATTTCAGGTCAAAACTTAATCCGTATTATATACAATGCAGAGGAACAGATAAGCTGCGTATCTGCGTAAATACGTAATTAAAAATCTCAAAAACCCTATAAGAATAAAAAAATTTGCGTATCATAACCCAATTAAAATCTCCTTTACTCATATAGTCTCGAAATTGCCGCGTATCGAACGTAAATAAAAAAATCGAAACTGGTCAGATAAGAGATGGGAAAAATGAAACTTCATGCGGCAATTAGCGCAACAAACAAAGAAAGAATATGTTAATTTATTTTCACAAGTTCGTCAATATTGGGTGAAATTTAAACAGGACCTGCGCAAACAACAAGTTTAAATCACTTTTAGTGACGTTTCCTGAAGCATTGTTTAATCAAGATGGAAACTTAAAAAGCAATTAACTTTTTAATGACAAATCTAGTTTTAAATCAAATTGCAATTTAGCGTGGGTCGCGAAAATATATGACATAATGCCGCAATGAACGAAGCAATTTCGTTCCATTTAATACAATATTAAATCATGTATGATTAAGCTATTTAGAGATAAGCTGTAAAATTATTATTCGTTTTGACGGGTTTTTAAGGATACGTTCGGGAAAAGTTCGTCTTTGTTTTTAAACAAAATGGGGAGAAGTGTTGTTTGTTAATCCCATAATTTTGCTCAATAACGATTTTACTTACAATTAATCGAAAATTGTGTCTATGGAATGCCCATAGATTATTTATTTTTCACTCACAAGTCTTAAAATAATTTAATGATGAAATGAACAAAGATCTTTGTCTCTGATCTTTGAAAGAAAAAAAGACATGCAGAGGAACAGATAAGGTTTGGGGTGTATTGGGTATTTACTCCCAGTTTTCCAGACAATTATACAGATAACAGGGTAATCCATACCTGGGACAGACGGTGTTGACACTGGCAACAGCACACACCGATCATAAAGGCTAATTTCATTTGAATTCTGTGCAGCATTGGACGCTTTTCCTTCTTCAATACAACCTGCTTGCGAGAGAACACCACTCTTCCCAAGAATCCCACCACTCATCCCTATTTCAAGTCCAGGGAGTTGTTACTTCTCCCTAAAATTTGGTTCTAGCTAGACACCTGTAACATGTATGTGGTTGCTGTCCTAGTTACAATATCTTCAATAAATATTTGTAAGTATCTTTGTGCATACCTAGTTCCATGTTTTTTTTATTAGTACTCAATTTACCGTCATATAAATGGAAAATACTAAATCCAGCGAAATATCTTGGAGTAAAAAATAATTCGCACTCTATTGGAAATGGAATTACTCAATTGTCTGAAAAACTGGGAGTAAATACCCAATACACCCCAAACCTTATCTGTTCCTCTGTTTACAATCATTTATTTTAATTAAAAAGTATTTTTTTAACATTTAAAATTGATTTCATACATAATTTTATCCCATATATAAGATATTTGTCAATTAAATACAATTATTGTTTGATATTTTGAGTTTTTCTCTACACGCAACTAATTGTATTTATGGTACTTGCTTTTATTTGCAATAGGTAATTGCAATTTTCTTCAAATTCTCACATATTATGGACATTGATGCTTAGTTGTGCATTAAGTGGAGATAATTCAATTTTTTTTATTCGGCTTTGAATTATTTCCCCTGTCCTGTCCGTCCGTCTTCCTTGTGTGGACAACTCCTCCCTCATTTCTTAACCAATTTTCTTCAAACTCTCTCAGATGATAAACATTGATGCTTAGTTGTGCGTAAAGTGGAGATAATTCAATTATTTTCATTCGACTTTGAATTATTCAAATTTCAAAAATTCGAATGTTCAATTAATATGTTAATGAAGTCAAAATGGCAAACAATGAAAAACTTGTCCAGACAATAACTGAACCACCATTGTACCAAGGTTCACCAAATTTTATGTGAGAGTAGCCCATGTGTCAATGATATGCTCTAACGGTTTTGGGGCCCCTCTGTCAAAGGTCAATGTCACAGGGGCATCATATTGAAAAACATTGTCCGGGTAATAACTCAACAATGACTGTACTTAGGTTCACCAAATTTCATGTGAGAGTAGCCCTTGTATCAAGGATATGCCTTATCGGTTTTGAGGAAACGGAGTCAAATTTAAACCTTCAACCAGAAGATATTTAATTACCTAGCAGTGACTTCAAATGTTCAATCAATATGTTAATTAAGTCAAAATGGCAAACAATGAATATAATGCTATATTTAATAAGTAACATGAAATTAGTTCACCAAATCTTATGTGAGGGTAGCCCATATGTCAAGGATGTTCCCTATTAGTTTTGAGGCCCCTGGGTCAAAGGTCAAGGTCACAGGGGCATGATATCGAAAAACCTTGTCTAGACAATAACTAAACAACAATTGTACCTAGGTTAACCAAATTTTATGTGGATTAGCCCATTTGTCAAGGAGTAATGTGTTGGTAGCTCTTAGGTGGAGGATGTTCGCTTTTGATTTGGAGACCCCAGGGTCAAAAGTCAAAGTCACTGGGACTTAATTTATATTGAAACATTTTCCGGACAATAACTCAATAATGATTGTACCTAGGTTCACCAAATTTTATTTAAGGGTAGCCTAAATGACTAGCATATGCCCCTTTGGTTTTAGGTCCCTGTGTCAAAGTTCAAGGTCACAAAGAAATCATGAGGAAAAACCTTGTCCAACAACCAACTTTATCTAAGATCACCAAATTTTATGTATCAATACTCTTTGGGTCAAGAGTGTGATTTTTTGGTTCTAAGGCCCCAGGGTCAAGGTCACTGGAAGTTTGTATAGGAAAACTTTGTGCTGGTGATAACTCAACCATAGCTGTACCTAGGTTCTCAAAATCCTTGCTTTGGATAGCCCTCCAGTTAAGAATGGGACCTATTCTGAGATCCCGGGGTCATTGGTCAAGGTCACATGAACTTCATATGATACAGAACACAGCATGGACTGCACACGGGCGTATAATGCACCGCCCAGCGGAGCTCTTGTTGTATATGTTACAAATTTATATTTTGACTAAGGAAGTTGTAAGTATCTATTCCACCTTAAAATTTGTGGTAGAATGTATGACTCACTAATCTTATTTTTACGGTTAGACATTGGATATGATGCTTCATACGGAGAATTTTACGGTCACTATAGGGTATATATACATGTGGATATTTATTATCTGGGTTTTCTCTAGTTTGGTTGTTTTTTTTCTTGTCTTTGGTTATGACTTTATATTTGTAGTCTAATTGTAACTGGATTTATGTGAGTGAAATAAATTTGCAGTAGACAAATGAACATCAATTAATGTATATAATTGTTGCATCGGACAAATAAAAACCTCCAGTATGATTGTAGAAATTGGTAACACAGCGGTGGGATTTCTAAATAATTTCACCATGATAAAGGAAAATTGGTCACAATAAGTACCAAGCTGAATTGTTAAAGCTTTAATTTCAGTAACAATAAGTTCAATCAATTTAAACATGCTTGGACCAATAACAAAAAATATGTAGGGATTTTAATATTACTTAATTCTGTATAAAATTTACATTCTATAATGACATGAAACTTGTCTCCTAATATATGACAATTCATACAGACATGTAGGTGTGGATCTTGGTTTGTTCCATCTACCGGTTTCAATATGTAATCTATGAGAACACAGTTTAAGTCTGTAGCCATAAAATATCCAAATCTTAAAATGTTTAAATGTTTTTGAATATGAATGAACCTAAAATTTGATATATTCTTGTAAAATAATGCTCTACTTGAATTAGCTAACCTATGTTCAAACTTTGCATTAAATTATCATTTAGTCGGTTTAACATTGCTTAAAATATATCAACATTACCAATGTCTTGAAAAGTAATGCATCATAAAAACCAAGGTAGGACAAAAATGAATTCAACAGAGAACACCAGTTGGGTTTATTAGGATCAAATCTCTATCCAATTTAACATTTTATGCACTTTTCTGGGGGCTACTGCTCTTTACCGGTACGTAGTAACACACCGGAAGTAGAAATATAACCCTAACCCTGTTTGAATAGAAAGGTAAGTGATCTTATTTTAATTTCATGATATTTTCTGTCTTTTATCAGGGGCTGCCGCCCCCGAACCCCCGCTTTTAACGGTCACCGTCAGTACCGACTCTATGAAGAATGCAAAATGACGCATGCGCAGTAGGCACGCACCGGTAAAGTGCATTCTAGCCCTTTTCTGTTATTTTGATTTATATCAGTTTGCAATATTTTACCCAATAGTTTACTATAATATAATGTTAAAATCGCGATTTTTTTGAAAATTCAACCTCCCAAGCTCACTGTGATTAAAATCATTTTGAGTATTATTTTTTATCCCGAGTAACCTTTCACAGAATTGTAAATGAACTCGTTCTATAGAATTTCCTTGGATGTATCACCAAACTTGGCTTGTATAGTACAGAATGAGTGATATCAATTTATCTAACAGATCTAATTCATGTTTTTAGAATACCTGTAAATTTATATAAATATTTGTTTACTTTAAAACACCTATTAAAGCTTGGCCAACGAAAGAATTTTAGCATTAGAGAATGACCCCCCTTCGGCCCCTTAATGAGAAAACTACACCAATATATTTTTTCAATGTTCAACAATATCTAGTTCATATCATTTTAATAGAACATAGTATTCTCTGAAATCCTGCCTCTTTTTTGAAAATCATAACCTTAGTTTTACTAGTGTCTACCACTGATTTCCATAACTTGCCATCATCTTCAAAAACGTTTATACTTAGTTGTAACTCGTCTCTTCAATTAGCGAAAATAACCGTCGTCAGCATATAAAATGACAATATGTTAAACATATCAACTTTAATGCCAGCAAGACCATTACTGATAAGCATATCCTCGATTTCATTTAAAAAGTGCAAATAAGATAGGCAAAATACAGTCCCCTTGTCTAACACCTAGGTAACATGCAATCAAATTTGTCACTCACTTGACACTTGATTATGTTCTTTAACTCTAGATTTTACCGATGAATACATATATCTTATATATACATTTGTACTACCTTTTATACCCAGTTTTATTGGAACGATGTTTAACATCGTTCCAATGGTAACAAGAAAGTATAAGATTACTCTTTTCACGCTTCAACAATTTTCAACATAGACAAAGAGGCGTAGTTCAAGCGTGAAACTCATTAACATCTCATTTAAATGTAATACAACGCTGGCTTGTGTTGTCGTTCTTGAAACTCTTCAGGAAAAGGGAGGTTACTCTCAGGACTTAAAAATTTTGCAATGGAGACGGGACAACTCAACCCATAGACAACTCAAACCGTGACAACTGCAATGATTACTTGTTGGAGTAAAAAGGGCCTACGATGTTTTTGACAATGCCTGTTATATGCGTAGCATAATTACATCATTCGATAGTAATAAACAATATTTTAAATGATCGTATTATATTATGATACTTATGTCAATACATTAAGGATGATTTTGGTAGTTTTTGGGAGCACCGTTCTGTGCATATCTAAAACAAACACGACGTCAACTTTACAAGTAAGGCAGTGGCTAGAGTTGCGGCTAGATCCAGGTTCTAGAGTTACGGAAGTTCCGTAACTGTAGACAACCCTGCCAGGGTTGGCTAGGGTTACGGAAGTCAAATTATAACATGCGTACATTGTATGTTTCAACTTTTAAACGTCGAAAAACTTGTTTAAAGTCATTATTACTCGAAATAAACAAATATTTACCGACGTGACTTATCCAATTGTTATTACACACGCCTTTTTGGATTTACTAATACACTTACCGGGTGCTTAATATACGGCGATATGACGTTGTCGTCTTCAAAGTGTCACAGTGAAGGTTTTCTTGAGCGATTTTAAGTTATAGAGTTTGATTCTAATTTGGAATGAATATGTATAATTTTGTACGGAATTTTAAGCAAATATTTATAGGAAATAGACGATTCTTAGAGTAATTTTAATTGTGAATAAATTGCAAGTGCAAAACGTTAATTTGACTTAAATTTCGTGAACAAAAATGGGAATGTAGCTTGATGCAAAAGAGCTTAGTACTTGGGGGAAAATAAACCTTGTCATGAGCAAACCACTTGAGAAGTCTAGTGCTATCCTTTTGTTAAATTCCGTTAATTGATACTTAATACATTATTTTATAGATAATGTACATAATTATATATTCTTTAATCAAAAAATAAGTTCAGGACATCGTTCCTTCAGCACTCCAGTGCTTTGATTAATTAAAAGCTTTAGTGAAGTCAATAAATGCACAAAATAACTATTTGCCAGTACAGTCCAACTTGAGCTAACGGACACCTGTGGACAACGGACACATCAATTTTCCCCCATCAAAAATGCTCTTTAAATTACTTCTCGACAGCGGACACCTGTCGTCTGCGGACAGCGGACACCTGTATTGTCTCCCAAATCCATAATATTACCCCAAACAACGGACACGCGGAAGTTACCAATTAACTAGTGACACTTTGTATATTAGGCGTCGGTCTATTAAACAGCAGTACACGTTGACGAACACGTGACTTAATCATGATAAAGGTTTATTCAACGAGGTGATAATCTTTTGATTTAATAACTGAAATGTTTTTATGGCACTTCAATTACGTGTTAATTTGCTAAAACTGTCTGCATAAGTATTTTGCTCGTCTTAGTTCCCATAATTGGCGTGAAATTAATAGACATTTTGAACAAGCAAATATTCGGACATTGCAGGATATTTTTACCTGTCGAATTACGATCAAAAGTCACTATACACAGCCATATCCCTTGTTGTATAAGCTTTCATTTGATATATGAATTAAAACATTACCAAAAATTTTGACTTGCAAGTAAAGTTATTGAGTCGTAGGTCTCAAAATTTCAAACCAAACAAGCCGCCATTACGCAATTCATTGTTTACCTTTCAGTAACATCGTCATTTTTCCATTAATAAACATTCAAGTAAATGCACTTAAAAGGCGCTTTTGGATTTAAATATTATATATACCCAAACGAAAAAGAAACGCAGGGTAAAATGATATGGAATAACTTTTTATCGCCTTTGTGTAAGATGATGGAAATTGGTTAGATTATTATCAAGGCATCTATTTACTCAACACATAATGAAAAGTTACTGAAGCATGAAATGTTCAGTGTCACGTTATACAAGCGAAGAAATGCAAAAATTTCGTGCATAATTAATTTGATAATTTCTTCAACACATCTTTTCATATCATCTAATACTCTAGACATTTATACACTGTTTTCCGTATTAAAACTCTGTTTTAACTTTCTACGTTAATGGCAAGGCTTTCTGACGTTCAGCGGGGTCAGGCCATTACGTTGCTAATGCAAGGTCAAACGCAACAGCAGGTGGTTATGCAGTTTGGCGTGAATGTTTCGACCATAGTGCGACTTATTCGTCGACTTAGGGAAACTGGAAGGCTTACCGACTGGCCTCGGACAGGGCGTCCGCGCGTCACGACACGACGTCAGGACAGGGCTATACGTCTCGCACACCTGCGTAATCGTTACGTTACTGCCACTGAAACTGAGTACAATACAATAGGCAATCATAACCGTCGTATTCACTCCCAAACTGTAAGGAACCGATTACGTAAGGCGGGTCTTCGTTGTAGACGTCCATGTATTGGTTTGCCTCTTACTCCTCCACGTCGGGCGCGTCGAATGACTTGGTTAGCGGCACATTCCCCTCTGGAATAACATAAAAAGTAAAGGTCAAAATCCAACAAAAATTTCCAAATTTAGTTCACGAAAGATAGTTCTTGATAAATCAATATCCCAATATCATTCTTATAATTCACCATAAATCACTACTGAAGTTTACCCTGCGTTTCTTTTTCGTTTGAGTATATAAACATAAGTTTACCTTATTTTACTCATTTTTAAATTGCGTATATATCAAAGATTTCTTAAATGTTGGTCTAAAAACTTACCTCATAGTACGAATATCGGCGATTTTCGTCAATACACAACTGAGACATTTTTTGTTTTTATTTTTTTCCCAGGTTTACTTTAAATGATATTCATCGGACTAATGATGTAAGAATGAAACAATTTAATTTTTAGCAGGATTTTTCAACAAAAAAATTCGGCTAATAGTTTGGCGAACACGGGTGGGCGGTCGGTCGTCCGTGTCGTTAACAATTGCGTTAAAGTTTTTAATGTACCATGTATTTCTGCCATTTAAAGTCAGATCTCTACGAAACTTTATACAATGATAACAAACCATGTGATGAACAGAATTAGACAGTAACCGCAACTCTACCTTGCTTAATTATGGATTATTGCCCTTTGTAATTTCGGGTGTCTGGTGTCGTTAACAATTGCGTTAAAGTTTTTATTTTAGCATATATTTCTGCCATTTATTGTCAGATTTTTATGAAACTTCATACAATGATAACATACCATGTGATGAACAGATTAAGACAGTAACCACAACTCTACCTGGCTTAAAAATGGATTATTTCCCTTTGTTTTTTTTGCGTTAAAGTTTTCAAATTGTTGGATATCTCTGCCATTTCTGGTTAGATGTTTACAAAATTTCATACAATGATTACATACCATCTGTTGCAAAGAATTAGACAGTAACCACAACTCTACCTGGCTTAATTATGGATTATTTCTCTTTGTAATTTTTGCATTCAATTTCAAATTGTTTGATATCTCTGCCATTTCTGGTTAGATGTTTACAAAATTTCATACAATGATTACATACCACCTGTTTAAAAGAATTAGACAGTAATGGCAACTCTACCTGACTTAATAATGGATTATTTCCCTTTGTTTTTTTGCGTTAAATTTTTCAAATTGTTGGATATCTCTGCCATTTATGGTTAGATGTTTATGAAATTTCGAACAATGATTACATACCATCTGTTGAAAAGAATTAGACAGTAACAGCATCTCCACCTGGCTTAATAATGGATTATTTCCCTTTGTTTTTTGCGTTAAATTTTTCAAATTGTTGGATATCTCTGTTATTTATGGTTTGATGTTTACGAAGTTTCATACAATGATTACATATCATCTGTTGAAAAGAATTAGACAGTAACAGCAACTCTACCTGGCTTAATAATGGATTATTTTCCTTTGTTATTTTTGTGTTAAAGTTTTCAATTGTTGGATATCTTTGCCATTTATGGTTAGATGTTTATATGAAATTTCATACGATGATTACATATGATCTGTTGAAAAGAATTAGACAGTAACAACAACTCTACCTGGCTTAAAAATGGATTATTTTCCTTTGTTATTTTTGTGTTAAAGCTTTTAAATTGTTGGGTATCTCTGCCATTTATGGTTAGATTATTATGAAATTTCATACAATGATTACATACCATCTGTTGAAAGAATTAGACAGTAACGGCAACTCTACTTGGCTTAAATATGGATTATTTCCCTTTGTATTTCTTATGTTAAAGTTTTCACTATGTTGGATCTCTCCAATAGCAAGTATTCTGGCATTTTCCAGTCATATTTTTCCGCCGTTTTGTTTCAACAATTTCACCATTTGCCATACAAGGTGTTTTTTTATCAAAATTCTCTCACCAATTTCATATCATTAGCTTTGCATTATTTTCATCCATAGATTTCATGTCTTATGCCATCTTAGTCAAATACCAACAAAAAACTCAGAAAAGATACAATAGGACATATATATAGTTAATGAAACTCTTTATTCCTTTAAGATTAATTATTGCCCTTTGTATTCCTTCTAATAAGCAATATATAAAATGACTTTCTTTTGTAACAACGTAAACTTGTTCTCAATGTTCCCATATGCAGAAAAATCCGGCTTTAATGTGGCTCCCACATTATCTTTCTTGTTAAAAGTAATAATAGTCCAGCACAATCATTAATTCATTTATTTTTGTCGTCTCACTTTACAAAAGTGAACACAGTTTTGGACAGGCAAAATTTCGGATACGTGATTTTTTTATACGCCAGTTTTGAAAAAACGGACATATTATGTTATGATGTTGTCCGTCTGGCTGTCTAGCCGTCTGTCAGTCCGTCCGTCTGTCCGTGGACAATTGCTTGTGCGGATGATTACTCAAGAAAGGATGTACCTAGGTTCCTCAAATTTTATGTGTGGATAGCCCTTGGGTGGAGGAGGTTCCCTAATGATTTTGAGACCCCAGGGTCAAAGGTCAAGGTCACTGGGACTTAAAATAGGTAAAACTTGTCCGGACAATAGCTCAACAACGACTGTACCTAGGTTCACAAAATTTTATGTAAGAGTAGCTCATGTGTCAAAGATGTTCCCTATTGGTTTTGGGGCCCCTGGGTCAAAGGTCAAGGTCACACGGGCCTCATATGGGGAAAAACTTGTCCTGACAATAACTGAACCACCAATCTACCTAGATTCACCCAAGTTTAGGTGAGAGTAGCCCTTGTGTCAAGGATGTTTCCTACAGGTTTTGGGGCCCCTGGGTCAAAGGTCAAGGTCACAAGGGCATCATATTGAAAAACCTTGTCCGGACAATAACTCTACAACCACTGTACCTAGGTTCACAAAATTTTATGTGAATGTAGCCCATGTGTCAAGGATGTGCCCTATAGGTTTATGGGGCCCCAGATTCAAAGGTCAAGGTCACAGTGGCATCATATGAAAAAACTTTGTCTGGACAATAACTGAAACACCAATGTACTTAGGTTCACCAAATTTTATGTGAGAGTAGCCCATGTGTCAAGGATATGCTCTAATAGTTTTGAGGCCCCTGGGTCAAAGGTCAAGGTCACAGGGGCATCATATCGAAAAACATTGTCCGGGTAATAACTCAACAATGACTGTACCTAGGTTCACCAAATTTCATGTGAGAGTAGCCCATGTGTCAAGGATGTGCCTTATTAGTTTTGGGGAAACAGGGTTAAGTTTAAACCTTGAACCAGAAGATATCAAATTACGAAGCAGTGACTTCAAATGTTCAATCAATATGTTAAAAAAGTGAAAATGGCAAGCAATAAAAAACTTGTCCGGACAATAACTGAACCACCAATGTACCTAGGTTCACCAAATTTTATGTGAGAGTAGCCCTTGTGTCAAGGATATGCCCTACTGGTTTTGGGGCCCCTGGGTCAAAGGTCAAGGTCACAGGGGCATCATTCAAATGTTCAATCAATATGTTAATAAAGTCAAAATGGCAAACAATGGAAATAATGCTATAATGCTATATTTAATAAGTAACATGATATTAACTGAACCACCAATGTACCTAGGTTCACTAAATTTTATGTGAGGGTAGCCCATGTGTCAAGGATGTTCCTATTGGTGTTGAGGCCCCTAGGTCACAGGTGAAGGTCACAGGGGCCATCATATGGAAAAACCTTGTCCGGACAATAACTTAACAGTGATTGTACCTAGGTTAACAAATTTTATGTGGATCAGCCCATTTGTCATGGAATAATGTGCTGATAGCTCTTTTGTAGAGGATGTTCCTTTTTGATTTGGAGACCCCAGGGTCAAAAGTCAAAGTCACTGGGACTTAATTTGTATGGAAACATTTTCTGGACAGTAACTCAATAATGATTGTACCTATGCTAACCGAATTTTATTTAAGGGTAGCCTAAATGTCTAGCATATGCCTCTTTGGTTTTAGGGCCCTGGGTGGAAGGTCAAAGTCACAAGGAAATCATGAGGAAAAACCTTTTCCAACAACCAACTTTATCTAAGATTGACCACCAAAGTTTATTTATCAATACTCTTTGGTTCAAGGGTGAGAACTTTTGGTTCTGAAGCCCCAGGGTCAAGGTCACTGGAAGTTTGTGTGGGAAAACTTTTTGCCAGTGATTATTCAACCATGGCTGTACCTAGGTTCTCAAAATCTTTGCTTTGGATAGCCCTCCAGTTAAGGACCTATTCCTGGGTCATTGGTCAAGGTCACAGGGACTTCATATGAGATAGAACACAGCATGGACTGCACACAGGCGTATAATGCCCCGCCCCGCCCAGCGCAGCTCTTGTTAGTTCATGTATAGAATACAACCATTTTATTTAATGTAATTTCACTTGTCTACACTTCTTCAGACTTAGCTCTATTATGAGCTCTAAAAGATTTGACTTTTCCTTGAAATTTTGGTCAAACTAGAGCCCAGATATTCACCTTACAGTCTTAATGAGTTTGCCAAATTGCCAAAAGAGCGCACTTATTTGACATCATAACAAAGGGTTGATTATTTAGATTAATTGAATGGGTACAAATGTGAGACTATTGCATTAGTTCTGTTCTGTTCTGTTCTGCTCTGCAAAGCTTATTAATAACTAAGTACAGTTGTTTATATGTTGGAGATAGTACTGGCTTATGCCCGGGATGCAATTTCTACATTATATGAGGCATGTCCATCAGAACCTGTCCATAGAGGACACCTGTCCACAAAGGACACTTTTGGATTTTCCCGTGACTGTCCTTTATTCACAGGTTAGACTGTATTAAGTATGTGATTTATAATCCAGTGTTAAACAAAGATATCAAATGTTTCGAATTACTGGCAACCAGTCAAACAGTTATTAAAAATCCTTGTAAATAGTTTTCTTAACATACTCAATAAAGTTTCGACCCTAAAATTGTTAACTTCATTTATACTACCATGTTTGTGTAGAGTTAAAACAAAACCCTCAGACAAACTTCTAGAAAAATTTTCAACTCAAAAATTTTTTTATCAAAAAAAGATAATATGTATAGATACAAATTATGCCTTCCATGCATACAGCACATATCAGGACACTTGAATTATTACTATTCAATTGTATAATAGCTAGGTTTAAGACAAACCAGCTAATGTGTTTCGTAATTTTGATATGGGAGCATTACCACCTTGTAACAAGTGTTTAGTACAGCAAATCAAGAGATTTAATAACCTGGTAGCCATTCGGAAAAATGTCCACGATGCTGATCCTAACATACCCCCCGTTTCAGAACAATTTTGTCAGACGAATAATGACATGTATCTTAAACCTTTATGGTTTGAAGGTAACGTTCTTCATTCTCAGCTTTTCGATACCCTTGATAACGATAATGCTGATGAAGAACAATATAAAGATATATCTACAGAATATTGAATTAGATAAAATCATGGAGTGGATAGATGCATGAATCGATTGTTAAGATATTGGACATGTATAAATAGGTATATAAAATAATAGGTTGTTTAATTTCTATTCGTTTTGCGTTTTGCGAATCATGCGGTTCAAGGTTCAGCCCCAGTTTTGGCTGGTCATACCTTCCATAAAAAATTGACTTATGGCCTTTAATCTGCAATATGTAGCACAGTTACCAGCTCCTTAGGGAGGGAAGGTAGGCACTTGTTAAAAAAGGATCCAGGAAAACTTTCTTAACAAGTTGGTCCATGAAAACTAATGAACAAATATTACATATAAGTTTGTTTTGGTTTTACGACCCATTGTTATATAGTTTGGTCACTCTTTTATTAATACAAATATTTACTTTAACAGTCATTGAGTAAATAAAAGTATCACGTTTTGACAGTTCTATGCATTTAATATGTTAGGATAAGATGTTAAACCGATTAATGTTAAAGAAACAAGTCCGGGAAAGTTGGTTAAATATGTCTGCCGCCGCACAAAACCTATTAAAAAGTAATGATATACAGCGTTAAAAACTAAATTACAAAATCATATTCCTGCATAATTCTATTTCAGTAAAAGCAAAAACAAAACAACAAAAATCTCTTTAGTCTTATTATATTATTTCTTTACTCAACAGACCACCAATGCACAATAACCATTGTCTTCAAACATTCTGATACGTGAACCACTTTATTACTGTCAACCCGAAAAAAAATCAGTGCTTTCAGCACTTTGATTAAGATTTCTTAACAATATTTATGAAGGTATCGATACTGAATTTATTGATAACAGCAATAATATTAAAAAACATGAGTCTCAGATATCATTTAATATCAATATTGCAATCCTACCGTTAGATTTGAGCAAAAAATAGAGTTTAAATACCAAATAGTAGTTCTTACTTGAAAATAGGGGTTGCTATGGAAACGGTTTTTACATACATAAATAGTACTTCTGTCAAAAAAATAGTTTTAAATATGATAGAGTAGACCTTCCTGAAATATTTTGTAAAAAATAAATGTATTATTTCTCCAAAATAGGGTTTGGAAATTAAAAGATATGCATGTTATTGAAAAAAAATCAATATTTTTCTGCATTTTTATGTTTTTCGGTTAATTTAATAAATTAAACTGTATTTTAGCGGATAGTTTTACATATATTTCTAAAAATCAGTGCCTCAGCTTTGATCTGACACTAATTATATTATTCTAGCTAATAAGCTTAATGCATGTTCAAGTTATTTATGATATTACAAACACCGACAATTTCGACAAAAAACAAGGGGTTGCCATGGAAACTGTGACATTTCAGGTAGTGCGCAAAGGTTTAATTTGAGAACAACGCAGATTCTGATTCATTGGACCCTACAGAACAACTTAGCATAGGTGGCAAAAAGTCTAGAGGGGGGTACACGGTGGACCCCTCTGGCCCCCGTACTAATGCTATAAAAATTATTTGTGTTTATTTGCTTGTAATTTTCTCAAAATTGTTAAATTGCATGTTGTAAACTCGATAGTTACGGGTAGCACTTGCCAATTCTGGGTCATGTGACAGATGCTTGTCTCTTTAATCAGGTTTGGTCTAAAACAGCCGACTTTTTGTCAATAAAGACTTTATCTCACATTTTCTTCCGAGTTAAACAAAAACAAAACTCGTAAATGAAAGATCTAAGCATGTCATTTGCAGTTACCTATTGCATATAAAACAAGTACAATAAATGCAATTAATTGCATGTGAAAAGTAAAACTCAAAATACCAAACAATAATTGTAAATTTTATTTATAAATATCTTTCATATGCAATAAAATTACCTATAAAATCAATTTTAATTGTTAAAAATACCTAAAAAACTGAATATATGTTAAGTTGTCCGTGGGTTTAGTTGTCCATGGGTTGATTTGTATCACATACTTTTGCTTTGGTTAGAAACGCTGCTGTTTTATCGGACATTTGGACCAGCTACGACAGACTTTTTCTGGACCAACTGGACTTTTACTGGTCAGGTTCGTCAGACCAAACCTACAGTGCTTATGTCACGCTATGCTACTTTAACCACTGATTCATATCAATCACATGACACTAGTAGTACCATATGACTAATGTTTAAATTCAAACGAGCAATAATGGTAAGCCTAAAATATGTTAGGCGTAATGTAGCGAAAATAACATTGAATGATCAAAAAAGTGGTTGATTTACAAGTACTGCCAAAGAAATAAGATAATTTAAATATAATTATGTCATTATGTTTCGAAATTGTTTAATTCATCAATAAATTACACTGGAAAGTGAGCAAGGTCGGGAACGAGCTGTGTTGTTCACCCAATAGGGACCTTGGTCCACCTCACGCTACTTAAATGATGCTTTTGGTGAGAAATCTTAAGTATTTATGATAAAATTACATGTATAAATTATGATAATGAATAATTTAGCATTTATATATTAAAAGACTAAAATAAATACAATTATCTATTTAACATTTACTTTGCGTAACATTTTGCTATTCATACAATTTTACACACTTTAGGTAACCGGTGTAAGGGTAAAATTAAGGCAGTGGCTAGAGTTACGGTACCGTAACTGTAGACAACCCTGTTAGGGTTGGCTAGAGTTATGGAAGTAAAATAACATGCGTTTGCTTCAACTTTTAAACATTGCTAAACTTTTTTATGTTATAATTATTACTCGAAATAAACAAATATTTACCGACGTGACTTATCCAATTGTTATTACACACGCCATTTTGGATTTACTAATAAACTTACCGGATGTTTAATATACGGCGATATGACGTTGTCGTTTTCAAAGTGTCACATAATAAGTTTACTTAAGCGATTAGTTGTAGAGTTTGGTTATAATTTGGACTGAATATGTATAATTTTGTACGGTATTTTAAGCAAATATTTATAGGAAATAGGTGATTCTTAGAGTAATTTTAATTGTGAATAATTTGCAAGTGTCTAGTGAGAAAGTTGGCGATTTTCGAACGTCAAATTGTCTTAAATTTCGTGAACAAATATGGGAATTTAGCTTGATAAAATAAGCTTAGTACTGGGGGGGCGGGACACGTTAAATGAATTGTTAGAAAGTCGATGTTTTTGTGAAAAAGATCCAGCTTGTCAGCAATTTTACTAAAAACTCGACAGTTTTCTAGTAGAAAAATCACGTTTTTTTCTTTTCAATTAAATTCGCTAATGTCACCAAAAATGCTCAGTATACTTATCGTACAATGTACATGTATGTAAAGCTGTAGACAAAAATATGGTCGATTTTGCATTCGGATATCGCCGTTTTTTCTTACAGGACAATTAAGATTTTTTTATTGAAAAATAATAAAGAAATCGTCAATTAAATATAAAGATATTAATTCTGTCCAAATTATACATATTCAGTCAAAATTATAATCCATTTGAAGACGACAACGTCATATTGCCGTATATCAAACATCCAGTAAGTTTATTAGTCATATCCAAAATGGTGAGTGTAATAACAATTGGATAAGTCACGTCAGTAAATATTTGTTTATTTCGAGTAAAAATAAATATTAAAAAGTTTTTCGATGTTTAAAAGTTGAAACATATGCATGTTACTTGACTTCCGTAACTCTAGCCAACCCTGGCAGGGTTGTCTACAGTTACGGAACTTCCGTAACTCTAGAACCTGGGTCTAGAGTTACGGTACCGTAACTCTAGCCACTGCCTAAAATTAATCTTGTTTATTTTCACAAATTATTTATTCATACTCTTTATTTTTTCCTTTTATGTAATGTGAACATCATAATTTACTAAAAGAAGACTAAATTTATTGAAAGTATTGAAATTTAAAAGAAAAGAATAAAAAAGTTTTTTGGCTCTCTGAGGGACGAATTTTCTTGTGGTGGCAGTGGTTATTGATTTGATAAAGGGAAATAACCGCTGTGGGGAGTTTGTTGTCGGACCGGCTTTTTTCAGAATGTCTGCTCCTTATGTGATTGGATATTGTGCATTATTCAAGAAAACAAATATTTCAACATCCTTTCACACCATATCAATCATTGAAATATCAAAAGTTAAATGAAATTGCCTAATTCGCCAGGAAACATTTTAATTTCTTACCTACAGATGCAGCTGTGTGAGATCTTGTTTCATTCGGAGTTCTCGGTTTGTAGATTCAAGGAAGATCCCGGGAAATTCTATATCTATTTTTAGAAATTACTTGTAAAGAATGACATTTTGTTTTCTAGCAATTTAAGATTTTATTTCTTATTAATTTTCTTATACAGTAAAACTTGTACTAAGCGACCATCCAAGGGAAAGACTAAAAGTGGTCGTTTAAGACTATGGACTCTTAAGACAAATGTTGCTTACTGACCTAGAAGCCGTACTGACATTTTAAAATTCGTCATTTTCGTAGAAGATTAATCCGTCAACGGGACGATTTTAAATGATGGGCTTTTATTTAATTGTCGTCAAATGCATACAAACAATGGGCAAATCGATTTTCTTTCTTTTTAACATCCTAAATTCCCCTTTAAATTGCAATAATTCATTTTAATTAAGTGAATCTTTGGTTTTAATAACGATTGCGAAACAGCTGTTTTTGTTCACATACATGTTAAAATCCGTACTTCCCGGTCATTTTCCGGAATTTTCTGAAGGCTCCTACCGTTAAAACTGTGAAATTTACACAAGTAATAAGAATTAATTGTGATAATTGTCCAACACACCAGCTACTTCTTTGTTCTAGCGAGCGCTGCGTAAAATGTCGGCCTGGTTAGAAATTGAAAGTAGAACGTGACGCTTTTTTCAGAAAACGTGTTTATAATGTCCTCAATATTGACCTTTCTTTGTTTAAATAAACAAATTGTTTTTGCTTTCGTATTTTTATACGCCCGTTTTGAAAAAACGGTCGTATTATGTTATGATGTTGTCCGTCTGTCCGTCCGTCCGTCTGTCCGTCCGTGGACAATTGCTTGTCCGGATGATAGGATATACCTAGGTTCCTAAAATTTTATGTGTGGATAGCCCTTGGGTAAAGGAGGTTCCCTATTGATTTTGAGACCCCAGGGTTAAAGGTCAAGGTCACTGGGACTTAAAATAGGTTAAACTTGTCTGGACAATAACTGAACCACCAATGTACCTAAGTTCACCAAATTTAATGTAAGAGTAGCCCATGTGTCAAAGATGTTCCCTATTGGTTTTGGGGCCCCTGCATGAAAGGTCAAGGTCACAGTGGCATCATATGTGGAAAAAACTTGTCCTGACAATAACTTAACAACCAATCTACCTAGGTTCACCAAATTTTATGTGAGAGAAGCCCATGTCTCAAGGATGTTCCCAATCGGTTTTGGGGCCCCTGGGTCAAAGGTCAAGGTCACTGGGACATCAAATTGAAAAACCTTGTCCGGACCATAACTCAACAACGCCTGTACCTAGGTTCACCAAATTTTATGTAAGAGTAGCCCATGTGTCAAAGATGTGCCCTATAGGTTTATGGGGCCCCAGGTTCAAAGGTCAAGGTCACAGGGGCATTATATGGAAAAACTTTCTCCAGACAATAACTGAAACACCAATGTACCTAGGTTCACCAAATTTTATGTAAGAGTACCCCATGTGTCAAGAATATGCCCTATTGATTTTGGGGCCCCTGGGTCAAAGTTCAAGGTCACAGTGGCATCATATTGAAAAACATTGTCCGGGTAATAACTCAACAATGACTGTACCTAGGTTCACTAAATTTCATGTGAGAGTAGCCCATGTGTCAAGGATGTACCTTATCAGTTTTTGGAAAACAGGGTTAAGTTTAAATCTTAAACCAGAAGATATCAAATTACCAATCTGTGACTTCAAATGTTCTATCAATATGTTTATAAAGTCAAAACGGCAAACAATGAAACACTTGTCCAGACAATAACTGAACCACCAATGTACCTAGGTTCTCCAAATTTTATGTGAGGGTAGCCCTTGGGTAAAGGTTATGCCCTATTGGTTTTGGGGCTCTTGGGTCAAAGGTCAAGGTCACAGGGGCATCATATTGAAAATCCTTGTTTGGACAATAACTCATCAACTACTGTACCTAGGTTCACAAAATTTTATGTGAAGGTAGCCCTTTTGTCAAGGATGTTCCCAATAGGTTTTGGGGCCCCAGACCCAAAGGTCAAGGTCACAGAGGCATCATATGGAAAAACCTTGTCCAGACAATAACTGAACAACCAATGTACCTAGGTTCACTAAATTTGGCGTGAAAGTAGCCCATGTGTCAAGGTTATGCCCTATTGGTTTTGGGGCACCTTGGTCAAAGGTCAAGGTCACAGAGGCATCATATGGAAAAACCTTGTCTAGACAATAACTGAACAACCAATGTACCTAGGTTCACTAAATTTGGCGTGAGAGTAGCCCATGTGTCAAGGATGTACCTTATCAGTTTTGGGAAAACAGGGTTAAGTTTAAATCTTAAACCAGAAGATATCAAATTACCAAGCTGTGACTTCAAATGTTCTATCAATATGTTTATAAAGTCAAAACGGCAAACAATGAAACACTTGTCCAGACAATAACTGAACCACCAATGTACCTAGGTTCTCCAAATTTTATGTGAGGGTAGCCCTTGGGTAAAGGTTATGCCCTATTGGTTTTGGGGCTCCTGGGTCAAAGGTCAAGGTCACAGGGGCATGATATTGAAAATCCTTGTTTTGACAATAACTCATCAACTACTGTACCTAGGTTCACAAAATTTTATGTGAATGTAGCCCTTGTGTCAAGGATGTTCCCAATAGGTTTTTGGGCCCCAGACCCAAAGGTCAAGGTCACAGAGGCATCATATGGAAAAACCTTGTCCAGACAATAACTGAACAACCAATGTACCTAGGTTCACTAAATTGTATGTGAAAGTAGCCCATGTGTCAAGGTTATGCCCTATTGGTTTACGGGCGCCTTGGTCAAAGGTCAAGGTCACAGGGGCATCATATTGAAAAACATTGTCTGGGTAATTACTCAACAATGACTGTACCTAAGTTCACCAAATTTCATGTGACAGTAGCCCATGTGTCAAGGATGTGCCTTATCAGTTTTGGGGAAACAGGGTCAAGTATAAACCTTCAACCAGAAGATATCAAATTACCAAGCAGTGACTTCATATGTTCTATCAATATGTTTATAAAGTCAAAATGGCAAACAATAAAAAATTTGTCTAGGCAATAACTGAATCATCAATTTACCTAGGTTCATCAAATTCTATTTGAGGGTAGCCCTTGTGTCAAGGATATGCCCTATTGGTTTTGGGGCTCCTGGGTCAAAGGTCAAGGTCACAGATGCATCATATTGAAAAACCTTGTTTGGACAATAACTCAACTAGGACTGTACCTAGGTTCATAAAATTTTATGTGAATGTAGCCCTTGTGTCAAGGATGTTCCCAATAGGTTTTGGGGCCCCAGACCCAAAGGTCAAGGTCACAGAGGCATCATATGGAAAAACCTTGTCCAGACAATAACTGAACAACCAATGTACCTAGGTTCACTAAATTTTTTGTGAGAGTAGCCCATGTGTCATGGTTATGACCTATTGGTTTTAGGGCCCCTGGGTCAAAGGTCAAGGTCACAGGGGCATAATATTGAAAAACATTGTCTGTGTAGTAAATCAACAATGACTGCACTTAAGTTCACCAAATTTCATGTGAGAGTAGCCCATATGTCAAGGATGTTCCCTATTGATTTTGGGGCCCCTGGGTCAAGTTTAAACCATCATCCAGAAGATATCAAATTACCAAGCAGAGACTTCAAATGTTCAATCAATATGTTAACAAAGTCAAAATGGCAAACCATGGAAATAATGCTATATTTAATAAGTAATATGAATTTAGTTCACCAAATTTTATGTGAGGGTAGCCCATGTGTTAAGGATGTTCCCAATTGGTTTTGGGTCAAAACTGGGTCAAAGATCTAGGTCACAGGGGCATCATATGGACAATCCTTGTCCGGACAATAACTAAACAATGATTGTACCTAGGTTAGCTCTTTGGTATTTGATGTTCTCTTTTGATTTGGAAACCCCAGGGACAAAAGTCAAGGTCACAGGGACTTAATTCATATTGAAACATTTTCCGGACAGTAACTCAATAATAATTGTACCTACATTGTAGGTTTTCCAAATCTTATTTAAGGGTAGCCTTAATGTCTAGCATATGCCCCTTTGGTTTTAGGTCCCTGGGTTAAAGGTTAAAGTCAAAAGAAAAATCATGAGGAAAAAACTTGTCCAACAACCAACTTTACCTAAGATCACCAAATTTTATGTATCAATACTCTTTGGGTCAAGGGCGAGAACTTTTGGTTCTGAGGCCCCAGGGTCAAGGTCACTGGAAGTTTGTATGGGAAAACTTTGTGTCGGTGATAAATCAACCATGGCTGTACCTAGGTTCTCAAAATCTTTGCTTTGGATAGCCCTCGTGTTAAGAATGGGACCTATTCTGAGATCCCGGGGTCATTGGTCAAGGTCACAGTGACTATATATGAGATAGAACACAGCATGGACTGCACACGGGCGTATAATGCCCCGCCCAGCGGAGCTCTTGTTTTAAATAAATATTACTTTAAAATATTTACTTTACACGTTCTATGTACATATAAAAGTCAAATTTGCAGTCTCTTGAAATGTTTTGGAAAATGATAACTCTCTACGGTGATTGAACGGTAAGAACGGATGTTTTAATCGACCCCGATATAGGACCAATTGTTCAGTTGGTATTATGTAATTACATTATTATTGGATCATATAAGTGTCCCTTTGTTGATTGTTCCCACATATCCCTTTATCTTACAGTATTTATGACTGTTTATTATTGATTTTTAGAGCCTGACATAGGACTTCAGGTGATAGACATTGAAACAACGTACTTTTTATTTTTAAATCTACTGAAGGGATTTACTTGAAATTTCACACATGTCAACAAGGTTAGGAATGAAGGTCAAATACCAAGTTGCATAACTCCAGCATGAGTTTTGATTGGTTGTTGCTGTCGTTTACACGAATACCCCGAATAGTCGAGCGTGCTGTCCGTGGACTGCTCTTGTTTCTTTAGGTATCAAATTCAACTTTAAATGCATGTTCCTTATTATCAACCATATTTCATACATGTGACAAGGTTCATAACTCCAAATACATTTTTTTTCCGAATTATCTTCCCTTGAACTTAAAATTTTCTTTAAAAATATTTCTTTTAATGCAGCTGTTCAATTTCTTTAGGTATCAACTTCAAACTTTATATACATGTTCCTTATTATCAACCACATCTCATGTGACAAGGTTCATAACTCTAAATGCAATATTTTAGAATTATCTCCCCTTGAACTTAGAATTTCTTTTAAATAATATTATTTTGCTGTTACCTCTTTATTTCTTAACTCCTTCTACCCGAAGATAAATACGCCTATATTAACCTACCTCTGTTATACCGGTCTTTACCTAGTACATAAATCTTCCTCTGTACACCGAGACAGGTTTAACGTATACACATTATTATCACGGTGTTAAGTGTTAAGTCATAACTTTTGGTCCATTTAATAGTTTATGAAATACATTTTTTTTACAAAAGTAAACATTTCTGGAAAGAAAATTAAATTATGCATCCAATGGTACTCTTTAAGTTTTGTATCTTCCTTTACAAAAGAATAGCTAGCAAGGTCGTTGCATATTAGAAATTAACCTACTGCAAAAAAGAATCCGGCGTATCTAAGCTTTGTTTTTCATGAAAAAAATCAGAGGCATCAACAAAATCGGAAACGTGCATAATGTGCATATTTTAATTGATTTTCTTATGTTGAAAGCAGAATTAAAATATTCGCATCAGAAAAAAGTTACATGTGTATTTGTAGTGCGAGGTAAAAAGTCCGATTTTATCTAATACCTTTCAAGTTTATCCACACATTTAACACGGACATCATTTCCCATGACAAACTAAACTAATTTCAATTAAATTTCAAATTATTGCTTCCTAACATGATAATTAATACATTCCTCTCCAATTGATTTCCTGTCTGACTATAAACAAAGATAAGCGCCGGCGATTTTCTTTTGATCAGTAAAGCACCGCACCATATGACGTATTTAGCGCGTGCCATATTGAATACTTCAAAAACACACCGCAATACAAGTATAAGATTGGGACCACAAGTATTATTATAGAAAATGTATTCGTCGGCGACAATCTATTTTTAGAAGATTACGTATCAACACTTCCTGTGATGACATGTCCCATTGATCTCTCCTCGCGTTGATATTATAACAGCATACATAAATAAATTTATAAACAAAAAATAATCTTCGGTCATAAAGTTTGTTCTTTACCATAAGTTTTTGTATCCATTGTGAAACAATGAATACTCTGTTACCAATAGATTAATAGCGGTATTCCGATCGGAGTCCTATACTGACCTATTGACCTATATATCTAATCAACGAAACCGAACAGCATCCCGATAATTCCGCTACAATAAAATAGTTCGCAAGTAGTTCTTTTGTTTCATCGATCATCTGTGTATTCCTACGCGTCAATTTAATTATGCATTTAACTCGATCTACATCAAACCTTTCTTCAAAGTGACACCGAGTATTGACAAATTTGTGAACAATTGACAATGGTAGACAAATAATTACGTTACTGTAATACTGATAATCGCGGATGTATACATCGATTTCATTCATGAAAAATTATGAATGAAACTACGTTCCCGTATCAAGCACTATAGTCACGTGACGACCATCCTAATTTAACCTGGTTCCCTGGACGAATATCACTACGTTAGATAAAATTGACTGGTTTACTGCTGTCGATAATTGTGTGGTACGGTCGTGTCAAAAATCGATACGCAGTCAAACATAATAATCAAAATGGCTGCTTAAAACGACGGATGCCGTTTACGGCAATGAAAAATGTCAAAAGAAGCCTGTACCATCTAGTTATTTAATTTCTCTAAATGCAGTTTACAGTCATTCACATTATTGGAAGGAATTGTTTGCAAACAATGCCTTTCTATGTCAGCGCTCCCAGAAATTTGAAAAAGAACGAACAACAGTCAACACATAATTGAACTCTGTTGCGACTCAGAAAATAATAAAGCAACAGAAAAATGTGTATACTATCAATTGCAGACGAGTTGAAAAAAATACAAATTTAAACAAATACTTAAAATTATGATACTCAATATTTTCACCTTAATCAAACTTTAATCTATCTGTGTACGGAGAAAAGTTATTTTGGATATTGCGCATTTTTATCTGTCATGTATATGTATATAAATGTAGCTGTATTTTTAACGAAGCGGCAGTGGTGCAGTGGTTAGCATGACAGACTACCGATCATGAGATTGCGGGTTCGAATCCTGGGCGCGTAAAAGTAGAAGATTTTTTTTTTTGGTTTAGGCTACAAAAATTTGATCATGTTCGTCAGATTAAAATTCAGGAAATGAAAAAAAAATTTGCTCTAGTTTCTTTTCACTTATAAAATGAAAACATCAATTATAAATGCAATGCATGTTTACCATAAACTTTATCTTAACACATGATCATCAGTTGAACACTGACGTAAACTTGATGTTTTCATCAACTCTAAACAGCTCTAGTTATGTGACGTCATGTCCCCCCTGCTGTGTAAAAATAATTCAAAATACTATTTACGACAAGCAGGTAAGACGGGGTAGAATATTTAACATTATAATTGTTAATGCCCCAAAATACTCGACTGACTTATTTTGAAATAAATTTTGCATAACATACCCAAAGACTATATTTATATACCTTAAGGTTTAGTCAATTTTTATTTTAGAAGGGTTCTGATGTAATTGTTTTCTTTCACATAATTTATGTATATTTACATGTTGCAGTTGTTTCTTGTTTAGTCTATATAGCATAGTTGGCATAAATGACAAGCCTGTATTTATCCACTTTAAAGTTTACCAGTTTGGTCCATTTTTATTTTATAGAGATCACTGTCTAGATCGTGAAACGGTGGCGATTTTCCGCGTCACGGCGTAGCCACATCAAGATGGCGGAAGAACAGCCATCCAAAAGGTACGTGTCGTTTTTTGCATGATATTTTGAGAAATATTCGGGCCCAAACGCGTTAAATAGTTTCATTTGATCCGTAAATGTATAAACTAAAGGGCGGGTGTACTCACCTGACATGTCACAAAGGATTTATGTGAATTAAAGCCACCAAAGTTGACGAATGACCGTCTGTCAAATTTGAACCGAGAGAGTGTATTACTTTTGATAAAACTGTCATTAGTACGGCACTTACCGTGTTATAAATATGATTGTGGGATAATGTATATGCATGCAATTAAACCTTAAAATTGTACAAGTTCTAATTTTTTTTGTTTTGTCAAAACATGCCTACTTTCGGTTTTGTCTAAGCAACGGTTGAGATATTAGCTCCGGTGAAGATTTTCCGTAAGAAATGACTCGGTGTTGCCATAAAAAGTGGACACGGTGTATTCATTTGCGTGAAAGTGAACACGGTTCGGACACCCATTCAAACGTTAAACGCAACCATATCATTTGAAGTAAATCACATAGGCATTATCCTTCGTATTTTGCTATGCATGAAAGCCCAATGTGTTCAATACGTAAATCTTTGCAGAAGCAACGCCTAATTATGAATCAGTTAGTATTATTTGATTCCCTCTATTCCAGATCGTCATCTTTTGTATTGATACGTAAAGAAATAATGTAGTATAGAAATACGAAACTGATATTTATAAAGGCCCTTTTGTGATAAGACTAAACTTATATATTTCATTATTTTGTTTTCCCGGTGTCAAAATGAAAAAAAGGCTATAAATGCTAGATACTACTGCAAGTGTTCGAAATCTGATCTCCTAGCATGTATTAATCATTCAGTAGAAAATGCCAAATTGCAGCTAAAATGACGGATGAGATGGTTTAAAAAGTATCAACCGGCCGATATGGCCTTCTGACGAAAGATTACAGACTAATACCAAATTTAGAACTTCAAACTGGGAAGTATTTCAAAGTGAATCAACATATATGTACATACTTTCTAGAAATTAAGAAGTGTCCTGATGTTAAAGACCTAGAAAGTATACAAGAATCTAAACAAGATATTTCTGTTGATATTGATTCAATTACTTCCCAGTCCAGATGTGAAAAACGTACAAAACGTCAGAACCAATAAATGCACTCGGCAATGTAACTTAGCAGGTCCCTCTCAGCAAACGTTACTTCCATGTACGTGGAACATGATGAACAGTTAGAAGATTTACATTTGTCTACGATTTGACCAAACCCGTATCTGTTTTTAACAAATACTGCTACGTTTTGCCTTGCCTACATTTCGACCGTATTCCAAATAGTCTGGTCGCATTTCAAGCGTTTGAATGGGTGTCCTAACCGTGTTCTCTTTCACGCAAATGTATACACCGTGTCCACTTTTTATGGCAACACCGAGTCATTTCTTACGGAAAATCTTCACCGGGGCTAATATCTCAACCGTTGCTTAGACAAAACCGAAAGTAGGCATGTTTTGACATAACAAAATAAATTAGAACTTGTACAATTTTAAGGTATAATTTCATGCATGTACACTATCTCACAATCGTATTTACTACACGGTAAGTGCCGTACTAACGGCGATTGTATCAAAAGTAATGCATTCTTTCGGTTCAAATTTGACAGATGGTCATTCGTCAACTTTGGTGGCTTTAATTCACATAAATCCTTTGTGACATGTCAGGTGAGTACACCCGCCCTTTAGTTCATATATTTACAGATCAAATAAAACTATATAACGCGTTTGGGCCCGAATATTTCTCAAAATATCATGCAAACAACGACACGTACCTTTTGGATGGTTGTTTTTCCGCCATCTTGATGTGGCTACGCCGTGACACGGAAAATCGCCACCGTTTCACGATCTAGACAGTGGAGATGCTGACTCTAAATTCCTCATACATGATGGCTTAAGTAATCTTAGTAGTTGTTTGTTGTTTAGTTGTTCCCATATCATCCAAATAATATAACTTTATTTACATCAAAAAGTCAACAAAACTCGTCCATTTATATTTACGGGGGTGTTCAACTGGTACTCATTCTGGATTACAAAATTATATTGAGCAGTTGTATGTTGTTGAGTCATTCTCTTATTTACCCAATAACATTAAGACTTTACTAAAACACCAACATCAACAGGTTTGATCTATTATGATGTTAGCCGAGCTGATTCTAAATTGTACAGAAATATTGGAAGTATTTAATTAAAGGTTAATATTGAATGAATTCACTTAGTGTATTAGCTATGCAGTATAGTAAATGCAAATGGAACAAAATACAGTCAATTATGATGTATGTACCTTATTAAAAGCATTTATGTATTTTAACAGCAAATAATCTTTCTTACAACAACCTGCAAAATAATCAAAACTATATACCCTGTACCCCAATATCAAAATAATAAAGTCCAAGTAAGAACGATTTTGACATATTTCATCTTTGAATGTACATGATTGTATCACATCAATATGCTGAATAAATGATTAAACGGTATAAACACTAAAAAGTTACTTATTATGCTTTTCTGAACTACATGCTATAATGGGATTTTCTGTATAAAGTTCATATTTAACATGTATTTTTCCATTTGTATAAAAATGCTCATGAAAATATCGCACATTTATTCCTCGCCTTTCGATCGCTTCTCAAAAAAAATTTTTTTCGCTGGCACGCTCTATTTTTTGGGACAAAATTCATAGAACATATGATTAATTCATTGAGGCCTTAACGCCATAGCAACACATATTGTATAGGTTATATCACGGAGATCAGTCCATCCACTCACTGTTCCTGAAAAGACAAAATCTCTGGATCTAGCTGTTAACCAAAAAAAATCGCATCGATGACTGAGTGGTAGGAGGGAGAATTACCATAAAAATTATTTCATAATTTTAACTAAGCTCAACGAAAGTATGCCCCGCCCGTGAATAAAACCTACGACCCCTCGATCAGTAAAATAATGGGCCTGTAAAATGAAATATGAAACACAGTTGACTATGAATTATAAGAAGGTAATGAGTGATATCGAAATAGTATCTTTGAACTCGATGAAGTCATCAACATAATTGATGTTTGGAACATATATCACCTTTTCTAGTTTGTGTGTACTAATGAACTCGGGTATTAAATCTTAGCATAACACTTTGAATCTTAACATTTGTTTATTTTCTTACATAATATAGATAATTTGTGCATGTAAAACACTTTCAACTATTTTCCAAAAAAAAAACCCCATTCACTTAACGACATTAACCTCTTCGTTAAATCAGTTCATCGAATGAAAAAAAGAAATTTATCATACAATTAATTCTTAATAATATCTGCAAATCTTAACCTTCATCATTAAACACCATCAGTGCAGGTAAAATTAATTTCTAAGACATTTAAGATAAGCAGAAATGGGGTTTAAATACATTTCTTTTTATTCAGTTACTATATAAATCATAGAATAGCAGCAGGGTGTTGGTCCAACTTTACTAAAAAATGTGCACTACGTAGCACACATAACAGATAACAATTACATAGTTTTAAATCTCTCCTATATTAGATTTTTTTTGACACACAGACTAATAAAACAATGTGATAGTCATATTGTAACAGTTAATAGCTTTGACTAATTACAAAAGTAGTCATAGTCATACGTAAATTCAATCGTTCAATATTGTAAATGACTCAAGCAGATTTTTATTGTGAAGAGAGTTTGAAAAAAAAATGTAATCGCCAGCATTAATAATTTCTACGGCCATTCTGTCTCCTTCCCCTGATTCTAAGTCATGTAGGACAGTCGTCAGTCACTGACGAAGTATGCACCCAGTAGTTTGTTAACAGCTAAATCCTGAGATAAAGCTTCTTCAAGAACAGTGAGTAGGTGGACTGACCGCTGTGATATAATCTAAATAAGGTGTTGCCACAGCATAAAACCCAACAAAAATTGAATAAATCTAAACACAATGAATACCCCAGTACTTTCAGTGCTTTGATTTTATAACGTATTTGCGCGTAGTTTTAATCCGTTATTTTTTAATGAAATTTAACAGCGGTTTTTTTAAGTAGCAATTTATTTGCATTCTTCACTTGTGTTGTCGCGTCAATGACTTATCATAATCACGTTTATGATAGTTAATTTAAACGTGTTGTGAAGTGTAACCAGATTTATAATCTTAGACGCGCAAAGTTATTTTCACGAAAAATTCGTTTATATACGACACTCGGTATAGAGAGCAGCAAAATCGTGACGCATATATAAGTCATTCGGAAAGAATGGGTTAAGGTATCTACTTAAACCATCAAATATATGTTCCCACAATATATCACCCACATAATGTATGATAAGATTCAAAACTCTAGCACACATTTGTTACAAAATTATTCCCTCTTGCTACTTATAAATGTATGTTATTATATATATTTTTGTTTACTGTTAAAGCACCCTGAATAGTCAAGCGTGTTGTCTGTGGACGGCTCATGTTTAATACATGTCCAGTTGCAAATTAGTTTTTGTTTGCTTACACATCTAAAAGAAGTTTATGTCAGTGTCTGTGATTATTATTATTATCATTATTGTTAATACTATTATTATTATTATTATTATAATAAATTTGTGTGTTGAACACATTTTAGCCATTTTACAGTACTGAAGTGTTTGTCTTTAAATTGTGTAGTGTCCGTAACCCATATAGATGTATATTCAACTTTCTATTTTTAAAGAAACTGTGATAACTTAAGATAAGATATCATTTCTGTTTTACCATGAAGGTGTTTACTTTTAAAAGATACAAAATTCAGCTTCTTTGAGTTTAGCTTTCAATAGATTTTACAGCATTAATTGATTTAATTCTAATGGAAATCATGAACACCTATACAGTAAAACTCGGATATAACATACTCGCTGGGCCATATAAATAAGGTTTGTTATAACCGAGGTATGTTATATCCATATAGCATACTAAGTATGTAATATATAAAGATGAAAATCAGGTCAGAAAAAATGGTATGTTGTAACCGAGTGTATGTTATAACCGAGTATGTTATATCTGAGTTTTACTGTACTTGACAACATTTATAGACATGGAACAAGATATTTTTGTGCATTTTTATATAAAATCATTCACACATTTGCTTTAACAAGAATGTTTGAATAGGTCACTTAAATAACATACTTGATAATGTTGAAATAGAAACAGAATTGATTACGGACACTACTCTGTGTATAGGTTATATAAAAGGGCTAAAACATATCTTGGATCATTTGGAGACAGTTCTTCTTTACCTTATCTCATAGTTTAGTTATTTAGCTTGGACTTAAATGTTTTAATTTAACCATTCTTTGTTTTATGTGGCATTGTTGATAGACTTGCAGGATAGTGAAAAATGCTTTATTTAGGCATGTACATGGGATGATACAATATTTTATCATACTAAAGATTGCACCATAAATATTGATGTAAATCATTGATTGAATGTCTAATGCAATATGTCTTCATATTTTCTTGAAATTATCTTTTTACATTTAAAGAACATATGAGATATAAAAATGTGATTGTTTAAAATGCAATTTATCTAGGGCTTTGTAGTGTCCGTAACCATCTTCAAAGCTGTCTAAAACAATAACATGCTAATATAAGGGTTTTATATTTTGTACATGAATAAAAGGACTCTATACCAATAAAAAAAGGCATGATAATGACTTCTCTCATGAATAATAACAGTGTGTGCATCCAATGAAGTTTAGGTGGTTACAGACACTACAGCTTTTTTTATTAAAAAAATGTTGGGAAAATCTAGTTGCCTGACAAATTCTTCTAAACCTTTTGTAAATTTTAGTGTTTTTCTTGAACATAACTTCATATTGCATTAAATAATGCATATTTAAGATTAATTCAAGTTAATCTTGTTGTTACTTTTGTGATATAACATAGCATCTATCTCTCAATTTAAGAACTCGGTGAAATTCCCTTCGCTCAGCAAAATAGCTGTAACACGGCCAAATCTTGGTAGATTTCTGTTCTGTTTTCGCCAAAATTTATGAGAAGGTGGTCATCCAACATGCAAGTTAATATATGTGTCAGAAAAATATTTGTTAACATTTCATACCATTGTAAAGTTTATTGTTTTTTAAGTGTGACTGCATAACGCCAAAAAAGGCCATTTTTGGAGTGCATATTCTAATATTTCTCAGTGATCTGAAAAGATAGACTAACGAAATTTTTCTGGACATCAAAACATCTTATATTTTTATACAGAGAACATCTAGTTGGTTTTTAGGGTTACCTTTTTCAAAAAATAACATATAACATTAAAAAAGACCCTTTTTCCCGAATACCTTGTTTTAGCCGTTGGTATACCATTCACAAGCAATTTATTAAATATGACTTCCTTTTGTTACAACATTAACTTGATCTAACTTTTCCCCTTCTGCTGAAAAATCCGGCTTTAATGTGGTTTCTTGTTATTATTATTTGTGTGAGTAATAACATCAATATATTTCTGGCAAGTATCTGTCAAAAAATGACGAGATCATAACTTTACATAGTCTAAGTTATTCTTACCGATTTTTTTTCAATTTTTTCCCCTTTCACTTGGTTATCATGTGGAAATCAAGTAAAACGCGCTTGATCTCGACCAGTATTAGATTCATTCAATGTAATGACTTATTCAATTTACTTACTTTTTGAACCCTTTTTCACGCAAAAAAAATATATATACCTACTTATTATCTTGGAATTGTGCGATGAATGCAATCAAATATAAAAAAGCGCTTAATAAATTAATAAAGCCTAGTTATTTAACTATTTTATATAAAATCAAAAAGTCGTGTAGAAAATATAATAATAAATACAAAAAAATGTATATTTAATTTCAAAATGTTTTGCGACTGATTAATTGACAGATGTTAACATATTACAATCCATTGACTGTTAAACAGGATTTAATCGATAGGACTACGATGACGTCACACACGGACGATAAGCGATGCTGTACTATCGGCTAAATTGATACAGGTTTAAATCAGAGTTAAATATCTCGATATATACATTGTTTACATGCGTTAAACGTGGATGTATGCTTAGATACAATAGAAATACGTAATATTTTGATGTTTAATCGTTTTTTGTGTCCTTCGATGAATTTGACCTTTAAATCGTTTTTTTACAACAAAATGCATGTTTTTCACTCATTCTTAGTATCCCATTAACATTTTAATAATCAATAAATTGCTTTGAACAGAACAGAATATAAGATATAATATTAGTAAGATTATTAGATAAAATAGTTAAAAAATTTATTTCATCAGTACCATATCTATCTTACAATTTAATTACAATTTGGAAAAAGGTACCATTGAAAAGAGAATTTAATTCTCTACAAAGCATCTTATCGCATTTAATTTATGATAAATGGCATTTAAGAGTACCATTTGCCCACGTGTTCAAAAGATCTTACACATTTGCAAAATGTCAGTTCACTTACAATAGACAAAGTTGTGTTCAAATGCAAGCTAATCAGTTAATGCAAATCCGATTTCTCTTATCTTATTAACCTTTCAGAAAATGGCATTGTCATAGCTTACAAAAGATATAAGATTTATAGATATCTAGCCATGAAATTAAGGGTGGTACATTTACGTGCAAAAGTTATCAAAGAATATATCTAACTTTGAACATACGTATAAATCGTTTAAATGATACGATTTTAAAATATAAAACATACGCAAAAACTACATTTCATTATCTTGTATAATAGTTTCATTATCTTGTATAATATAATACAATGTTGTAAAGTTTATAAAAGTATGATGAGAAATCAAAAAGTTTAGGGGTTGGGCCCATAGAATCTTTGGTAAAATATAAATGAAAAATTAGTCATATTCAACCTGATTTAATATACAGTTATCGCTGTCAAATTTTTATTTTGTTTATATTTTTATGGAGCTTATTGTCGTAGCTTTCCAACATAACCTTTGCATAAAAAATATTGAAAACAGAGTCTAAATATAAATTTTCTAACTGCTAATCTAGCTTGTCAATAACAGTGGAGAACAACTTTTTGCCCTCCAGTCCAAATATCGATGCTTTAGCAGATGTGCCTTAGGTCATGAGTCAACGTTTGTATTGAAAAATGTTTGACTTAAATTATTTCATGGATGAATGCCAACATGCTAAAATTAAATGCTGACAAGACAGAAACTGTTCTGGTGGGATCCTTGGATTGGAACCTGATTTTGCACCTTGCAATCATGGATTTTTCCAAGGCATAGCTGGATTCCCTATCGCCCAGTGGCTGCCTTTCCATTGATTATCTAATCATTACCTATATCACTGAAACTTTATCTAAGCAATCAGACGCTGACGCTGATGGATGTTCTAGAAGGATCCTTGGATTAGAATCCGACTTTGCACCTTGCAATCATGGATTTTTCAAGGCATCTTGTCTGATTCCCATTGGCCAGTGGCACAATCTAATCATTACCTTTATCAATTTTACTTTATCTGACCACTATATGGTTGGTGGGACACGCAGGCACTAATGCTGATGGATATTTGGGTGGGAGCCTTAGATTAGATTTCAACATTGCACCTTGCAATTTTGGACTTTTTTATCACTAATTCTTAGTTTTATATTCGTTTTTATTTTATTTTATATTTTATCATCTCTAAACCATTTTTATTTAAACTCGTATTTCCTAATTATGCATATGATTGTGAAGCGCTTTTGAACATATATTAAATATGAAAAGAGTGCTATACAAATGCGGTACATAATAATAATGATAATAATTGTCAAATAGATAGCAAAAGTTTTGAATAATGGTGATGCAGAAAACTTCAAATTTAAGAATTTTTTTATGTTTGCATGTTTTTAGTTGTTGGATGAAAAGGTGACTGATGAACCTCCTCTGGCTGAGAGTACTCCACAAAAAACAAGTAATAGATCCAGTAACAATGAGAGTAATAACAGTATACAATCAGCTGATTTGTCAGGTTATGCTACGGCTAACCAGTCAATTAATGAAGAGAACCCAGCTACTATACCTGTTGGTCAGTTGATAGATATACCATTACAAGACTCTAGTAGTGAGGTGAGTGTTTATTTCCGGGTTTATTTTGGTGTTAGTTCAATCTCCATAAAAGAAAAAGATATCTTTAGACCGCTGTCATACAGGATCTCTAAGGGTTGCTTGGAGGGTCACATCAAGATGACCTTTGTGTCCATCAATCAATACGTAGCTTTCATTTAGACAAAACACTATTAATAGCATTTTGATTTTGTAATCTATTTTTAGACCAAGGTTTGAGAGCTAATTTTACTGTAGTGTGATTGGACGGCCCTTATCAAATTGCATGACATAGACAATGTAAACAGGTTACCAGGGTTCGGTTTTTGCCGGCAAAAATGAGTTTTTCCTTTCCACTGGCAAAAACTGGTAAAAACAGACAAAAAACTGGAAAAATGGCAAAAATGGAAAAAACTCTAAAATGACTTTGTTTTGCTTAATGTTGTGCTTGTGTCACACACTAAGACAGTGCAAATACTACTATGATTGTTATTTGTTTGTGATTTGTTCTGAACTTCTGAATATTAGCACAATTTTGAATGAAAAAAAAACGAAAATTTGTTCATAATATAAATCCTGGGGATGAATCTAGGACCCTTCTCATTGGCATCCAGAGTCATCTCATGATCTGTCAAATGTCTATAAATATATTTAAAATTGAGGCAAATTCATTAACTGTGAATAAAAAGGGAACGTTCATATAAATAGGGACCTCATGTCATCAGATTATGCAACTTATGATATAATATACTATGTCTGTAAGGCCTAAAAAAATTAGTTATGTTTCTGGTTTCGTCTCCCGAAAAAATTCGGGTCGGTAGGTCGGAATTTTTTTTTAGTATTTTTTTTCAAGATTCAATATAATGTTAGTTATTATTGGTTTTAACATACTTATTAGTGTAAATTTGAGTCAAGTTTATTGTTTCAGGGGTACAAAGTACATGTACATGTATTTGTAAACAGTTTCAGCTTAACTGGCATGTTCCTTTGTTTTAATTCATATTTGTGATTTAATCAAAAACATGACATATATTTTTCTGAGCATTCATTATGTAAGTGATTTAATTTATCTACAATATTTTCTAAAAATAAGTATTTGACTTTATGCAGTGAAAATATGTTTTTTGATATCACAGAGTTTAGAGGAGACAAAGGGGACAGTTTAGAATCACATACTGGGGACAAAAGAAACATTATTAGAAATACATACAGGGGACAAAAGGGGACACTTTATATTACAGAGTTTATTGAATTCAAATTATATGAACATGCTTAAAATTTTACCAAAACAAATGTTGTTGACACTTAAAAATTTTTTGTCATTCGGAGATTTGATCAAACTACATACAGGGGAAAATGGGGACAGGCGTTTGAATTTGTAAATTCCTGTAGCATAGTTTCCTGAATTAATTGAACTATTAACAAAAAATAAGTTTATTACATTATAAACGTGGTTTTAAGTATGTTTCACTTAAATTTGCGTGGGTCGCGAAAATACATGACAGAAGGGCTTTAACGAATGTCCGAGCTCTCGAGAGTTCGTGAACCATGATTGAAATTCAGACACTAATATTCGCCTTACTAAAGTTCGGGTAGTTCGCGAATATCGTATGCATTTAAAACAACAATTAATTGAATAAGTTAACTCACGAAAACAACTTGAACTTGCCAAAGAAATCATATCAGTTGATCAAATCGTGTCCAAATTATTTTGATACCAGAACGCATGATAGTGCATACTAACCCCGGTTGCAGCGAAAATATTTCCATAAAGGTTATCTTCAAATAAAGTAATTATGAATGCAGGTTTGTTAAAAATCAACCCGCATGCTCGCCATGGAGAGTTGGGCGAGTAAAGATTGCTTAAAAGTTGTCCGATCGGGCGAGTAGGATTTTCTTGTACAATAGGATTATCATCTGTTTTAATATGAATAAAAAATATCAAAATATGATGTCCTATCAATGACAGTTTTTAGAAAGGTATATATCATATTAATTTTAAGTAGTACCTAATTGTGAACCATATTGGACCATATTTGCTTTAGCCAAATATGTTATCCACATTAAATAAAGTCGTTATCAACAATTGTAAGAAAACGATATCTGTGATGGCAAGAATAAGATTTCCTTTGTTTAAATTTACCAATAATTGTCAATGACACCCGTCTCTTTATCATTATAATTATTTTTCAAAAGGTTTAAACTTTTAAAATTTGATTCCTACCATCGCCGATATTGCTTTATGCGCTCAACTTGTAGACATCAATTAAAGAACGAGGTCACGCTTGTTTTAAGAATACATTCTAACTTATAATTAAATTTAACTTAACTTTATAGTTATGCATTTTGACTTTGCATTATGACATGGTACGCTATCAAACATCAACTAAGTGTGAAAAAATACCGACACACATTTTAAACTGTTAACATCAATTTCCGTCATCAAACAAAGGGTTAATATTGTTTTTCTCCAGTTTTTAGGCCACAACGAATTGATCATATGTTCGTCAGATTTCCCGCACCTAAAAGTCCGAAAATAGGAAAAAATATTTTTTTTTGCTCTCACACCTTGAAATTTGTACAGCATCAAAAATTTCGGAAAGGTAAAAAATTTTTGGCACTCGACCAAGTAAAACTACACAAAAAATTAATAATTTCAGGTCTAAATATCAATGTAAATTATTCTTATTTCACTATTACGGTAAAAACAGTTATGTATTCTTGTTAACATACGTCTTTAGAAACTACAACGACACAATCCTTTGTTCAGATTTAGGGAAATATGATAACTTCACTCTGTCGTAGTCCTTAAAATAATATCTGATACATTTCACTATTCTTAAATATGTCAATGCATACTTTTCATAAGCTTTTATACACGCGAGCTGCGCTTCTTAAACTGATTTCACACCAGTTTAATGTGACGTAGACATTGCGTCTGCATAGACTCTACACAGCTTATGTGTGTGACGTCATAAATGTCCTTGCAGAGTAAAACTTATGCAGGCCGATCCATTACTTAGAGAGCAGGTAGGAATGTGAGAAAAGTTTACATTCTTAAAATCAAACTCCTCACAGTGCTTAAGTCACGCTTTGCTACTTTAGTCACTGCCAACACGTAAATCATGTGACGCTAGTAATACCATCTATTTATAGAATGCCCAAACGTCTCACAGTGCTTACGTCACATTTTGTTATGTTTACAAATTATGAGTTAAAACTTTTTTTATCTATATGTACTTAGAACATCATAATTTACTACAAGGAGACTCAATTTGTAGAAAATATTGAAATGTAACAGAAAAGATGAAAAAAATATTCAGCTCCCTGAGGGACGAATTTACTTGTGGTGGCAGTGGTTATTGAATTAATAAAGGGAAATAACCGCTGTGGGGAGTTTGTCTTAAAATGTTGATGCCCCAAATTAATCTTACAGGCTCAAATAAATATGGTGGATTTTTAGACACTAAAAATTAGCGTAATTTACCAAAATTATAAAAATATTATTTTACACAAAAAGTGAACAGGTTTGGTCCAATATAATTTTAGAGGGATGCTACTCCCCCAAAAATGTTTTTATGACAATTTGAGAAAAATCGTATGTTGTTTAGTTCTAAGCATGACCTACCCTATAATGAGACTATAAATATACCCCCGCTTCGAAGAAGAGGGGGGTATACTGTTTTACCCTTGTCCGTGCGTCCGTCCTTCCGTCCGTTACAAAATTTCCGTCGCAGTTTTCTCAGCAACTATAAGGATTGGTCCATTCAAGTTTTATAGGGGTGGTGATGTTAAATTCTACAAGCTAACATAAGTTTAGTTGACTGTTGTTTAGTCCATAGCCTAATTTACCCAATCATCAATACTAAATTTATACACCCAAAGTCAACAGGCGAAGAAGTCGCCTTCCACGTCCGAACTTCGCCCGATTCCAGCACCAAAGCGAAAACGCTTAGCCCATTCTTTTGACAAAAAATCGGCGAAAAAAGATTTTATTAGATTTAAAAAGTCATGTCATATTATTTTAAGATTTCATAATAATTAATGCTTGAATATGGAGTAGTTAAAAAGGTAATGAAAGTGCCCTGGTTCAAATAATACAGTAATTTCATATAATAACTTTCTACATGTATTCTCTATTGGAGCTAATTTGATATGTCTATGTCACCATTATAAACCCTACTAGCAAAAGCTTTCATAATCTGAGGCTTAAGTTAGAACAAAGATACTTAGGCCACAACAAGTTGATCATAAAAATTATGTTCTACAGATTTTTCTGGAAAAAAAATGGAGCGAGCAAAGAAAAAAAAAAATAAAGTCTTTATTCACTTGCTTTATATAGCGGTTTGACCAAATTTTATGAGCGAGCAAGGAATTAAAAATATTTGTTTTTGTAAAACCGTCAAAATTAGGTGTGAGCGAATCCATAGAACATATGATCTGTTTGTTGTGGCCTTATCCAACAATATAAATCATTATTATTTATGGTAGTAACACCTTAAATGCAGAATTCATATTAAAATATGCATGACTATGACACACACAGTATAAATGACTATTGTGACTAATAGACACTATAAAGTTATTTCTTATGATTTTATAAATGACCTTCAGATGTTTTTCTATGAAAAAGTCTATATTTTCTATGCTATTTTTAGCTTTTAGTAAATAAAAACCGCGCAAATTTTTTCCTCGCTTTTCGCTTGCTTCTCAAAATACAAAATATGGAAAAAAGTATTTTTATTTTTTCTTCGCTCGCTCCAATTATTTTTGGACAAAATCCATTGAACATAATATGATCAATTTGTTGTGGCCTTACTATGTTTTTTTCCGCCATGTGGCAAAAACTGTCCAACCCTGCAAGTTACTAAACATAATGATTGCATCATGAATATAATAATGAAGAAAAGGTCACCTGAATCTGACCCTCGTTACAAAACATTTTAGATCGGTTTTTAATAAGATTGGTGTAAGTTGCATTAGATAGTGATTGATAGAAAGTTAAACAGTGTTTGTGTTAGTCAAATACAATGCAACAATCTTCCCTAAAACCAGTATTGCTGGCACAAATATAAACTGCAGCTATTGGTGCACCTAGTTTTTATTCTGATTTCAAAAATCTGTTTTAAGTAGGGACAACAAAGCTCACATTGCTGCGCATGTTTTTAGTCAATTTCATCGCAAAAGCTAATTTTAAAGAAAAGTTATTTTTACTGGGTTTAACACTTTGTCAACTCAATTTCTTAGGTTAATTTACAGCATCAAGCACTCCTAACTTAGCTATCCTGGACCCTTGTCTATAACTAGTTCTCACCTACCCTTCCACAAGGTTTTAAACTTCTCCATATACCTTGTTAATAAAGGAAAATTGACATTATTGTCTAACTTTCACGGAAAGGTATAACCTTCTTTGATGGGATTCGAACATGTTCCCCCTTTAGTACACTAGATTTGAAATCCAGACACACTACAAACTGCGCTACTGACCTGGGTTTTAAAGAGGAGTAATGTGATAAATGCTTCTGCTGATGATATGATATTGATGATAATTACGATGGTGACAATGATAATGGTGATGATAATGGCAATTATTATTATTTTAATAATAATGATGATGATATGGTAATAATTATGATGGTTATGATGATGATAATGAACAGACCAGTATAATATTTCTATATTTCAGTCATTGGTAGCAAGTCTACCAGGAGATGTTACACCACATGCCAGGTCCAGAACGTCATCTATTAGTTCTGTTACTAGTGATAGTTCATTCTTTACAAATGTTAGTTTTCCACAACATCATTACTCACTACCATCAGACATGGAGTCAGAGATGGATGAATCTGGAACTGATCTACATACTGTTAGTAAAGAAGATTTATATCATTATATACAGAAATATCAGAAAAGATCTGTTAGGTAAGAACCCATTCGGAACTCCTCAGCCATTTGCTACAAATATTGATAAACTCGAACATATTTAAATGCAATGGTGTCATATGACCAACGAAATGGTTGCAAAAAATTGCTTGTTTTGTTAATAAACAAATCCACAATCGTTTTGGCAATGATTAATGTCTTGTTTTTAGTCCATTATTGTCAAATACACATTGCAATGATATTGCTGAACATTATTTAGGCTCAATTTTATAACACAAGATAACTTTTTTGCAAATCCTTTGTGTATTTACCTCAAGGCTCAAGAACTAATTTGCATAAACTGTTGCTTGCTTTTCCCTGCACATGTAGCAAAAGCCTAAAATTCTTGGTGGACCCCCAACATCTCCTTCCAAGAGGTACTGCTATCAATAGCATTTCGCTATTTCTATCAGTTTTCACTAGTCTCAGGCTAGTGGGATAAGGTGATACTGGTTTCTCTTTAATTTTATTATTTTATACTAAGAACAACTTATAATTGTGAACTGCACAAATTGTTCTATTTTCTCAAAGTTGTAGTACAGCTCAGATTGAGATTATCAGATCATAGTGTAATTTATCTATAGCAGTATTGATTTATAATGGCTCTAACAGGCTCTTTGTATTTTTTCAGGTATAAAGCTAAGTTTATGGAACTTGTTTCTGTATACAAAGATATGGTTCAGGAAAGAGATAAATTTAAGGTTTGTAAATTGTTAATTTACACAGTATGAGATGATTTTTTCCCTGTATTGTATTAGATTTAAACAGGAATATATCATGTTTTTTATTGTTTGTTTTTTCAACAACATCATTATACGCCCATTTTGAAAAAACGGTCGTATTATGTTATGCTGTTGTCCGTCTGTCTGTCCGTGGACAATTGCTTGTCCGGATGATAACTCAAGAAAGGATGTACCTAGGTTCCTCAAATTTTATGTGTGAATAGCCCTTGGGTGGAGGAGGTTCCCTATTGATTTTGAGACCCCAGGGTTAAAGGTCAAGGTCACTGGGACTTAAAATAGGTAAAACTTGTCCAGACAATAACTGAACCACCAATGTACCTAGGTTCACCTAATTTAATGTAAGAGTAGCCCATGTGTCAAAGATGTTCCCTATCGGTTTTGGGGCCCCTGGGTCAAAGGTCAAGGTCACAGAGGCATCATATGGAAAAACCTTGTCCAGACAATAACTGAACAACCAATGTACCTAGGTTCACCAAATTTTATGTGAGAGTAGCCCATGTGTCATGGTTATGTCCTATTGGTTTTGGGGCCCCTGGGTCAAAGGTCAAGGTCACTGGGACTTAAAATATGAAAACCATTGTCGGTGTAGTAAATCAGCAATGACTGCACCTAAGTTCACCAAATTTCATGTGAGAGTAGCCCATGTGTCAAGGATGTTCCCTATTGGTTTTGGGGCCCCTGGGTCAAGTTTAAACCATCATCCAGAAGATATCAAATTACCAAGCAGTGACTTCATATGTTCAATCAATATGTTAATAAAGTCAAAATGGCAAACTATGGAAATAATGCTATATTTAATTAGTAACATGAATTTAGTTCACCAAATTTTATGTGAGGGTAGCCCATGTGTCAAGGATGTTCCCAATTGGTTTTGGGTCAAAACTGGGTCAAAGGTCAAGGTCACAGGGGCATCATATGGAAAATCCTTGTCTGGACAATAACTAAATGATGATTGTACTTAGGTTAACCAAATTTTATGTGGATCAGCCCATTTGTCAAGATGTAATGTGTTGATAGCTCTTTGGTATTGGATGTTCTCTTTTGATTTGGAGACCCCAGGGTCAAAAGTCAAGGTCACAGGGACTTAATTCATATTGAAACATTTTCCGGACAGTAACTCAATAATGATTGTACCTAGGTTTACCGAATTTTATTTAAGGGTAGCCTAAATGTCTAGCATATGCCCCTTTGGTTTTAGGTCCCTGGGTTAAAGGTCAAAGTCACAAGAAAAATCATGAGGAAAAACCTTGTCCAACAACCAACTTTACCTAAGATCACCAAATTTTATGTATCAATACTCTTTTGGTCAAGGGCGAGAACTTTTGGTTCTGAGGCCCCAGGGTCAAGGTCACTGGAAGTTTGTTTGGGAAAACTTTGTGTTGGTGATAACTCAACCATGGCTGTACCTAGGTTCTCAAAATCTTTGCCTTGGATAGCCCTCCAGTTAAGGATGGGACCTATTCTGAGATCCCGGGTCATTGGTCAAGGTCACAGGGACTTCATATGAGATAGAACACAGCATGGACTGCACACGGGCGTATAATGCCCCGCCCAGCGGAGCTCTTGTTGCAAATACAGTAAAAACTGCCATAGCGACCAACTGAATTAAACGACTCCCTGTCTTATGTGACGGTATTTGAGACCGCCCAACTTAAGTGCCCATATAAAGTCCCTGTATTTAGCGACACACTGTCTGACGCGACTAAGGACCTTACTTGATCAGTCCAATATCGATAATTAGGTTTAATTATGCAACTTTTCTGGCCTCGAATGACCCGAAGATGCTTTTTGCACCTCCATAATTACTGTTGGATTGTATAATTGGCCCACCAATCGACATGCTTGATACAAGCAATTTAGCTATGTAAACATGCTACATACAAATGCAGATAAACAAAAGGCATAGCACATCTGGTTGTTTGTTTAAACATCATAACACATATATATATATATAGCTTTTATAGACAATTATTACTTAAAATTTGGCGAATGAATCAATTCCAACGTGATTGCAAAACAATCGGCCATTTTTGCTTATGATGCTAAAAGCCGTATTCCGGTTATTATCGGCATTTTCGTCAACAAAGCAACTTGCATGCGATTTTCGTTCTCAAACATATTTCATCATTTATGGGTAAAAAAAATTATTTTTAATATTAAAATTGATATTAATCGTCCATTATCAAACCAAAGACACCCTTTAAATAAAAAATAATTTAAATCAAATTGAGTAATAAAACTTATTAAGTGTCCAAGTTTTTTTTATTTATTCATCTTCAAGGGCACAAAATTCAAAGTTGATAAAAATCAGGAGTATTATGCCATTTAATATCATGTTTTAAGTTCCAGGGTTGGACAGTTTTTGCCGCATGGCGGTAAAAACCTTGGAAATAACGGGAAAAAAAACGGCAAGGAAAAAATAGGGTGGCAAAAACTGGAAAAAACTGGCAAAAACTAAATTGATCAAATTTAAGAAGAAATATTCAATTATTTGTATTTTAAACTGATTGGCAATGCTAAGAACTTTAATATTAAACATAAATTTGACTGATACAGTAATAAACATTACATAATAATCATGTTTTCCAGGGTTGGAGTTTTTGCCATTTGAAATAGGCAAGGAAATATTGTGTGGAAAAAAAATGAAAAAAACTTGCAAAAACTAAATTTCTTAACTTTAAAATGAAATATTTATAAATTAGTACTTAAAACTGATTGAAAATGCTAATTACTTTCAAAGTTTCATATTAAGTGTAAAATGGACTGATGCAGTAATTAACAATATATACTGATCATGCTTGTGTCCAGGATTGGAAGTATTTTTTTTGTAATTTTTTATTTCTCATTTTTTCATATACAAACAATAGTACACAAAGAACAATACAGTACATTTCATAATATTATGCATAAAGCTGTAAAAATGGAGAAAAATGGTTTACATTCATACATACATTCACATAAGAGTCAATAATAAGTATTAAGTAGATTTTCTTTATGTATTTTGTAATATCTATATATTCCTGGTATGAATATATTCTTATATAAATTTAACAAATACAAAATATATGTTTACCGCTTTTGACTTATTTTGTGTATTATAATCATTATTATTGATATATAAATATAAATTATATAATGAAGTAGGTCATGCACTTGTTGTTGGTGGTTCGTGCTGGCACAAGATGTTAAATGTGCCATATTAGGTTGGGAGCCAAGCTTTGCAGATAATTAAGAAAGACTGAATAAAAGCATTAAACAAAACAACAGAGAATAATTCATGACGGTTGAGGGTTCCAGAGTTGTGAAAAACTGTGCCAGGTTTTATTAAAATGGGATATTTTTCTGGAGTTGATAGCATAGTATTTTTCACTAAGAATATAAGACTTCAAAATTGCTCGAAGTTTATTAGTGACTTTTTGGTTTTACATCTAAAAATGTACTGTGTGGCTACCAATAAAATAATATTTAAACCAACATTTTTATTGAGAATACCGAATAAGATATCTATTTTTGACAAAGTGTAATGAAAGTTACAGTTTTGACTTATCCATGTTCTTAAATTGTCCCAGAAAGTTTCAACATGAATACATTCGTATAATAAATGACTGATGGTTTCCTGATTATGTTGACAGAAAGTGCAACTAGTATGGGTTGATATACCCATTTTGAAAAGTAACTGATTTGTGCCCAATATTCTGTGGTTAATTCTGTATTGTAGCCAATGAAGTTTAGAGTCTTTGGTAACCTTAAAAGTATTTTTATAGAGGAAAGGCCATTTGAACCTATCCGGTAAGTTAAGTTCTTCAGACCATCTGACCTGAGATTTCATTGGTGAAGCTGGTGTTTGTCGAAGGGTATCATAAATTCTTCTACAGCCTTTCTTTGAGGCGTTAACAATTTGAATCAAAGGAGGTTGAAGAGGTTGGAATGTTTGGTCTAATGGAAAGTTAATATTATGTTTATTGAGTGCAGACATGATTGATCTCATTATACTGTTATATTGTAGAAAATTAGTGTTTATAGTCCATTTGTTGAGAAAGGATTCATATGGCATCAGTTGGCCATTATCATTAAGGAAATCGTTAAGAAAAACTGCACCTTTTTCATAATAGGCTCTATAGAACACACTTTTGTTACCAATTTTAAACAAGTTATTATGCCATACAGGTAGAGATGGACATGTTTTTGAATTTATTGCTAAGGATTCATTTAGGCATACTATACTTTGTAAAAAATCCTTCCAGAATATGTTTGTAATTTGGTTTAACTTTATTTTAATGTACTTATTTCCAAAATGTGGAATCTTATCAATAAATGGGTATAAGTTAGTAATAAAATCTACATATTTTGACTTGTTAAGTAATATTCTTCTTAACCAAGTGCATTTAAGTGAGTACATAAATTTTTTTATGTCAATCATTCTAAGACCTCCATTTTCATAATTTTGAGTGATATAAATTCTTTTAATCTTGTCTGGGCCCTCATTCAAAAGAAATCTGAAGCAAATACTTTGTAAATTATTAAGAAATTGTTCGGAAGGGGAAGGTAAACTCATGAATAAGTGATTAATTTTTTGAAGAGCTAAAGTTTTAATAACAGTTACCTTTCCTATTGGGGTTGGTAGTATTTGCAATGCAAAAAAAATAGAAATGAAAAAAAAATAGGGTGGCAAAAACTGGGAAAAACTAAATTCCTGATATTCAAAAGGAAATATTTCTACAAATTTGTTTTTACAACAGATTGAAAATGCTAATTACTTTAGTGTTAAAAGAAATTATTGTAATAAAGAAAACAATTTTTCACAGGGTTGGAAGTTGTTGCCTCTGGTGGAAAAAAAAGAGAAAATAACAGGGTGGTTAAAACTGGAAAAAAAGTTAAAAAAACAAAACAAGTTTCTCAGAATTTTATAGGGGAATAATTATATTTTTTAACTTATTAAAGATACAAATTACTATAATATTAAGTATGATATTGACTGACACAGCCATGTACAATACATTAGTGCCCATATCATAATCAACTTAAGACCTATTATGCAAATTTACATTGACACAACTTTATGACAGATATTCATTTTACTTTACAGACAAGGTGTATTTTATCATAAGTTGCAAAATCTGATGACATGAGGTCCCTATTTGTATGAACTTTCTTCCATTTGTATTCAAAGTTAATAAAACATTTTCCTTAAGCTAATACATATTTGTAGACATTTGACAGATGACTCAGGATCCCAATGAGCAAGGTCCTATATTCATCCTCATGCTTTATACCATTGACAAATTTTTCAGTTTTGTTTTTTCATTTAAAATTGTATTAACATTCAGAAGTTGTGAACAAACCATAAACTAATAACTGTCATTAATATTTGCTCTGACCAAGTGTGTTAAACAAGCACAACATTGAGCAAAATAAAATCATTTAGGATTTTTTCCATTTTCGCGGGGTTTTTCCAGTTTTTGCCGTTTTTTACCAGTTTTTGCCAGCGGAAAGAAAAAAACCTCATTTTGACGGCAAAGCACCAACGCAACAAACTTTTAACTGTTTAATGACCCAACCCAGTGGGGTTTTCACTTATTTGGCTGAAATATGCAATGTTGGTGACACGCTATTTTTTTTACTTGAACCTGAATTTAAAGACCTACTGTCATATGTGACCGTGTTTGGATGGTCCGCCAGAAAGTCACATATGACAGGTTTTACTGTAGTAAATTTTCACTTCTAATTAGAGGTGGAATGATTCAGAAATTTTCAATTTGATTCGATTTCGATTTTTCATCAAACAATTCAATTTTTCGATTCAATTTTTTTCGATTTTCTACTAGAATTAAATAGGACATAAAAAATAAATTTTCAAGAGGAACTGTATTATCAAATAAAACTCTAAATCTTGATAACAGAGTCAGCTTTCATAAACAAATATAACATCAAACTATCAACACTTTTCAGACCACACAGAGAGAGAAAAAGCTACTTGGCTACTTAAGGTCTGTTAGCTTCATGTTTTTCTTCCAAAATATTAGAACATAGACATTGTCACTGCTCGGTGTACCCCTCTGTGCATTTACAATGTCTACGCTACATTGATGTTGTGTTTTCATTTCAGATGGTTTGACAAGTTCAGGGCAAAATACTAACCAGTTTTGCTTGGTGGCCAGCTGGACCACTGACTGTGAAATCTTGGTGGTCCAGAATTTTGTTTAGTGGTCCTCCACTTTCTGCGATACAACATGCTAATTATGTTCCAGATTTATAGTCATGCATTTTTCTTAAATTTGACTTTCATACAAATACTCAGTACACTGAGGCAAAGTATGATGAGTATTATGAATAAAAAAATATCTCTATGTGAAATGCAAACGGAAGGAGTACTTGCATGAGTTTATAGACTCCAAACTTGCCATTTACCCTTACCATGTAAAATCTGATTTACTTTACCAGGGTTCCCACTGGCCAATTTTGTTTTTCCTGGGCAGGTGTCGCTCTGCAGAGGAAGACTTTTTCTACCGATCACGAAAAACGGCCAATTTCGGTACGGAAAACTGGCCGTTATCCGTTCCGTAATGTAAGTACAGTTATTAGCGGGCGCTAATCGACATAAGTAAAACGTTTTAATATGATTACAAAATATTTTAAATAAATAAAAATAACCGTTAAAAATTCCTAGCATGATGGTTAGTTTTACGCAAAAGAAAGCCATACAAAAGAGAAATCGTTTCTGTTACCGTCAAAATTGTTTTTTACCTGTCTAATTGCGAATAATATTTAGCATGAATTATCGTCGTCTTATCGGGAGTAAATATCTGATTCGGCTCTTAAACCTCAAATAACCTTAAAACAGAATTCATTCCATCGAAGCTTTTAATAATAAATACAATAACAAATAAGTTTCATTTACTATTGTCAACTAGCTGGACGTATGCACAACTGATACTTGTTGACGTCAGCCTACCAAACAAAGCGCTCCTCATCTTAGGTCCGTTCGTTGGTGTCATGGAAACCATATGTCACTTGTTTATTAACCCCTGTTAGTCAACTGATTTAACAACATGACACTTTAGGGTAGTATTATACGATTAAGGATATCGCTTATTGTTTAAATCATCCGGTCATAGATAATTATCGATTATTGATATTAACCTTGCTAGACTAAGTGTCGCTGTACAGAGGTTAATAATAACTTTGGGAATTTATCTCAACGGCCGTTTACCGCTCTGCAGAGATGTCGTTCATTGGAGGTAAATCATAGTGCAAAATCGACGGGGGGAATTCTAATATGCCGCTCGTCGGAGGTTGCCGCTCATTACAGGTGCCGTTAGCAGAGGTTATACTGTATTATATATTAATATTTTTTGGGGCTCTGACATGATTTCAAATAATTCTCATCTTATCATAAACCTTAAATGAATTTTTTAACAAGTCTAGATCTATATGAATTTATTATTATTATATATATCATGCACAGATTCATGTTTATTTCAAAATATGATTATTTCTTAGTTTTAAATCTATAAGTGAAAACATGCAATTATCTTTTGACATTTCAAAGATGTCATTTCCGATTTATAGTAAATAAAATCTTAACTGAGCAAAATTCGGCATCTAACCTACCACACTTCTCCCGATTTTAACGGTTAAGAAAAACAAAGAGGATTTTCCTGAAAATACAATGTATACGTAAATAACCATCAAAACGAACAATTAAGTTACAGTTTATCTCTAAATTACTTTATTAAGCTGAAGCATGATCTAATTTTGTATCATATGGAACGAAATCGCTTCAACCATTTCGGCGTAATGTCCTTCATTTTCGCGACCCACGCTAGATCTCAATTTCATATGAAACATCCTTTGTAATTAAAAAGGTTGTTGTTTTCAATGAATTCATCTTGATTTAACAAACGATGCTCAGGAAACGACAATGTGGAAAGTTTAATTTGTTTTTCACGCACGTGGTGTTAAGAAAAATCCCCCGATATTGCCGATCGTGTGAAAATAATTGACTGGTTATATCTTGGTGACCCCTATATCAATATACTCTCTATAGGTACTAGTCTTAGGTATATATGAATGTTATCAAGCGTGTTAAGTAACTCGACGCCTCCCTTATCAATTTTCTGACACCTTTTGTCGGTTGTTGTATTTCAGAACACATTAACCCAGTCACAAGATAGAGCATTCAGACGTATATCAGAATTAAAAGAACAAATACAGTTAGATCAGATAGCTAAGAGAGATTTAGAAGAAAATTATAATTTAGTTATTGAAGAAAAAGGAGAATTTATCTCTGTACTTCAAAAACAGGTAATATACATTTGTACAGAAAAAACTCTGAAAATCTAACCGTCTGAAAACCAGCCTCGTTAACAATTGTGTTAAAGTTTTTAATTTAGCATATATCTCTGCCATTTATTGTCAGATCTTTATGGAACTTCATACAATGATAACATACCATATCAACAGAATAAGACAGTAACCACAACTCTACCTGGCTTTATTATGGATTATTGCCCTGTGTAATTTTTGCATACAAGTTTTTTAAATCCGGCTTTAATGTGGTTTCCACATTACATTTCTTGTTTACTTTGGAAAACCAAAGAGTTTTGCATGCAAAAAGAACAATACAACCATTGAAAAAATCCACTTGAAATTTCTCTCGCCTTTGCTTGCATATTCAGGCCTCAACATTAAAGGTCATTTGATTGCCCCAGATGACCTATGTTTTGGTTCTATGTTGTAAACATTTGGTTCCTGCAAGTAAAATATGTAGCTGCTTGTCCAATTGGGCAACCTACTTAAATAAATAATGTCAAGCCCTTGTATTGATTTCTTTGCACAAACACCCAGAATAGTCAAGCGCCCTTTCCATGGTCTGCTCTTGTTGATTGTATATATAAATATATTTTAAGGTCCAGTTATTAAAAGAAGGTAAAGATATTGCACCAGATTTACAAGAGAAGATAAAAGCTGGTAAAGAAAAACAAGAAGAACAGTCAGAGAAAACTGATCAATTACAAACACAGGTTACATCACTGACTGATAAGGTAAATAGGATAAAAACGTTTTTGTTGGATTAAAGCCATTGCAACATATTGTACAGTTCATATTGTGGTGGTCAGTCAAAATACTCACTGTTCCTAGAGAGGCTAAATCTCTGGATCTGGATTGTTAACCATTTACTAGGCTCGTACTTTCATCAGTGACTGACAACTGCCTTACATGATTTAGAATTATTGGTAGGAGGAAGAATGGCCATAGGAAGTATTTTATGACCAAGCTCCAGGAAAGTATATCCTGTCCAAGCATTGAACCTAGGACTTCTCAATTTATAGACTTGTGCACTACTAACTGAGCTGGCTGGGCGACTAAAATAGAATTTTGTTTTACTTTTGTTTACAACACAACCCACCTTTTTGCATCAAATATTTAAAAACAATGTCTATAGCAATATAAATAATCAACAAACATGTATAGATTTATACATTGTATAAATTTGCAGTTAACAGGAGCAAAAGAATTTTAATATCACGTCTATAGTTTGGCTCTTATATTTTGACAGATTTATAATACTAATTGTTTAGATTGGTTAGACACGAGTTTTTATTTATTTGCAATTAATTTTCATGAGCTTACAATTTGTAATGTTTGTCCAATGTTTATAATTAGGGACTTTTGTCAGTTATCTTTTCCTGATAAAATCTGAAGCAATCTACTTGGTAAGTTGGTCCTTACAGATGGAATCCTCGGATTATATGTAAGGATAACAAAATATTTCATCTAATATCTTTCTTTTTAATGAAAGATAGTTCTTTACTCTAAAAATACTTAGCTTGATTTTCAAACAAATTAAATGATTTACAAAAGTGTTATTTAAGATTAATTTTAGCAAATTGACATTGAAAAGTAACTTGTAAGGCTAAAATTTGAGTAATCCAACTTATTGGACATACCCATTTGAAGAGTATACAAGGGGAAATAACTGACTAAGGTCCCTTATTTATTTATATTTTTCAAACTGTCAAAAATGACTGAGATTGAGATGTAGTTATTTGGGAATATAAACTATATCACCTTAAACCAAGTTCCTATGCTATGGTTTACAGCAATGTAACCTTAGCTAGCTAACTGTTGCATAGAAAATAACTTTGTGGCACTACATAGTGATATTCTGATGCAGCTGGCTTGTATATGTACATTTCTTACAAAATTATCTCCCTTGGCTAATGTAGCATAAAGTTTTTTCTTGGGTCTATCAAAGTTGTCTGCCCTTTGATTTTATATTTGTTACCTTTATTACATACAGGTTAAACATCAAGAAGGATTACTACAAAGATGTAAGGAGATTATAAAATCCAGTAAAGAAAAATATGCTCAACTTAGTGAAGAGAAAACACAATTACAGAAAGAACTTGATGATACTAAATCTGAATTGGGTAAAATTAAGGTAAATTCAACATTAATATACATGTATTACAATAGCCAGTTTTGTCACATTTCCTTTTCACTGCTTTAAAGTTGTTAAAATCATAGTAGACAGCTCACATAACCATATTTCCTTGGATTCTTCAGTCCTCCATTAGCTGACTTTTTTTCATTATTATTATTATTATATCGCATTTGTATAGGGCTCTTTTCATATTGAGTATACGTGTATGTTCAAAAGTGCTTCACAATCATATGCATAATTAGGAAATACAAGTTTAAATGAAAATGAAAGTGATTAAGAGATGATAAAATATAAAAACATAAACTGAAGAATAATATGAGACTAAGAATTTGTGATCAATAAATTGCTCATAGTAGTTTAAAAAGACAACAACAACAAAACAAGTGAATTTTTAACTGTAAAAAATAGTGAATGAGAGATAATGGATTGTTGGTTGAACGGCAGTCAAATGGTCATTGGGAATTGGGCTAAATGCCCCGAAAATCCATCATTGCAATGTGCAAAGTTGGATTTTAATCCAAGACTCCCGCCCGAACTTCCATCAGCATCAGTGCCCGCGCATCCCCCAACCATGCATTATATAGTGGTCAGATAAAGTAAAAGTGATAAAAGTTATGATTAGATTATGAATAAAGGCAGCCACCGACCAATAGGGAATCCATCTACAAGCTGTCAAGTTGTTCCTACTTTTCCTACTTTTTCCTACTATTATACGCCCATTTTGAAAAAACGGACATATTATGTTATGATGTTGTCCGTCTGTCAGTGGACAATTGCTTGTCCGGATGATAACTCAAGAAAGGATGTACCTAGGTTCCTCAAATTTTATATGTGGATAGCCCTTGGGTAGAGGAGGTTCCCTAATGATTTTAAGACCCCAGGGTCAAAGGTCAAGGCCACTGGGACTTAAAATATGAAAACCTTGTCCAGATGATAACTCAACAAGGACTGTACGTAGGTTCACCAAATTTTATGTAAGAGTAGCCAATGTGTCAAGGATGTTCCCTATTGGTTTTGGGGCCCCTGGGTCAAAGGTCGAGGTCACAGGGGCATCATATTGAAAAAATCTTGTCCGGAAAATAACTGAACAACCAATGTACCTAGCTTCGCCAAATTTTATGTGAGAGTAGCCCGTGCGTCTAGGATGTGCCCTCTAGGTTTTGGGGCCCCAGGGTTAAAGGTCAAGGTCACAGGGGCATCATATGGAAAAACCTTATCCGGACAAAAACTGAACAACCAATGTACCTAGGTTCACTAAATTTTATGTGAGAGTAGCCCATGTGTCAAGGATTTAAGTGTTGATAGTTCTTTGTAGAGGATGTTCCCTTTTGATTTTGAGACCCCAGGGTCAAAGGTCAAAGTCACTGGGACTTATTTATATTAAAACATTTTCCAGACAATAACTCAATAATGACTGTACCTAGGTTCACCAAATTTTATGTATGGGTTGCCTAAATGTCTAGCATATCCACTTTTGGTTTTGAGGCCCCTGGGTCAAAGGTCAAGGTCGCAAGGAAATCATGAGAAAAAACCTTGTCCAACTACCAACTTTATCTAAGATCACCAAATTTTATGTATCAATACTCTTTGGGTCAAGGGTGTGAACTTTTGGTTCTGAGGCCCCAGAGTCAAGGTCACTGAAAGTTTATATGGGAAAACTTTGTGCTGGTAATAACTCAACCATGTCTGTACCTAGGTTCTCAAAATCTTTGCTTTGGATAGCCCTCCAGTTAAGGATGTGACCTATTCAGAGATCCCGGGGTCATTGGTCAAGGTCACAGGGACTTCATATGAGATAGAACACAGCATGGACTGCACAGGGGCGTATAATGCCCCACCCAGCGGAGCTCGTGTTTGAATTGTTTTTACTTTTTTCTTACTTTCTCCCATTTTTTTGGTTCAGTTGCTACTTTTTCATGTTCCAGGCACTTGTTATTATTAAATCTACAAAATTTTCCATGAGATTATAGAATATTTGCAGCATTAGTATGTCCATGTTATGGGTGTTTAATAGGCAATACTGTAGAAATAGCATTCATTCGGTTGAGACTCTGAAGACCCATGTTGACTGTCTCAACTAAACTCGTTGGGATGGGCTTTGACAGTCAGATGGGTGAGTGAGCCTTAAACAGATGAAAAGCACATTTCACATTTATGCTATAAAGATATATGGACTAAGGTAGTCTTTGTTACATAGAATCATGATTGTCTTGTGAAAATTGTGAGTATAAAACATAATAGCATAAATGATGGGATACAGGTTCAGGGTGATCCAATTATCATGATAGCGTAAATAACAATATAAGTGCTTTTGATATTTACAACTGCTTTACTTAGATTACATATCATTGTAACATTCAGGTACAAATTGTTTTTGAAAGAAACTATTTTACATTAAATGCTTACTCTTTCTGTAAAAGATGTTCTATATGTTCACCTTTTTCTAGCAATAAGCGAGCAATAAGCGTATAGTCCGAGCCCGAGGCAATAAAAAAAATTGGTTAGGCTATAACGTTTTGGCAAGGCATAGTCTGATCGGACTATAAAAATTGAATTTAATAAAGTCGATAAAAAGTTTACTGAAGAAACGTTTTCTCCTTATTAAGTGTATTTTTATGAAAAGGTTTTTAGTTTAATGTAATATGTTTCCACTAAAATAGGCACATTTAAATGATCAGTCCTACAAAGTTACTCCAAAAACCAGAAATTCCCCAAAATTTGTCTTGTTTTTATAACGGCACAGAGCTAATTAAGAGGAAAGTGTTAAACGCTGACCACGCCAGGAGATCATATATCATGATATAAAATGACCCTAATCTAAACATTGAATTGTTAATGGTACAATTGATAACAGATGTTGTGAACATTGGTCTTGGACTATTCTTGAAATTTCATGTTAAATCTGAGAGTTAAACTTTTATTCTTATTTCCTCATCTAGATATGAAACTGCACTATGTAGAGTAATTGTGTTAGTATATTGTTTTGATTTTATTATTGGAATAATAAATAATGCAATTTAAATGTAAGATATTACTAAAATGTTGATAAATTTGTTTATTTGAAATTGATAAAAGAAAAGAGATGGCTATGTACAAAGATTATATAATGTTAACTAACATTTTTTTCTAATAAAATCACTTGGATTAATTAAGCTACTAAAGTATTATTGATATACAAATCAATATTAAATTTACAAGGAAATTTTCATTTTTTTTAATCATAGATTCGTATGTTTCTGTGGCTATATAGAATTTAACTTCCGTAGCAAAAATGATGTTCGAAAAGACATATCTTCTTCAATTCTTCCTCAGTGAATTCATTTTTGTATGTTGCATTTAATGTCGTGCTATCTTCTTCATCAAAATAAAACCCTTGATAATAAACATTGGTTAAACAATTCATTCTCAGATATTTATCTGTAAATATCTTGAGTTAATCTAATTGAAATGCTTATATTGTCCCTATAAGGATTTTCGATGTATATTGATATATTTTGCCACATCGCGGCACACTTTGAATGTTGCCCAGTGTGAAATGAAGAACTGGATTACACTTTCAAGTCGAAATGCTTTCTTGCTATTGATTTCTGCAGCAACATAATCTTTTCCTTTTACCAATAAAAAATATTGCTTCTTTTAATAAAGGGTTCATTTAAATTTCTACTTTTTCGAAGGAAATTCATGAAATTATTCATTCCAATAAATTCTGTACCACTGTCATCATATAAAATCTGGAGCTGTCTAAGCAGGGGAGTGATAAAACTTATTTTTGTTAAGCTGAAATTATCATTACGTGTAAGATATCATCATTTAATGTGAACTTCATACACTGATATATATTTGTCTTATCATTTTCATTTTTGAAAGGATTTTTTTTTCACAAAATACCTTTCTTTGTCAGCGCTCTGCGAAATTTGAAAAGAATGAACACCTTCAACTCAATAGAAATCAAAGAGTCAATGTGACCAAGAAAATAGTGCAGTAGAAAAAAATATATACTATCAAACGTATATGAGTTGAATAAACTGATTTAAACTTAAAATTATGATATTTTATGGGTTTTTCACATTAATCAAACATTATTCCATCTGTGTACGGAGAGAAGAGATTTGTATAATGGTGCATTAATATCTGCCACATGCTGTATGTATACAATACAACTTTAGCTAAAGTTTATCACAACTCATACATGTATCTTATATTAGAAAGTCCATACTTTCTATGCCTTTTTTAACTTATGGTTAATTAATGTCTTAGATGCCGCAAAAATTTATTCTTCGCTTTTTGATCGCTTCTAAAAATTCAAAATATGGAAAAAAAATTTCACTCGCTCATTCCGATTTTTTGGACAAACTCCATAGAACATGTGAACAATTTGTTGAGACCATAACGCCATATCAAATCATTGTCCATATGTTATATCACGGGGATCAGTCACTGTTCCTGAAAAAGCTAAATCTGTAGATTACTACTAGGTGCAATTAAGTGACTGACTACTGTCCTATATGATTTAGAATCAGTGGTAGGAGGGAGAATATCCGTAGAAATTATTTCATGACTTCGCTCCATGAAAGTATGCCCCGCATGGGAATCGAACCCTCGATCAGTAGAATAATGTGCATGTAAAATGAAATATGAAACACAGTTGACTATGATTGATAAAGAGATTAAGATGGATATCGAAATAGTAACTTTCAACTCCTATAATCGTTCAAAATTCCTTCCAACAGTACTTTCAGTACTTTGATAAATATTAATTTTAACATTGGTCTACAGCTATCACTTGAAGTAGAGTATTAACCCTTAACCGCTCAATCCCGCATTTTTACATGTCTAGACCCCCTCCAAAATGGCCACCACAGCCTCGAAAATGGAGCTTTTTAACTAGATTTAGTGAATTTTACTAAAGGATAGTTGTCCCCAAAAAATGAGCCTTTTTTTGCGCTCCTCCCCCTATCAAAAAATGTCTCAGAGGGAGGGGGTCCAAAGGGAGGATGTGTCTCCTCTTTGTTGCTGGGATTTGAAAGGGGCGCAGCGCCCCTCATCGCCAGAAAAAAAATCGGGGTCATTGAGTGTAGAGAAACTGCGCCAAGTGCTGATAAGAAAACATGTTTGCAGTCTCCGAAAAGACCTGGCACTTTAGACCATAATTTTTGAAAATATTACTGTTTGAAATGCAAATATGGGGTGGAAAAAGAGAGAAAATTGCATTTTTGCCGTTTTTTGCTCCGCCCCAGCATTGCCATGGTAACTGGGATCGGAGCTCAACTTGGTTTTTCTGAAAGACATTCACCCAGGGAATAAGTTGGCCAAGTAACATATCTGTATGATAATTAGTAATGAAATTAAAGCATTTTGAAATAGCCCTAGCACGTAATGGTGGAAAAGTTGCTACTTTTCACACATGTCGCAACCAGTAAAGGGTTAAACAAATGACAAAAAACAATAATTTGCTATAAATATACTTGATAAGTAATTATTAAGTAGTCTGTATCAATATGATAATTCATACCATCTAAATAAGCTGTATGTTCAATTTATATATTATGTTAATTAATTTTTAAAAATCTTGAACAATATATTTTATTGTGTATAATTCACCTAACAATTAAAAATCACTTCTTCAACAAAAAATGTATGTGTGGTCACTTTCTTGTTCTATGGAAAATGGTCGGTAGAATGCTTGGTGATAGCAATAATCATTACTTTTTGAATATACAAAAGATTGTGAAAGCAGATAAATGGACATTGTTTATTTAGCCTGAGTTAACCATAGCATGTGGCATGTGCTGACTGTTTTATTGCTTTATAATGACGGTCAGTGTTATTATAATGATTAGACGCCTGATTATGATAAGCCAACTGCTCCATTGGAGCGATTTTTGGAGTAACTTTGTAGGACTGTGATCTTTTGTTAAAAAATTATGTACACACGTTACCGAATACATGTACATGTGTATAACTAAACAGTACAACCAAAATATTACAGTAAAGTGTTATTTTTTTCTTTTATGTTTAATCAGAGTCAAAGATAACAGGGTAAAAATCATGTCCCATAAAATCGGTATATACAGTGTAACCTCTGCAGAGCGACTTTCGGCGGAGTTTGAAAAAAGTGTCGCTCTGTAGAGGTAGACTTTTTCTACTGATCACGAAAAATGGCCGTTTTCGGTATGGAAAACTGGCAGTTATCCGTTCCCTAATGTAAATACAGTTATTAGCGGACCCTGATCGACAAAAGTAAACAGTTTTAATATGATTACAAAGTTTTTAAGATAAATCATTATAACCGTTCAAAATTCCTAGCATGATGGTTAATTTTACGCAAAAGAAAGCAATGCACTAGGGAAATTGTTTCTGGTACCGTCAAATTTGTTTTTTATACCTGTCTAATGGCAAATAATATTTAGCATGAATTATCATCGTCTTTTCGGGAGTAAATGTCTGATTAGGCTCTTAAACCTCGAATTAACTTAAAACAGAATTTATTCCATCGAAGCTTTTAATAATTAGTACAATAACAAATAAGTTTTCATTTACTATCGTCAACTAGCTGGGCATGTGTACGACTGATATTTGATGACGTCAGCCTACCAAACAAAGCGCTCTTCATCTTAGATCCATTCGTTGGTGTCTTGGAAACCATATGTCACTTGTTTATTAACCCCTGTTAGTCAAATGATTTAACAACATGACACCTTAGGGTAGTATTATACGGTTAAGGGTATCTTCCGGTCATAGATAATTATTGATTATTCAATATTGATATAAACCTTGCTAGACTTAGTGTCGCTGTACAGAGGTAAAAAATGAACAAAGGTAATTTATCTCTATGGCTGTTTACCGCTCTGCGGAGGTGTCGTTCAGTAGAGGTAAATCATAGTGCAAAATCGACGGGGGAATTCTAATATGCCGCTCGTTGGAGGTTGCCGCTCATTAGAGGTGCCGTTAGCTGAGGTTATACTGTATTTTCTTACAGATACGCAGTGAAAGCAACAGAAAAATTGTTTCTTTGATCAAATTTACCGATAGCTTCAAATTTTGATTATTCTATTATAACTTTGTCAATTTAATTTAACAACAATACGCAAATATATGCTGCCAAAAATAACTTTGACAAAATTACGATAGTCCTTTTTTCAGTAATAAGTAGATCACTAATCTTTGTATATGACCCGGGCATTTGGTTCGAGGTATCAATTTAAAATAGTGATCTTGTTTTATTACATTACCATTTGTCACAAAATGCCTGTAAATAGTATATTTCATCATTTACTGCGATTGAATTCATTTTAATCCTTTGTTTGGTTACAAATTTACACATGTTTGACATTGTTAAGATGCGTTTCGTGTTGGCATATTTTCACACTCTTTGATGTTTTATTACACAGCAATGTCTTATTTGCAATGTTTCAGTGTGTGATTGTAGCATTCAGTTTGATTTAATTGTTTATATGATCATTATGGTTAAAACAAGAATGACCTTAGTCCTAGTTTTTATTTGTCCACTAAATAATTATAATCAAAAGAAAATGGTCCATTCAAAAAAATATTGGCAAATGCAGAGAAGCTTGTTCTTTTGTTTACTACATGTATAACACATTCACCTATTTTTAAAATTGCACTATCTTTAAATTGTTTCCTTTTAGACAGTTTAAATTGATGATTTTACACAACTTATTTTTTTTCCAAAATAAGCTTGTCGATATCATGTGGAATGTCGGTGATTTCATGTGAAATGTCGGCGATTTTTATTGGATTATTTCAAACCATTGAGCTGAGACATTTAACATATTTTAATTTGTAAATGTAAAATGTTTAAATTTGGAGAATTTACTCACGAAAATTGACAATTTTACAAACGTTTCTGTGTGCGTTTTTTTCTCCAAGATTGAGCATTGAAAACCTGAGACAACCCGTTTGACTGATACTCCATAAACAATGACCAGGTCATAGAGCAAAGGAGTAGGTGCATTTACCCCCAAATTTGCCCTGTTGCCAAAGTGGTTCAAATTATGTCATATGATAGGGAAATGAATAAGTTACCCAGAATTAACATTTTTAATTGAATTCTGTGAAGTCTGTTACCATGGCAACAGAATAAAGTAAATTAATATATGGTTGCCATGGTAACCAATTTCAGAAATTGAAAATCTTTTATTTTTTGTAAAGCAAGTCCTTTTGCAATTCTAAAGAAAGCTTATTCAAACATTATGTTGATGTAATAATATTAAATTAACAACACAAAACTCTGACCTCATTTATTGTATTATTCTTTACCATGGAAACAAAATAAATGTATTCTATACTAAGAAATAACATGTTTAAGATAGAATGTTATATTCTCACTAACAATTTAAAGTTTGAAGTTGAAGTTTTGATTTTGACTGTATGCCTAGTTCCTAATGTTCTGGTTATCCCATCTATGTTTGAGAAAATTTAATTGAAGAAATACATTTTTAGTTGATAGGTTCTCGTTGCCATGGAAACTTTATTATTTTTACTAAAACTATGATATTGGAACATATATAGTTTTTAAATAATTTTGATTCTAAATTTTATCACATTTACCACATAATTGAATTAAAACAGCAAAAATAATACATAAGCACTGACTTAGTTACCTGTTGCTAAGGTCGTTTCTAAGGCAACAAATATCCCAGTTTTTGAGCATTACAAAATGTTACTTAAATCTGTCAGAGGAGGATGTATCATGCAAATAGGCAAAAAAACAGTATTGAAGTTAAAAGTACTTAATTATTATATAGTATCAGTATGCAAACATTACATTACATTATTTATATCTTTTTATGAATGGTTGCCATGAAAACAAAATTATTAAATATAGTTCTAAAAATGAGATTCAGTCATTGCTACAATACTGCATAAGCTAAATTAATGAAATTTGGTATGCAAGATGTGCACAGTATGTAGACCACAATCAAATACTATTCTTCTCTATTGGAAGCTGTGGTTGCTATGGTAACAAAAAATGAAAATATAACGATTTGAAATACAACTATCAAGATTATGAAACCTGATTTTTTACAAATTCTTTCATAGAAATTAAAGAGATCAGATCAAAATGAAATCAAATTTGTTTTAATTTCTCACATAAATAAGTTCAAAATGTGCAAAAAGAGTAAATCAATGCTAATAGGATAGCAAGTTACAATAGAGTTAAGGTGAGGAAAACTGCATAACAGATTTAGCTTCCAAGCTTTCAAACAGGATGACACCACTGGGATGTTAGGTTCACCCTTGTTAATAGTATAACATGGTTTTAACAATATTTTCTACAAATTGCATAGCATTTTGTGATAAATGAATGACCTAATATGAGCATGTTTGAATAAAGAAAAAAATATATGAAAAAGGTAAAAAAGATATACAGTGATACCTTTACTTTTTCTTATTTAAGACAGTTATTAAACATCATATTAAAGCAGATTCAGCATTTGATAGAAGAAATGGTCTAGGTAGTTGAGAATATAATTCAGCAGTGGTATCATTTTAATTGTTGAAAGAATGTGAATACATAATCACTTAGCTCACATTGTGCTCAACAATGATACAAATTATACAAAAAAGTTTAATCATCACAAAGAGTCCTCACATAGATGTCATCTTTTATGAAAATCCTGAATGAACCCAGTCATTCCCTGTACAGAGGTTAAAGAAACATGATCCTTTTCACACCAATGTTATACAAAATATCAAGTGAAAATGATTTTCACTTTTTACCATGTGAAATAAAAAAAATATCAAGCACTTGCAGGATGTCCATGCAAGAAATTACATTTTTCATGAGGCAATTATCAAGCTGCAGTCATATGTTAAGACATATTACTTCATATGACTTTTTATGAGAGCCCAGATAGACTTTTATAGTTGATCTTTTGCAACATTCAGTTAGTCATATAGCATTAAACTTGTATAGATGTGGAACAAAGATCTTTTATCTGCCATACTTGTGTCTTCTAATTCATATTATTGAAATTGTCCAAATCAGGGATTACTTAATTAATAAATTATACTAATGGATTAAATATAAAGTATACACTGATATTAAAGTAAAACTGTACATCATGATGTACAAAACATAATACAAAATTCTTCTATATTTTTACTCATAACCATGGAAGTCAGATTTTTATCTGAATCTTGTACATAACATCATTAGTGTAAAAATACTCATTGTGTAAATACCAGATTGTATCATTTTTGTAGGGTTTTTGACCAACTTGTTTGACTCATTTGTTTTGCTGAAGGAAAAGCAAATACTTTCATTCCACTACTTTTTGGCAGTTTTTGTATTTGATAAAGTTACAAATAGTACATTTTTTAAAAACATTAATTCAGGGGTGTGACACTTCCGCGGATCGGCGGATTTCCGCGTTTTGGAAAATCCTGGCAACTATTTTTTGAAAATTGCGAAATTTCCGCGGAAAAGCAAAAAAAAGCGAAAATTTTGACGGCCGAAATACTAACGGTTCCGCTGATATTAACGAACACTAAATATTAGCATAAATCTGACAATCGCGCATCCTATGACTGTAAAGAAGACAATAATGCGTTTCTTTCATAAATATCAATAGACAATGTCATGCGTTCACCCTTTCACGATTAGCAAACGACATTGCGCTTCTACGCTCATCGATAAAATACATTAATTTGTTCTATAATAGTTGGTTAGTTTTTTCCCACAAAATATGAACGAACAGAGTTATGTTTTAACTTTAGAAAAATAAAACGATAAAATGGCAGTGTGAATGACAAGTATCAGTAAATTTGAACACACATTTTTTGTGCAATCGATGATAGCCTTTCCCTTCATTACCGGCAATTATTTGTTTAACATGTAGTCAACAATTAAAAAAACTAGGTCACGCTTGTTTTAAGAAATTATTCTGAATAACAATCAAATCAAATTAGACTCAATTATTCACTATAAAGCATACGCTATCAAACATCGACTAAGTCAGCCGTTTCGCATTAAGTTAAGCAATTATTGAGAAAATATGTCACATGAAATTTATGTTGCAGCACTCAAAAAGTTTGTTTAAAAATGTAAACTTCAACCTTTCACGGACTTTAAATCAGAAGTTTTTTTAATAACAAGTTCGTTAATAAGTAAATATTTGTGATGAGTTTTACCTGGTAATTCTTATCCGTGAATTACGTTACTGTAGTGAATCAATTATTAACATTGTCTAAAATTAAAATACAAACCATGTGTGACACCTATGATGAGTTTTTTTTCAATTCATTGATCATTTCTACCTATCAAACAACCAACACATAACAAGAACAAATATGTATATCAAACATAATAAGGACGAAACAAGTAGATTATAGACTATTTTATTGGCTTTTTTCTTTTAGAAAAAATCCTTTCCCTGTCAAAAAGTATAGATAATGATAAGCATGACATACTTTAACATTGAAATATCGATACAAAATGTCATACCCTTTCCTAAAAGTATTCAAACTACGGTGTCAAAATATTGAAAGGATAGTGTAGTACAATAGTGTGTATTTATATGTACTAATGGTAACGTAATTCACATAAATTTTATTTTATATGGCCTGAATCTATAAAAGTAAATACTGTTAACTAGAGATATAAAATGGAAAAATCTCTTTAATGTATAGTTCATTTGTGCTAATTTTTAGATTTTAAGCAGTAGATTGGATGACTTCGGACTTTTATATAATTGAAACCTTTGTACGACATACGCAGTTTTATAAAATTTCAAAATGCCTTTTAAAATACATTGCAAAATGATTAATACGCAAGCTGTGATAACAAATAAATGTCTACAACACTGAATACGTAGTAAATACTTGATAAAGCTGTAAAAGGACATATCATGGAGAACCATAATGTCGCTAATTTAAGAAAAGAACGGTAACGTAATTCACAATATATTTGTACAAAACTTCTTTCATGTTTGAAAATGTTCTATATTGCTGACACTCTAACTTATTTTAACAATAGAGAAATCCTTGTTCTGCCAATGATGAAAACTAACTTATTGGTCAATATGTATAATTTATTATTAGTTAACGAGTTTGCAAACACAATTTTGCAAACTGTTAACAATGATTTAAATGGAGGGGCATATTTTCTGTTATATGAAATATTTTCATATTTTACATACGAGGCATAATTGGAAGCCTGCAGTTTATACATGATTTATTTCTGTTTCATGGGACTAAACGTAAAAGAACATCACTCAATACTCCTTGTCAAGATTGATTTGAAGCTTTAAAAAATATATTTGATGCATGAAAAATAAGTTTACATGTAACATGTTTCAACACTTCTAGTATATTGAACTTGAAGCATTCCGACGTCAGCGTTGAGTAACGATGATGTAACTTCTTATTGTAAAGACAAGTGCATGGTTTTCTCACTCCACATAATCACCAATTTAGTTATAACATATTTTATTGCCTACATGTAATTATTATGGTAATTATTACCAACGTTCTTATACATAGAATATACATAACAGTATCTTAGCCCACAGTATGTCTGCCCACAAGTTTGCACTGCTGGTTGTCTCTTGCGTCAAGTGTTGATAAATTTGAACTGTAGCACGGACAATTTTACATCTAGATTCTCTATCTTCTTGTCTGCCTTCTTCACAGAACATGTAGTTTTTCAGCTACCCATTCTCTGTGAACTTCATGTTTACTACCATGTCAGAATATCTCCTTCTCTACATAAAAGGAATTGGGCACTGCTACCATTTTAATTAAATCGCATAATCCATCTGCCTTATAATCAATTCTCGCTACATTTAGATTAGTGTTACAACGATCTGCAACTTTGCCTTTTATCGTCATGCGCCTCCTTTGGTTTTTGTTTTTATATATTGTATGGGTCCATAATTGTATACATTTTTTTCTCATTCTAAATATATTTGGACCTATGTTGGTTGTTAGTTTTTAAAATGTTTTAAAGTTTTAATTCAATTAATTTTCTCTTTTCAAGTAGCTTTAGCCATATTTTGGCTTTCTTCAATCTCTCTATGCCCTTTGCATCTAAACATTGCTTTTACCCACTGGCCAAACAAAATTAGAGCGATTGTGAATTACGTTACCGCTCTGTGAATTACGTTACCATTTAAAATGTGTGTCTAGCATGGACATATGAACAATACAAAATAATTGTTACTGTGTAACTAAAATAATGCCCTAGAAAAAACAACTGATACAAAACTGATTTATCTATTATGCACTTGTATGATGAAACTATTTAAGAAACATACATGACTCACATTCATCATAAAATATTCGTAAAAGTCTCTTACTTATGCAATTTCCTTCTTCAAAAACTTTCAAAATATTGACACCTCAATGTTCTTAGGTGTTGCTGTAAATTTAACCTGTTATAATTGACCCTGGGTCCTAATTTCGGCGACTAACTGATATTTGCGGTAACGTAATTCACAATAACGTAATTCACGAATCGATTGTTTATTGGGCTGTTTATTTAATTGCATCAAGGTAATGTTAATTCATTTGGTTATTACTTAAGTTTATAAGAGGGTAGTTTAGATGGAATTTAGTAAGTGGATATAGGTAATGTTAGTGTGTATGAAAACAGCTAGTAACGTAATTCACTAAACCTAGGTTTTATTGAGTGCATACCGTTCTGAGGAGATGTGTGGATTATACAATTAATTAACAACCAATCTCATTTGTCAATTGTATGCTACATACATTGAGTAGTTCCCAGAAGATAAATACATATATATAATGCAATGAACATCATGCTAGCAAGCCTGTGGAAAATGGTAACGTAATTCATGTGAATTTGTGGGACAGCGAAGTCAATGCGAAAATATTTTTATGATGTAAGTTGTGGAAGTTCAAACTATTGCAGTTGTTTGGCCTATGTGTATGCTTTATGATGAAAGTTAGAATTCTCATTCCTTGAGCAGAATAGGGCGACAATAAATCTGAATATCAATTGACCCAAACAGTGGGACAAGGTATTTTGATGAATATGCAACATTCCCGCTGAGTAAAATTATCATCTAGTAATGGTTATGTTTATAAATGTATATGTTTTCGGTAAAGACATATGTCTCCTAGGTAAAGGACAAATTTGGTAATAAACCATGCTATATTCTTAGTAAAAATACTATGTGACATGATATTTTTGCAATTGCTTAACTTAACGCGAAACGGCTGAAGTGTGAAAACTTGCCGACACGTATTCGTTATCGAACAAAGGATTAATATTGATTTCAATTGCTACAAACAATTAAAATATAGACTCTCACGATATGCATGACATTTTGTTACGTAATATTTGAGAACTCTGTGGTCGGCTATAAGTAAATTAACTCTTAATAAATAACTGATCGTATGATTACGGGCGTTGCACCGTAACGTTTAAGCATGTTGCACGACTGAGTAAAATTATGCGATCTTATCAACTTTCGATTTCGCCGAAAACTCGGCCATAAGTTTTTATTTCAACTTTGCCGAAGAAATCGGCCTAAATTTTTGTTTTTTTGCCGAAAAATCGTCCCATTCTCTCAATTTTGCCGAAAAAAATCGGCATTTTTTATTTTTTTATTTGACGCTAAAGAGAACATGGAATCGGAAGCCGGACAAAAGGTCCCATGGACAAAAAGTCCCATGTCATTTTTGACACGGGTGGACAAAAGTCCTATGTAGTTATGCCACCCTGGACAAAAAGTCCCATCTCAGTATGTCAAGGTTGGACAAAAAGTCCCACCTCAGTATGTCAAGGTTGGACAAAAAGTCCCATCTCATCTCTGTTTCGTCCCATATTTTATATGACTTAAACAATTAACAAAGTTATGATTTGTACTCAATGACCACACTCTACTTGTTAACTTTTATGTTATGCAAATAAAATCAATTAAATGTTGCAGTCAAACTTATCACAATAACTTGAAAATGTTATTGTTTGTCACAACAATAAAAAAACAAAGCTAGATGAAAATCAATTAAGATCCATTCAACAAGATAAGTAGTAATACACTGGAACCCCTCTATTAAGACCACTGACCATTCTTTTAAAAAGTGGTCTTATTAGCGGGGTGGTCTTATTAGCAGATAAATTGGTCTAGCATAATTCATAGTACAAAGATTGCCTGACATATACATTTTTTTGTAACTAGGAATTGGCAATCAGTTATGCTTATTATGAATTAAATAAGTTTATCAGCTTTAAAAAATCATCTGAAGACATCTGGATAAGATAGAAGTTGTTATTACAACTATTAGAATTAATTGATAGATGGAGACAGTCCACCTATCACTGGGACAAAATATAACAATAAAAATGTTTAATTTTAACAGTTTGCATTAAATGATAATATATTCTATTGATCACCTAACTATGGGACTTAAATGAACAAGGACCTCATCATCACATGAGTCAAATTGAGATGGTACCAGTTGTTCAGTCTGTAAAATTGACATGGGACTTTTTGTCCACCCCTGTCTAACTTAGATGGGACTTTTTGTCCAGGGTGGCAAAACTAGATGGGACTTTTTGTCCACCCCTTTCAAAAATGACATGGGACTTTTTGTCTGTGGGACCTTTTGTCCTACTATCCATGGAATCATGAAACTTTTGTCTCATTTAGTTTGTGCCCGGGGATCGTAATATGTTGTGTGGATGTGTGTGAAACCAATCTAAATCAAGACAAGTTGGAAAATGTATACAAAAATTCTAACCATTATAATTATTATTTAAATCAATATGCTAAAATTGATACATAATTCACCATAACAGTTTAAGACTCAGACCTTCAAGTGATTTAACTACACTTATGTGCTAATTGACCTTACGCCAGAATACCTATGCTCCGCCCACCGATACACGTGGTACATTGTCCGACATTATCAGGGATTAATCTATGTCCCTAACCATTATCTATGTTTTGAAAGTAACAGGTTCAAATGCATGCTATTTACTTACTTGTCGTCCGATTTCGATAAACTTAATATTTTTGAAAAGGGCATTATCTCATCTATCAAATGATACATTATTTATGAATATCCATTCATAAATATTCAAATTAAATGTGAGTCCATTTGCTCTAACAAAAAATATACGCACAAAGAATGAGCAAGTTGAAAGAATACACTTAAATTTGAAAGCTGGTAATAGTCGTTTGGATGTACGGATTTTAAACAGTAAAACATGCAAAAAATATTACATTACGTTAGCTATCAAATGATGTAGAGTTAATTAAATTATGTCGAGAAATAAAAAAGTTAAGGGGTGGGTATTAGGGGCTATCTAGACGGAGTTGTGTTCAAATACATGCATATCATTTACGAGATATCATATTTCCTAAAGATTAATTTGTCTGAAAATGGCATTGTCATAACTTTCAAATGATTCCATTTTTTATACGCCCGTTTTGAAAAAACGGACGTATTATGTTATGCTGTTGTCCATCTGTCCGTCCGTGGACAATTGCTTGTTCGGATGATAACTCAAGAAAGGATGTACCTAGGTTCCTCAAATTTTATGTGTGGATAGCCCTTGGGTGGAGGTGGTTCCCTATTGATTTTGAGACCCCAGGGTCAAAGGTCAAGGTCACTGGGACTTAAAATAGGTAAAACTTGTCCGGACAATAACTGAACCACCAATGTACCTAGGTTCACCAAATTTAATGTAAGAGTAGCCCATGTGTCGAAGATGTTCCCTATTGGTTTTGGGGCCCCTTGATCAAAGGTCAAGGTCACAGTGGCATCATATTGGAAAAAACTTGTCCTGACAATAACTTAACAACCAATCTACCTAGGTTCACCAAATTTTATGTGAGAAGTGTCAAGGATGTTCCCAATCGGTTTTGGGGCCCCTGGGTCAAAGGTCAAGGTCACAGGGACATCATATTGAAAAACCTTGTCCGGACAATAACTCAACAACGACTGTTAGGTTCACCAACTTTTATGTGAAGGTAGCCCATGTGTCAAGGATGTGCCTTACAGGTTTATGGGGCCCCAGGTTTAAAGGTCAAGGTCACAGTGGCATAATATGGAAAAACTTTGTCTGGACAATAACTGAACCACCAATGTACCTAGGTTCACCAAATTTTATGTGAGAGTACCCCATGTGTCAAGGATATGTCCTATTGATTTTGGGGCCCCAGGGTCAAAGGTCAAGGTCACAGTGGCATCATATTGAAAAACATTGTCCGGGTAATAACTCAACAATGACTGTACCTAGGTTCACCAAATTTCATGTGAGAGTAGCCCATGTGTCAAGGATGTGCCTTATTAGTTTTGGTGAAACTGGGTCAAGTTTAAACCTTCAACCAGAAGATATCATATTACCAAGCAGTTACTTCAAACGTTCAATTAATATGTTAATAAAGTAAAAATGGCAAACAATGAAACACTTGTCCAGACAATAACTGAACCACAAATGTACCTAGGTTCACCAAATTTTATGTGAGGGTAGCCCTTGTGTTAAGGATATGCCCTATCGGTTTTGGGGCTCCTATGTCAAAGGTCAAGGTCACAGGGACATCATATTGTAAAACCTTGTCCGAACCATAACTCAACAATGACTTACCCTAGGTTCACCAAATTTTATTTGAAGGTAGCCCATGTGTCAAGGATGTGCCCTATAGGTTTATGGGGCCCCAGGTTCAAAATTCAAGGTCACAGTGGCATAATATGGAAAAACTTTGTCTGGACAATAACTGAACCACCAATGTATCTAGGTTCACCAAATTTTGTGTGAGAGTAGCCCATGTGTCAAGGATATGTCCTATTGATTTTGGGGCACCTGTGTCAAAGGTCAAGGTCACAGTGGCATCATATTGAAAAATATTGTCCTAGTAATAACTCAACAATGACTGTACCTAGGTTCACCAAATTTCATGTGAGAGTAGCCCATGTTCAAGGAGGTGCCTTATCAGTTTTGGGGAAACAGGGTCAAGTTTAAACCTTCAACCAGAAGATATCAAATTACCAAGCAGTGACTTCAAATGTTCAATAAATATGTTAATAAAGTCAAAATGGCAAACAATGAAACACTTGTCCAGACAATAACTGAATCACCAATGTACCTAGGTTCACCAAATTTTATGTGAGGGTAGCCCTTGTGTTAAGGATATGTCCTTTTGGTTTTGGGGCTCCTAGGTCAAAGGTCAAGGTCACAGGGGCATCATATAGAAAAACCTTGTTCGGACAATGACTCATCAACGACTGTACCTAGGTTCACTAAATTTTATGTGAAGGTAGCCCTTGTGTCAAGGATGTTCCCAATAGGTTTTGGGGCCCCAGGCCCAAAGGTCAAGGTCACAGAGGCATCATATGGTTAAACCTGGTCTAGCCAATAACTGAACCACCAATGTACCTAGGTTCACTAAATTTTATGTGAGAGTAGTCCATGTGTCATGGTTATGCCCTATTGGTTTTGGGGCCCCTGGGTCAAAGGTCAAGGTCACAGGGGCATCATATGGAAAAACATTGTCTGGGTAATAACTCAACAATGACTGTACCTAGGTTCACCAAATTTAATGTGAGAGTAGCCCATGTGTCAAGGATGTGCCTTATCAGTTTTGCGGAAACAGGGTCAAGTTTAAACCTTCAACCAGAAGATATCAAATTACCAAGCAGTGACTTCAAATGTTCAATTAATATGTTGATAAAGTCAAAATGGCAAACAATGAAACACTTGTCCAGACAATAACTGAACCACAAATGTACCTAGGTTCACCAAATTTTATGTGAGGGAAGCCCTTGTGTCAAGGATGTGCCCTATTGGTTTTGGGCCTCCTGGGTCAAAGGTCAAGGTCACAGGGGCATCAAATTGAAAAACCTTGTTCGGTCAATGACTCATTAACGACTCTACCTAGGTTCACAAAATTTTATGTGAATGTAGCCCTTGTGTCAAGGATTTTCCCAATAGGTTTTGGGGCCCCAGGCCCAAAGGTCAAGGTCACAGAGGCATCATATAGATCAACCATGTTTGTACCTAAGTTCTCAAAATCTTTGCTTTGGATAGCCCTCCAATTAAGGATGGGACCTATTCTGAGATCCCGGGGTCATTGGTCAAGGTCACAGGGACTTCATATGAGATAGAACACAGCATGGACTGCACACGGGCATATAATGCCCCGCCCAGCGGAGCTCTTGTTATAATATCCATTGATATATATTAAAAATAAAGGTAGGTTCATTTGCTCCAACAAAAACATTATATGCGCAAAAATTATCAAAGAACGCATCTCACATTGAACTTTTGTAGAAATCCTTTATAAATCAGAAAACTGTTGGATATACACGAAAACAACTTTATATACATGTAATCCTTAAAATGGTGTATAGGTGATTAAATATGCTGAGAAATAAAAAGTTAAGGGGTGGGTCCATAGATCTTTGTGGTACATTTTGGGGGTAAACATGCATGAAAAATGTAATTTTTAACCTGATTTATTACATACTTCAATTGTATTTATTGTCGTCAAATTGTTATGTAGTTTATACTTTTATCACAGTATCTACAGACCCCATGTGTACATATGATGACCATTCTAATTTGTTTTATTGAGTTTATTTTGTAACTTTCACTGAGAACCCTATATAACTGTACATAAGGTCCATGCTAACACATAGGAAATTCGATGTCCGTCAAGACCAGATGTCGGACAAAATGGAGGCCGATAATCCGCTTATCTTAGATAAGCATCAGGGTATCAAATGCCGGACGCTGATTGGCTGATAGGAGCTGTCAATCAAATTCTGGCATAAGGTCAATTAAGTCACTGACAGATGCTTTCATTTGCATTATACAATAATATTAAGTGAATGTTGATTGTTTCAAAATCATGCATCATTTGAAGGACTTGTTTTAGTAAACAAAATCTTCGTACTCATTGTCGTTTGGTAGGGACTCATTGTCTCAAAATATGTGAGTCCCGTAGACTCATGTTATCCAGCTTCAAAATAAATCACTGCCTGTCATCAAATGCCTAGGTTTTGTTAATTGTCAAGTCAGTTCAGTATGTGTAATTTATATGTCTATACTTGTAGAAATAAAATGTGTGTACTGTTATAAAAGTTATGAACCATTTTATTCATCCTACAAAAAGATTTGAAAACGTTTTACTTTCATTTTGTGCCAAATGAATGAGCCCTAATTGAATGAAGAATTGATTTTTTGTTGGTAAAAAAGTAAATACCAGGATCTTCCAGGGGGCAGTAGCGGCCCCGCTGATATTTCCTCTTTTTCACTAGCTCCCCTGTCACACCCCTGATTATGTACAAGTTGGTGAAATCAGAGCACAAGAAAATAAATTGTCATTCACAATAGCTTCATAAACAAGCTATTCATTGCAGCATATTTGCAGGCTAGCAGGGCTGTATTAAGAGTTGTTTTTTATACGCCCGTTTTGAAAAAACCAACGTATTATGTTATGATGTTGTCCGTCTGTCCGTCTGGCCGTCTGTCCATCCGTGGACAATTGCTTGTCCGGATGATAACTCAAGAAAGGATGTACCTAGGTTCCTCAAATTTTATGTGTGGATAGCCCTTGGGTGGAGGAGGTTTCCTATTGATTTTGAGACCCAAGGGTCAAAGGTCAAGGTCACTGGGACTTAAAATAGGTAAAAAACTTGTCCAGACAATAACTGAACTACCAATGTACCTAGGTTCACCAAATTTAATGTAAGAGTAGCTCATGTGTCAAAGATGTTCCCTATTGGTTTTGGGGCCCCTGGGTCAAAGGTCAAGGTCACAGTGGCATCATATGGGAAAAAACTTGTCCTGACAATAACTGAACAACCAATCTACCTAGGTTCACCAAATTTTATGTGAGAGTAGCCCATGTATCAAGGGTGTTCCCAATTGGTTTTGGGGCCCCTGGGTCAAAGGTCAAGGTCACAGGGGCATCATATTGAAAAACCTTGTCCGGACGATAACTCAACAACGACTGTACCTAGGTTCACCAAATTTTATGTGAAGGTAGCCCATGTGTCGAGGATGTGCCCTACAGGTTTATGGGGCCCCAGGTTCAAAGGTCAAGGTCACAGTGGCATAATATGGAAAAACTTTGTCCGGACAATAACTGAACCACCAATGTACCTAGGTTCACCAAATTTTATGTGAGAGTAGCCCATGTGTCAAGGATATGCCCTATATGTTTTGGGGCTCCTGGGTCAAAGGTCAAGGTCACAGGGACATCATATTGAAAAACCTTGTCCGGACAATAACTCATCAACGACTACACCTAGGTTCACAAATTTTTTTTAAAGGTAGCCCTTGTGTCAAGGATGTTCCCTGTAGGTTTTGGGGCCCCAGGCCCAAAGGTCAAGGTCACAGAGGCACCATATTGAAAAACCTAGTCCAGACAATAACTGAACCACCAATGTACCTAGGTTCACTAAATTTTATGTGAGAGTAGCCAATGTGTCAAAGTTATGCCCTATTGGATTTGGGGCCCCTGGGTCAAAGGTCAAGGTCACTGTGGCATCATATTGAAAAACATTGTCCAGATAATAACTCAACAATGACTGTACATAGGTTCACCAAATTTTATGTGAGAGTAGCCCATGTGTCAAGGATGTTCTCTATTGTTTTTGGGGCCCCTGGGTCTAGTTTAAACCTTCAACCAGAAGATATCAAATTACCAAGCTGTGACTTCAAATGTTCAATCAATATATTAATAAAGTCAAAATGGCAAACAATAAAAAACTTGTCTAGACAATAACTGAACCACCAATGTACCTAGGTTGATTAAATTTTATGTGAGAGTAGCCCATGTGTCAAGAATATGCCCTACTGGTTTTGGGGCCACTGGGTCAAAGGTCAAGGTCACAGGGTCATCATATTGAAAAACCTTGTCCAGACAGTAACTCAACAACGACTGTACCTAGGTTCACAAAATTTTATGTGAATGTAGCCCTTGTGTCAAGGATGTGCCCTATAGGGTTCAAAGGTCAAGGTCACAGAGGCATCATATTGAGAAACATTGTCCAGGTAATAACTCAACAATGACTGTACCTAGGTTCACCAAATTTCATGTGAGAGTAGCCCACGTGTCAAGGATGTTCCCTATTGGTTTTGGGGCCCCTGGGTCAAGTTTAATACATCTACCAGAAGATATCAAATTACCAAGCAGTGACTTCAAATGTTCAATCAATATGTTAATAAAGTCAAAATGGCAAACAATGGAAATAATGCTATATTTAATAAGTAACATGAATTTACTATGTGAGAGTAGCCCATGTGTCAATGGAAATAATGCTATATTTAATAAGTGACATGAATTTATTCGACCACGCCTGTATGCTACAATAGGAGCCTCTTCAAACACCTTTTTCATGGCCCCTACTACAAATGGTGTAGATATGGTCAAAGTAAAAAGTGACCTTGTTGAGTGGGAAAGACGAATGAGGTTGAAAGAGTATTTCTATGGAAAGGAGAAAGATGATGAACCAGAGGAGAAACCGTGGTTTAAAAAGGATAGTGTTTTTACCCCAGAACCCGGAAGAGATAAGTACCTGGATTCGTTTATAGACAAAGTAAAAAAGGAGGTAATACATGGGGTAAAAGAACATGTACAGCCAAACTTGACGAAGGACGAGAAAAAGGCAATAACATCTTTGTTAAATGATCCTTCTATTGTGATCAGACCAGCTGATAAGGGATCGGGGATAGTCGTAGAAGATGCAGAGAGCTACATTAAAAAGCTTGAGCAAGAAATTGGCAATTGTGACACGTACCAACTGTCCGATGGTAATGGTCAACCAGAAGCAGAAAGATCTGTAAAGAAAGTAGCTAACCGCCTTTACAAAGAAGTTCACATTTGTGTGGAGCTGAGGAACTACCTTATCCCAAAGCACACAACCCAAGCTAAGCTGAAAGGTAATCCCAAGATACATAAAGAGGGGAACCCAATGAGGACAATTGTGAATGGTATTGGCACGGCAACAGAAAGCATGGCAGGAGTAGCAGAGAGAGAATTAAATGAATTTGTTGAGAACACACCAAGTTATGTTCGCGATACAACCGATTTTCTTAACAAACTCAATGAAATTCAAGAACCGCTACCAGAAGGTGCTATTATGTTTTGCTTTGATGTGATCAAGCTTTATCCATCCATACCAAGACAAAAGGGCTTATCAGCATGTGAAGATGCACTACAACAGAGAACGGACCAGTCAATACCAACAGAAGCGGTTGTAGAAATGGTTAAGACAGTGCTAGACAACAACATCATTGAGTTCAATGGCAAAGAATATAAACAGGTACGAGGGGTTGCCATTGGCTCTAAGCTGGGAAGGAATTTTGCCTGCTGTTACATGCGGAAATGGGATGAAGAGTTGTCCGTATCCGTTGCAACCACTTTTCTACAAAAGGTTTATTGATGATGGTTTTGGGATCTGGACCCATAGTCTGAAGCAGCTTGAGATGTTCCTGGAATATGCCAACAACATTGATACGAGCATTCAAGTAAAAATGCGATCAAGTACTGAAAAGATTGAATTCTTAGACACAATGGTAAGCCTAAATGAAGAAAGAAAGTTGAAGACAGATTTGTATACCAAACCAACAGATAAGCACATGTACATCAATTATAAGTCAGATCATCCAACCAATGTTAAAAAGTCAATACCGTATGGTCTTGGTATACGTCTGAAAAGAATATGCACAGATGAAAAAGACTATTGGAAACATCGCAAGCGACTGAAACACAACTTACGAAGACGAGGCTACAGCGGCAAATTCCTTGAACAAAAATTGAAGAAAGCTGACAACTTGAGCAGAGTTAGCACCCTACAGAATAGCAAAAAGAAGGCAAAAATGGAAAGAGTGCCGTTGGTCCTGACTTTCTCAAAACATCTACCTGATATCCGAAGTATAATTCAGAGAAATCTACCCGAACTGCACAGGTCAGGGGCCATGAAAAAGGTGTTTGAAGAGGCTCCTATTGTAGCATACAGGCGTGGTCGAAATCTTGGGGACACTCTCGTGCACTGGAAAACCAACAGGATAATAAGGGAAGTTTCCAACCAAACGATGGAATGCCAGAAAAAATGTGTGGTTTGTGATATGCTGAAAAAGGGTATACACCGTTGTGATGATGAACTGAGCAAGCTAGCAGACAGAAAACAGAGGTGTGATGCATGGAATGTAGTGTACGGGATAAATTGTACTCGATGTGACAAGATTGTTTATGTGGGAGAGACTGGTCGTATGCTGAAAGACAGGTTAAAAGAGCACGAGGCAGATGTTAGACTGGGACGGGAAAAACCAATGGCCGAACACTTCAGTAATAATGGACATAGTGTGGAAGACAGGGCGTATGTGTACTGGAATGCATCCGAGATAAATCAAAGTGGTACAGAAAAATAAAGGAGCAGTCATGGATAGAGAGATGTGGTACAGAGTGCCCCCTTGGACTAAATACTAAGACAAAAATTGACTGTTTGTGGCAGTTTTGATTTAGTGGAAAAACATTTTCATCCCAAATAATATGCATGGGTTTTCAATTAATGGTACGGTAAAGTTCCGCTATTAAGACCACTTTTGTTATCTTAAAATCATGCGATATTTTACAATTATTAAGACCAAAATACTTAATTTGTGAACAAAAGGGTCTCTAAAATAAGACCGGTAATCTATTAAGACCACTGAGTTTGCTGGTCTCAATGGTGGAACTTTACTGTATTTGTAAATGGCACTATATTCTAATTTTGACAATTTGGCGCCAAAGTTCATGTCGTGACGTCAAGTTGACATCATGACGTCATTTCCTGTTTATTGACGTCGTTTCAAAATTTAAATGTGAAAACATGTAGTTAAAGTGTTTTGAATGCTTTGAAAAAGCCTTATAGGCGAAATATCAATAAAAAGAGTAAATTTACTGAGTTGAACATGAATTTAGTTCACTAAATTTTATGTGAGGGTAGCCCATGTGTCAAGGATGTTCCCTATTGGTTTTGAGGCCCCTGGGTCAAAGGTCAAGGTCACAGGGGCATCATTTGGAAAAACCTTGTCCGGACAATAACTAAACAATGATTGTACCCAGGTTAACCAAATTTAATGTGGATCAGCCCATTTGTCAAGATGTAATGTGTTGATAGCTCTTTGGTAGAGGATGTTCCCTTTTGATTTGGAGACCCCAGGGTCAAAAGTCAAAGTCACTGGGACTTATTTTATATTGAAACATTTTCCGGACAATAACTCAATGATGATTGTACCTAGGTTTACCGAATTTTATTTAAGGGTAGCCTAAATGTCTAGCATATGCCCCTTTGGTTTTAGGCCCCTGGGTTAAAGGTCAAAGTCACAAGGAAATCATGAGGAAAAACGTTGTCCAACAACCAACTTTATCTAAGATCACCAAATTTTATGTATCAATACTCTTTTACTCTTTGGGTCAAGGGTGAGAACTTTTGGTTCTGAGGCCCCAGGGTCAAGGTCACTGGAAGTTTGTATGGGCAAACTTTGTGCCGGTGATAACTGAACCATGGCTGTACCTAGGTTCTCAAAATCTTTGCTTTGGATAGCCCTCCAGTTAAGGATGGGACCTATTCTGAGATCCCGGGGTCATTGGTCAAGGTCACAGGGACTTCATATGAGATAGAACACAGCATGGACTGCACACGGGCGTATAATGCCCCGCCCAGCGGAGCTCTTGTTGTTATATTCATAAACAACTTTTCTTCCTATTGCATATTAGTCTAGTAAATACAGCTAAAAAAATAGGCTAACCTAGACAAAATTGCAACAGAATTTATTTTTGTACTACGTGTAAGTTCGTATTCATAGTAGTATCCAAAAAAAAGTTGCACTCAAAAATTCGAGGGGAAAGTCCTTTTTTGGGCAAACACTTTGAACATAAACAAAAATGTGGATTAGCTCCCTTTACAACTAGCTATTATCATATACAAATGAAAAACCATTTTGGATTAGCTCCCTTTATAACTATCTATTATCATTTACGAATGAAAACAATTGTAAAAATACAACTTACTATTCAAATTCTTTTTAAATACAAAATTCAAAAAGGGCATTTTTTATTTTTTTATTATAAATGTGTCAAAAAAGATCCTAAAACGAGTCATTTATCTGGAATCTGCTTTACATGTATCTTTCGTCTGTTTGTACTATAACTAGTGCTTGTACTATTATTAGTATAACAATAATAAATAAGAGACATAATTGTTCAGTTTTGGGATAAAAGTACTAAAATAATATCTAAAAATGCGAACTTTTGGAATCAGATCGTATACAATTTTCAAAAATCATAATTGATAACAACTTTTAGTTTAAACTACAAATGTGTCTAAAAAAGTTTAAATATCATTGATATGAATGTAATTGTCATTCAATGAACAAATGTGATATAAGTACCAACACAATACCTGAAACTATGAATTTTTAGAATCAGCTTCTCGTGTATCGAATACAAAAACAGATTTAAAAGTCAACATATGCTTCCAAACAAGTGTTGTAGTTCATGCTACTACACGTATGTAATACAGATGAATAATAGGTATTACATAAATAAATATCTAAAATATCATTTGTTACTTTTGTTACTGTTTTTACACATGAAATTTTGTAACAGTATACATTTGTTACGGAATCACTTAAAGATATCTTCAGGGACAGACTATAACTTAGTCTTTACAGGCTGAACATTTCCATTAACAGACTCGCATCCCTACTCACATGGATTTAATACTGTGTTGTCCTTCTATATTGCGTCATATGTTTAAAACAAGCTTTTAATTTTGAACGCACGATGTTGCATTGACTACTTTAGTAGCAAACTACTGCAAAGGGAGGTTGTTCGTGTGGCCAATTCATGATGAACAATAGAGCATTATGATCTCTCGCCAGTTTTGGTGTCTACTTCCTTTGTGATGTCTATATATATTTGAACGGCTTCTTTGAACTCTGTGTAAGTTCTGGGAAGTTTTAAAATTACTGATTTTACAATGTAAATGATGTTAAAGTTTTCAGGCATCCAATTAAGGTATACATGAAAGATAGAGAAGTAAACACAGCATGGGACCTTTTTTAATTTAGCCGAGTCCCGTTCTCGACTTTCCTTACTTTGTCAGACCTGAAGATAATGTTTTGGTCAAATAGGTTAGTACGGTGGTACAACAAAACCAACAACAGTTTATAATGTTTAAATAATGACGGAGGAAACGCTACATGTAACTCATACACAAGAAAGTAAAAAATCGTTGAAGCTCAAATATATAGTGTGATGCTATTTTCATGTGTAAATGAAACAAATAACATATCAAGTGAATTAAGCTTAACTTGGTTATCATCTAGTTTTTTAAAACAATTTTATGAGATAACATTAATTTGGTGAGTTTAAAGTTTCATGATCAGCACTCAGACAACAAAAATATCGTGACACAAATTTAACACTAAACATTAGGGCTGCGTATCGTGGCCAAGGTCGCGATACGATACGTTTCGCGATATATGCCTCGCGATTACGATATTAATCGCGATACGATGTAGATTGTAAATTTGGTATAAATGCATAGACAAATTATGATATTTTTATCAAACAATCATAAAATTAAAAAAAGCGATAGCGTGGGTCGCGAAAATGTATGACATAACGAAATAATGATTGGAGGAATTTTATTTTTACGAAATGGAATACCACATTATGAATAATAAAATACAAATAACTTTATTTGTTGTAAAATAATGACAAAGTTGTATGTTTCTAGTGGAATTTAACGAATTAGTTTATTTAAAAATCAACTAATTATGTCCATTTAAACTGCCACACAACACGCTAATAATTAATAACAATTATCAGCTTATCGGCAAACATAAAAGAAAGTGTTATCTTCCTCAATCAATGTTCACCAAAGTTTGTCTCGTGTTTGTTAATTGCAACCGTTTGATTATGCAATCAATTTTATCGAGCCGTCATATATGTAGCACTATTGATTTTTTAGAGGACGCCTTACACATAAGTAATATTGTCTATGATTGTTACAAGCGTGGATAAAAATTAAATGCGTATTGCGGACTCTCGGCTGGATTTTGAGCGTCCAAATAATAAGTTGCTTGTAACTGCAATTTTATGTTCAATTATCTATTTTTAGTAATATTGCTATTGAAATTGCTATCAGACATTCGGTCTTGCGAGGTATCTTTTTAACGAACCGTCGGCGTTTAAGACGGACTCGGTCTTCGGCCCGGTAGCTAGATTCGAAGACTGAGGTACCCGTTTTATTTAGCAAAATGGATGTACCGTCGGCGTTTAATACGGACTCGGTCTTCGGCCCGGTAGCTATATTCGAAGACTGAGGTACCCGTTTAATTTAGCAAAATGGATGTAACGAAACCAAATGGCATAGAATATACGAAAAGTTGTCAAATTTGCTATATAGCCATATTTTCGGCGAGTGCGCCCGACGGGCCCAATAGATGATTGATATTGCACCATTTGCGTTCATGAGGGGCCAATGGCGCGCTCTAGACTGGACACTTAGTAAATATTGCAATTGCAAGTTAAATGCTATAGATACAAATGTATATAGTATATTTTGTTTTAACTGATTTCTTGTAAACTAAAAGACCCTCTGAATCGCGATTTTTTAGGACGCGATTCGATACACCCGTATCGGACAGTCGCGAATACGATCTCACGATGCATCGGTGAATCGTTACAGCTCTACTAAACATGATCAATTTTGGTCCTAACGCGCTACCGTAGTAAAATATTTCTATTTGTCAAGGTCGTCACCAAAAACGGTATTTTTAATGAATTTACTGTCATATATAAAATATATTAAATGTAGGTGTATATGTTCACATCGGAAAGTCAACTCAGATACAAAATACTACCGGCATCCATTTTTTTTTGTGACCCGAAAGCTATATTTACTGCGGGACAGAAGTACGGAAGCGTTGCAGCGCCTTGTAATATAAGTAGAAAATGCATTATTTAAAATTCATTTTTCATCACTTTCCCCTCTTTATTTGGAGTGCAACTTTTTTGTGTGTGTTATTGTATTGATGGTCTTTCGCACGGTATAATTATATTTTCTGTTGCAATTTTGTCTAGGTCAAAAGCTGTATTGACTGGACTATATTTATTTTGCATCATAGTTCTTAAAATCCTGTGAGGTTTAAGAAAGTTCTGAAAAATTGTCCCAGGCAGTTGTTAATATGAATGAGCCCAGCTGAATTTACTACTAGAAATTAGGGCTATCAAGTTTGTAATTTAGGATCTATGTATTTTATATCAAACCCTGACATGTATATGTAAAGATATACATGTTTGACAGAACAGCAGCAATTGGTTTCAATGCCAAGATATACCAATATTATAGCTATAATGCAAATTCTGTGAACATTTTAAAATCATCTAGATCTACATGTACCAGATTTCAGGACATTTACTGTATATCTCTGCTGATTTAAAAGCGAAAGTAGAAGTTAAATTCTGTTCCAGTAGCATATAACATGCAAAATTATCGCATCCATTTGTTCAATTGTTCTATGAGGATGTGACAAACACCATTTACTTTATATACAGAGAGACTAGTCAATCATACAGCCAATCTGCATAACGTAAAATAGACAGTGTAATCATAATTCCATGTTGATCTAAGTTCAAAGTCGCTGTGTACTGTATTGAACTTGTGTATTGACGTCATTCACTCCGTTTATGTCGGCTTCATGACTTATTCCACAGACTAAAATAAGATTTTGATATTAGACAGCTAGTCCATAACATCTCCGACTCCAGTATCCTCCATTTACTTCATATTTTTCCAAAAATGTTCAGCAATTTTACTTTGTTGACATATGCATGGAGGCTGCCATCTTGGTTCATGCATTCAAGCTAATGAGCTATTTTTAGCCCAAGATATTTAATTGAATTTAATGCTGATTACCAGTGATGTCCCCTTATAGTTGTGAATGTGAATAGTAAATACATTTAAAAGTATATGTTTAACACTTATGTTCTAATCTGAGGCTCGTAAACACTCAAATTTAGTTACAAAACCGTTGTTATGGACACCAGTACAAACTCGTCAAAGTGGCGTCCCTTGGATTTCAGTAGACTATTTTAAATTCTTTTTTTAAAAATTGAATATGAGTGCAAAATGACGAAGATTTAATATTTTGCTCAGTTTTTTTTATGATAAAATACACATTTCCTAAAAATTTCATATCTTCGCAATGCTGCACTCGTATTGAAAATTACAAAAGAAGAGGTCAAAATCAGTCAAAATTAGCGAAATTCGCCGCACCTGACCCTAATCAAGGATCCCGTAAGCAGTCAAAATGAACTTGAAAGTTTACATAATTTATATTTTCTTGAAGCTTAAAGATAGATCTATTTGCATGAGAAATATTATGATCGAAATCGTAAATTAAAAAATCGGCAATTTTACAGGGCCAAATTGCACCTACTCCTTTATTTAAGCAGTTAATTGTGGAGTGATATTGACCTTTCAGGCAAGCTGGGTTTAGTAGTGATAAATAGGTACCACAACACCCAACACTATCAGGGTGAAGTTTTTAATAACGTCGCTTTTTAATATGCCATCGGACGTCCAGGTCTATTTCTCCAAAAAGATGAAGCCAGACCACATTCCGCCCAGGCAACAATTTAATTTCTCAGGGCTTATAACATTAAGATTTTAGACTTGTTGTAATTTTAGTAGACTAAAATCCAAATGAACGTCTTTGGTACGTGTCTGACAGGCGCATACGTCAACGTCTTGGACAGTGTGTGACGTTCCAGGAACTAAACATTGAGGAATGGACAAGCATCCCACAATGTTTTGTATGACGTCCTATTGGTTCTTTAAGACTCAGGATTTTAGCAGTCGTGATTTCAAATTAGACGCACGCTCATTATCAAATCTTGTAAACTTTTTATCTCCTACTGGGCTTTTGATATTTTCTGTTAAAAAATCATTACATATTGTTTTACTGTTGAATACTTATCACAAATGATTGTTTTATTATCATGTTAAATTTAATACTATCAACATTAAACTTTGGATAATATGTATTTAAGTTTTTGTACCTTTTTGCGTTATAACTTTTTTGCTTAGTATATCTTTTGTGAAGCAAAACAACCTACATTTTTATTATGCAGCTCATTTTTAATATTAATCGGTTTAATAGTCAAGTTATAACACTGACCCTCGGAAATAAAAGAGGGAGTAAAAAATGACCCTCAGATTTTTGAAGAATGCAGAAACACTGAAATTATGTACTTTAATGATTGATATAGAAGCAACAGGCATTCATTGGATGGTTTAATTTTTTAGACCAACCAATTTCTTCATTTCCGTAATATATATCGCCCTAAATAGTTGAGGAGTTTGTTCCATCAGATTTAGGTTTTCATTAATCTTAGTGCTACTTCAAAGTTGTAATGTCAGTGACGTCTTTGATGAAGTTTATTAAACTTAAGCGACCGTGATCAAAGATGTTACCGACAATGCAGTCTCATATCAATTTTTGACACAAGTGTAGTCGATTACCATCTACAATTACAGCACCGTATTTAATCTAATAATGTTTCTTTTTATTTTACTCAATTAAACGCCCCTGTATAGTTGTTTAACCTACTTATTTTCATACAGAATTGCATTTGATGTGAAATAGCCTTTCAGTCATTTTCCCAAATTGTTCCAGCCAATAAATTGTTATTACAGGTAGTAATAAGAACAAAATTCTGTACTAGATCTAATTTAAACATTTCCAAATAAATATCTCGAAATCAACTTCTGTTGAATCACAGCAAAATCCCCAATTTATTTTTTCCGCTCTTTTCCCATGTAAAAGGGCCTTCCCTCTAGGAGTGAAAAAAACCCACTGCCACTAACAGTCAGTTTCACAAATCGTTTTCTACTTTTGACCACAGTCCAGTGTCTTTCCCTGTGCATTCCTAAACAACTACAGTTCAACATGTTTTAGAGCACAAAATCTACAGACACTGTTTTTTGTAGGGACTCGTTACATTGTTTCAAAATATGTGAGTCCCATGGACCTATGTTTCAAAATGAATCTCCGGACTAGAAAATATTCCTTCAGACTATAACTTTTTCCATAGGTTAGAGTCCGAAGGACTATAGTCAAAAAAAGTTTTTGGTGCAGACTGATCTCACATCTGTATCTTTAAGATGTTGCATGACACTTATTTATACCGTATTTTGACGTATAAAATATGCACTTTTTTACCTCCAAATCTGACTTCATTTTTTTATGCGTGTTTTACGCGTAAACAACGAAAAATCGCCAAGTCGTTGACAAAAATCGTCAAAATTTGCAAATGGCGTATTTTAAATAAGGGAGGTAATTCTGTACAGTCCGGACTGTGTATGGGTTAATGATAAAAACTAGCGATCGCGCTATTTGACCTGCCGATATTTCTTTCATTGTAACGTTGTGTACGTTGTTTGTTAGTTCAAAATTAGTTTTAATTAACAACTAAAATATGAAATGATTGCTCCATGTGTTTGTTGTTAATTTGTGTTAGTTTGTATAAATTCATGGGCTAAAAAGGTTTATTTTTAATCAAGCAATTACTCAATTTTACTCGCCACGCTTCATATTATATGATGTGTGAAAAAACAATCAGCTAACAAAAGAATTAAAATTTTCAATGTACAAACTTGACACATGTCAATTGTTAAATGTTTTGAAACCATTACAAGTTGGCAGTTAATTAATTTATAGAACAGAACAGAACAGAACAAATTTTTTATTTTCAACTCAGGTACATGTTGTACAGCAAGAGGAAAAGACAGATATAAATTAAACAATACATTGGTAACCTGTGGAAGGAAGAGATATAAATTTGCTAGTAATGTGCATGTATAAGAAAATATAGCAAACAATTGATGTCTCTAATGAGGTCACGATTACAATATTTGCAATTTAGCGTCGAGTGGTAAATAGCTGAGAGTTAAAATTTCCAACTCTTAAAACCAGCAATCAGCTCATAATTTATGTGACATTGTTGAAATACACTTTAAATAGGTTATACATGAGGTGTACAACATTTCAACAAAAAGTGAGAAGGAAAATCAACTACAACAAAACGATAAGAATAGTCAGCCATAGCTATAGGTAGTGGACATCATAATTTTAAAAAAGAGATATGAATGTCAGAGTTATGTATGATATGAGTAATACATGCGATTAAATAATAATAATCAAAGTTACAGAAAGTTGTCTTAACTATTATAAATGGGCATATAATTCAATTCTAATATATGTTTTAACAAAAGTTAAACAATTTAATCAATGTGTTTGTCGGCTCTTTGTACCTTTGAACTCAGTAAAGCGTATCGGCTTCTTTGATGTTTTACCGCCAACCTTAATTCTATAGTGACGGTCGATGTCTTTGTAAATGATTGAGAGCTGTGTGGTTGGTTATAAGTAAATCAACAATAATTAACAAATACATCGACTGTCATTCTAAGTTAAAAACATGCATGTTAAGTAATTATTTTTTTTTGAATAAGCATTTTCGTATTTTTACACTAGTTGTCTTTTTCAAATCATACCATCAAAATTATTAAAGATAAATGTGTAAAGATATACATTTTTGGAAAGACAATTAGATTATGGATTTATTGATAACAATTTTATTATTGTGCTATTTTAATTTTTCAAAAAAATATAAGTTAAAGACATGCATGTTACATTTTTTTTAAGAAACAAACTTAGAGCACTGTAAATAAATGAAATTTACTGGAAGAAAAGCAATGATAATCCTAAAAACTAAAATGAACATTTTCAGTTACAGATAAATCTTCAGATATTGGGAGGACTTTATCTGATAAGGTCATAGAATGAAATGGGTTAAAACACAGATTAAAATTGAATTATATGCCCATATGTAATAAGATTTTTATTGATATATATATATACATGTATAAATATAAACAGTGTTAGTACACTGAACTGTTTGACCATGTTTGGCAATTGTTTGATAATGAGAACATCTCAAATTGACCTACCTTTTATTGATTATAATTTTAAATTTAACAATCAGTTATAGATAATTGATCGTAGGGTTAATAGGCCATAATGCTGTAATAGTATAGAGTATAATTTTGCAATCTTTGCAACTTTCGATTTGGCAGAAAAATCGGCCGAATTTTTTCCTTACGATTTTACCGAAAAATCGTCAAAAAGTTTTTTTCTTCAGATTTTGGTCATTTTTTTTTTAATGCGTGTTATACGCGAATGCGCATTTTATGCGTCAAAATACGGTATTGATATTGTTTAAAATTATATTTTCAACCTCTTCTTACTGATCCAAAACTAGAATTACCTTGCTCACTTAGTTATGTCTTTCATTACAGTTCTTATAGATCTACTTAGTGTTTTCTCTATAATGTCTTTGACCTTGTTAATGACCTCTTCTAAACACAACAGTAGGGTACTGACTTTGTTGAACTGTCTTTTTTGGACAGTACCTGTTCCTTTAAATTTGCTCACTAACCTTCTTATATAGTGTTTTGATGGTGTACTATTCTCTGGGTATAATTTATGTAATCTTAGAACTAATGAAGGGCAGAATTTCCCAATTTGTTGTATGATGTTATTGTTAATGTTTTTCACTAGTTTATAAACTAAATAGAATGCCATCTTATGGGCTGTCCTGTTGATGTTGCATGACAGCATTAAATGATTCTATCATTATTTGTGCAAATTAGCTTTCTAACAAGTTGTCAATTGTCTATCTACTTTAACTTTTGACAAAAATTTCTACTATTTCCTACTTTTTTCCTACTTTTTGGCAAAAAGGTTCCTACTTTTTTCCTACTTTTTGATGAGAGGCCACATGACAGCCTGCATCTAGATGCCTTGAAAAATCCTTGATTGCAAGGTGCAAAGTCGGATTTTAATCCAAGGATCCCTCTGTAACATCCCTCAGCCACAGCGCCTGATTGGTTAGATAAAGTATTAATCTTCAAGGTAATGAGTATATAATCGGTGGAAAGGCAACCCCAAGCCAATGGGGAATCTGGCTATATGCCCTAGAAAATCCATAATTGCAAGGTGCAAAGTCGGATTCCAATCCAAGGATCCTGCCAGAACATCCATCAGCGTCAGCGCCTGATTGGTTAGATAAAATATTATTTTTAAAGGTAATGAGTATATAATCGGTGGAAAGGCAACACCAAGCCAATGGGGGAAACTGGCTTGATGCCCTGGAAATCCATAATTGCAAGATGCAAAGTTTGATTCTAATCCAAGGATCCCACCAGAACATCCATCATTCAGCCGCACATTATTTTGTAATAAACCTAGTGCATAATTATGGTTTTTGTTAAGTATTTAATAATTTCATGGTGTTATATGTTTGTAATTTGGGTATATTTTAAGCTCATTTAGCCAGATAGTTTATATTGATTAAAAGAATTTTCACTGTAGTATTAACATCACAACTGGACTTATTAATTTAATTAAATTAACAATTTTAAGCAGTTTAAGATTGGTTAATTTAACTGGTCTAATCCAAAGTCGTAGTTTATTGTCCCAGGGTGATTGATTTAGTGATCATAAAAATTAACAAACAAGTAGGTCTTTAACTTTTTCTTAAAGGTATTTAGAGACTGGGCACACTTGAGTGAGTCCAGAAGGGAATTCCACAAGTTTGGCGCCGCATGGTTGAAACCACGATTACCAAAAGTAATTGTCCTAGACCGTGGGACTGTAATTGATAGTGAATTGCTAGAACGGAAGTCTATAGTATATAATATTAAAAATAACATCATTATTGTATTGATTGTGACGCAATATGCTAATAATTATCTTTGCACAGCCTATGAATAACATGCACTGTCAAGATATTTTGCAAAACAAAAAAGATATTTTGATGCTATTGATAGTGTTTTGATGAAAGCTACATGTTGATTGTTTGACAGGTAGGTCATCTCAAAATTACCCCCTGGCAATCCTTTATGACAACAGTTCTTAGTATATTTGTTTATGGAGATTGACTCAAAACCATGATCCACTATCTCCATGAGAGGTTAGAGTGATTTAAACTTGGCAAATAACATCCAAGGGGACAGTGTTTATCTAAGTGTCTTACATATGCTGAGATATTCCCTCTTCAATCATTCGATCAATCAAATCTGGGTTTATCTGCATCTGCTGCTGGTATCATAGGAACTTGGGTAGGCAGAAGGCAGCTAGTTCTTCTGATATCTGATCTCCATCAAACCCTTATCAGGGCAGTTTTCAGGTAGGACCACACATCTTCCACATCATTCTCAGATCTACTAGCAGCAATATTGTTAATATTTGTGTATTGTAGGGTATGGCTTCACCAGACACTGTAAGTAAATTGCAAAATCAAATCAAACAAGCAAGAAGTGTAATAGAACAACTAGAGACGGACAGACAACTTGCTATAGCTGAGGTATTGTTTTATAAATGTAACATTATTATATGCAGTGTCAAAGTTTTTTTATGAATGCTAGGCATATATGAAATAATGCGAAAATATCAGCAGGCTCTAAGGCATTTTTATCATGGACAGCTTTAGCTTTAGGGTGATGGTAAACTGAGATGACTTCATATCAGGCGGTTACAAGTCTTTATTTTACGTGAAAGTTTGAAAGAAACAACTTTGCTGAAATTGGCAAAACAGGCTTATACCACCCTTGCAGGTACCCATTAACACCTGTATGGAGTGAAGAAATTGCATGTAAATTTCATGCTGAAGTAAATCAGCAATGCCCATGATGGGGTTTGAACCTAGAATTTCTTGATCCCTGAGCATGAATCCCATTGCTGGACTAATGCTCCTAAGTAGACCATAGACACTGTTTATGATATAATATTGATATATATGATGGACTGGTAATAATTGGATAGCCAATTCTGCATTGTTTCTAATCCCATTCAAAACCTTCCTCTTTGTTTGCTTGAACAAAAACTTTATCCTACTAGTTCAGTACTGGGAAACCAGGAAGTGGTCTCGAAAGTTATTAATCTAAGTTGTAAGAACTTGTTTTTCTATCAAGCAAAACTTAATTAGTTTAAACTGACATATAATTTCACTGTAGGTAAAACAACAAGTACATGAAGAAATGGAAAGAAAAGATCAAGAACTACAAGAAATTAGATTCCAGACACATGGCATGATAGAACAGAACAAAGACTTAAAAGATAAACTTGAGAAAATGGAGAAAAGTGGTAAAATGTTTTATGGTTTAACTTAGCTACAACTTTAACTTTGTACTGCTTGCAGTCTCTTTGTTATTGTCCTACTAGTTAGCTCACTTGGTGATGTGTTTGACTGTCAACCTAGGTTTTTTTTGGTCAGATTTCTAAGTAACATATCTTTACAAGGTTTGACACAAGCAGTGTCCCGGGATTCCAAGAATCCCAAAAACTTGGGAGGAAAACTATTGATGCTAGAGCTAGAGATTCCTTAAGGATTCCTAGTAAGTAACCTGTTGTTACACAACTTTGAGTTCCCATGAATTGTTTATTGCAATAATTTGTGATTGCAAATCTGTATCTTTATTTTTTGTCTATCATTTCTTGTTGTTTGTTCTTGAACCTGTTAAGGCAGGTGTGAAGTTGGTTCTCCCTAGCACCTGATTTTAACCTTCAGTAACAATTCTAAGGCGAAAACCCCTTAGGTTTTTGTTTTGGTCATTTTTTTGTGGCATCCCTTTAAATTTTAAACACAAAAAAATTTAGTCTACAAAAATCTCTCCCTTTTGCTTTTGGCAGTGTGGTCGGTCTGTGCTTTTTTCTGTGTTGATATGCTCGCTTACACCCATTATAACTGTAAGTATGTATAATTTTGTTATATTATAGCAAGTGAACAGTTAGAGAAATCACGTGAGATTATAAAAAGGTTAAAAGATGAAAAGATGACAATAGTTGAAGAGTATGAAGATAAAATGAGAGCTAGAGAGGAACAATTAGAAACAGAGAAAGAAAGTTTAGTGCAAGAAGTATCTAGAGGGAAAACTGCTGCTATATCGCTACTACAGGTGGGTTCATTTTTGTTCATATGAGTTAAAGTGGTCAGGCATATGACTGAAAATTAAAGGGTATACACTGCCCTCGGAAAATTCCTTCACAGTACAATTAATTGAATTGCCGTAACTTCCATGTTCAAGTTAGAAAAGTCATTATTTCTGTTGTTAATTCTATTTCGTCCAAAAACCCTTGTTGGGCCTGAATGCCCAACCAGTGTGCCCTGCATGCGGTTAACATGGTGGACAAACATTCTACCTTGTGTGTAAATGACAGTCAAAATAAAGAAGATAGGAGCTCTTCCAGCCATTCATCTAAGGATAAGGCGCTGGCTGAGATATGGTCATCATTATTAAGTCTGAGATATGTTTGTAATTTCATGTCCACAAGAAAAATGTACTGATTTCAAATGCAAAATTAAAAAGTGTTTCACGGCTATTTAAAATTGTATTTAGTACAATGTTAATTGTGAATGTGTGAAGAATTTTTGGAGGCATTGTACATCAATATGTTTAATGTTCTATTGATTAATTACTATTGTAATACCTAAGTTGTAGCAATAATTGTAAGAAATGGCCTAAATTCTCTGATTTTGAAATAAAGAATATTTCCTTTGGTACAATATTATTTGTAAGCAACTTGGAAAATAATAATTGTCTGACACTCACAAAGATTGATGGAATAAGTCAGCTACAGATCAAAACAGAACATTTCTTTGTTTTGTCACAGTTTACACAGAACAAACAAATAATAAATACAATACAGTGGAACCTGTCTACAAAGACCGCTCAGCGGAAACACCAAAAGTGGTCTTTGTAGACGGGTGGTTTTTGTTCTCAGGTTCTATATATCTGTACTTAGTAAATCGGTTGATAAACGTTTTGCCAATGCCCGTGATCTTAATTGGAGAAATGACTTGTTATGCTACTGTAATAACTTACAGTATAGTACTTCTATTGAATAAACAAATAATTTCATTATGATTAGTTTTCTACTGGTTGGATAACGAGTGGTCGTTCATTATGAATAAAATCAGATTATCAATTTTCTACTGGTTGGATCATTGGATCATAAGTGGTCGTTCATTATGAATACCATATACATGTATTCCCTTTAAAATGTCCCCGGAGTCGATACAGGGCTTTTTCAGGGGGTATTGGGAAATAGGCCCCTGCTCAAATTGGGAATTTTTTACGCAGTAAATAGTCTGATTTGGGAAAAAATATCAACAAATCAACCCAATTTGGAAATTTCATCATTGTTTTGCATTATATCTTTACATGCTTTGGTTTGGTGTCTCTGAGAGTGTTGCAGTGTTCTTAAAGAGTTTGTTCTGACAGTCCAGTAAGGCATTCAATGGAAATTCTTATGTATTTATTATTTTACAGTGATTGATTTTGAAGCTGGAAAACATAAGTCCATGGGACTCACATATTTTGAAACAATGAGTCCCTACCAAAAAGACAATGAGTCCGAAGGTTTTGTTCACTACAACATGTCCTCCAAATAATGCATGATTTTGAAATGGTTATAATTTTTATTTCTGTATACATTATCCAACTTGGCTTGATTTAGATTGCTTTCTCATACACCCACACAAAATATTATGATCGCCCACGGGCACGAAATTAGACAAAAGTTTCACAAATGCATTTACTTTTTAGTGTGAAATTAATGGCTTAAATGAGCAAACTTTTAAAAAAATTGAGAGAATGGGTCGAGTTTTCGTCGAAAACAAAAACTTTTGGCTGTTTTTTTCGGCATAATCGAAAAGAAAAATCTTCTAGCCGATTTTGTCGGCGAAATCGAAAGTTGATAGGATCGCATAATTTAACTCTGCAGTGAAACACGCTAAAAAGTTTCGGTGCAACGCCTGTATTCATTAGGTCAGTTATTTATTAAGAGTTGATTTACTTATAGCCGACCACACAGCTCTAAAATCAATAACAGAGACATCTTCTGTCATTATAGAATTTAGGTCGGCGGTAATCATCAAAGGCATGGATATGCCTTGATTATCAAAGGGACTCAGAGCCGACTCACATTAAATCGATTTTTAGTGACGTAATTGTTTATTCATACTCAGATAAAAATTAATTATATGCTGGTAAATATTACGATATTTTATGGATATTTATAAATATAAATGATGTCAAAATCACGACTAAGTTTACTCAAACTGTCACAACAAGATGCTAATTAAATGACCTGACCTTCTATACATGAATTAATTGCTAACACGTAATCCTTTCAAAAGGATTTAACAATTGAAACATGTCAAGTTTGTATATTGAATTTTTAATTCTTTTTTGCCGATTGTCTTTTCACACACCATGTAACGTGCCGCATGGCAGATGAAATTGAGTAATTGCTCAATTCAACACACGGCAAAATGAATCACTGAAATTTTTATATGAAATCGCGACAGTCGTGGTTTCTTCTATAAAGGCAAAAGACATCCTGTTCAAAGGGAATTATTTAACAAGATTGGGATTTTTTTTCTTGAAATTGGAAAAAATGGTCCTTATTTGGCATTGGGAACGGGGCCGATGAGATAGGCTGAAAAAGACCTGCAATATGTTTTTCAAAAGGGGCGTTATAAAGACTTTAAAAATCTAAGCAGGAGGGTTTAATTATTATGAGCAAGTTTGAAGAGGGAAATAGTTGGATTAAATACAATACAGTTATTGTACTGTCAGCAACGTCTTTGATAACGATTTTAAGCGACCGTCATCTATGGCATTACCGACATTACAGTTTTAAAGTAAGCTAAAACAGACTTCCAGAGCCATAAAAATTGATATCAAAAGCAAAGTCGTCAGTGTAAATTCAAAGAAGCAACCTATATAATAAAACCTTGATTTAAATATCAAAAGACATGTCACGTTACAGTGGTTGAGAAACTGTGCGTCAGAAGTTTAACTGCAATCTGGGATTTTATATCCCTGCTTCAATTGAAGTGAATGTACGTAAATTTACGTTAGTATTTTAATAAGCTTATTTTTAGCTCGACTTTACGAAGTAAATGGAGAGCTCTCCTACTCGCAACTTTTACTGCAACTGTTTTATTTCTTTATGTATCGACTTCAAACTTTAAATATGTTCCTTATTATCAACCTCATCTTATGTGACAAGGTTCATAACTCCAAATACATTTTTTTCAGAATTATCCCCACTTGAACTTAGAGTTCTCTTTAAAAAAATATTTGTTTTTACTGCAACTGTTTTATTTCTTTCAGTATCGACTTCAAACTTTAAATATATGTTCCTTATTATCAACCAAATCTTATGTGACAAAGTTCATAACTCTGAATACATTTTTTTTCATTATTGTCTCCCATGAATTTTTTTTTTTTTACATTAAATTTGTTAAGGTTATATTTTCAAATTTTAAAATATGTATGTTCCTTATCATCAACCACATATCATGTGACAAATACTTACTCAGTCTAGCATGCTGTCTCCTCTAACAGCTCTTGTTATAGAATTCTACTTAATTAAGCAAACAATGAATTGTACATGCATGCAAGTTTTGTTTGTGTTACAATAATTAAGTAGTCTATAAGGTTGTCAAATTATAATAGGATATAACAAACTGCCATTTTCTTATATGACCCCTTTGTTGTGTTTTCAATATTTTCACGCCTGATTAATAAGGAGTAATTAATAAGGAGTGGGCCTAAGATAATACTCACAAATAGTGTATCAATCAACTACTACAACAACCTATTAGTTGTAAATCGACGGTCAATCCAATAAATTTTAGCAGAAATTTATAAAATTTTCAAATTTGGTCGTTGCGGTCAGGTTTTTATGTTTGGTGGGACCAAAATTAGTGGTCGTTGTGGACAGGTGGTGGCTACAGACAGTGTCATTTAAGAGTTAATTTGATCGGGGGGAATTTAAAGTGGTCTTTGTCGGCAGGTGGTTGCACTGATCAGGTGATTGTTAGCACAGGTTCCACAGTAGGAGGATACAATGATCAATTTCATGGATGCCCATACTATAAAATCTGCTTCGGAAATAAGATTTAAGTTGAAAAGTTACTTTAGAAAACATAGCTAACACTATGTATGGTCTGTTTATTGTCGAGAGTTAGTATTATATGATATTGCATAAGTTATTTGATATAGGCCCAGTTATTTTTCCAATGGCAATCATATTGGCCCGAGACTAAAGGCCAAGGGTCATTATGACTGTCCCGAGGAAAAATAACAGGGCCTATATCAAATCACTTATTTAATGACAATATATTATCAAATAACTTCTTACGGACCAGTAATTGATATTGGCCCTGTTTGATCAACCAATCGAAGTGCAGAAATTTGATATTGGACCGGGGTCAATACGTATTATTGGCCTTATAACAGATTTAGGCCCTGTTTTCAGTTTTTAATTTAGTAAACAGGTTTTGTTGTATTGTGCAGTGAATTTGCCACTTTACAGGGTAAATAACTCACAGTTATTTGATAATTTCATAAATTTCTTCATGACTGAATATGTTCTTTAATATTTTTAAATATGAAGAGGCGTTGACTCAGCAAGCAGGGATTTAACCACTTAGCAATTTGTCTGTTGTACAGGAACAAGCCAGTAAACAGAATGAGGAGAAGGTTAACGAAGCCTTGATAGAACGAGATGAACTTTGGCAGAAGAAAATGTCAGATCAAGAAATGGCTCACCAAGAAATCATCTCATCTAAAGAGAAAGAACTTGGTCAACTACAGACCAAGTTTGATGATACTATACAAAAACTGAAAGCTGATAATGAACATGCTGTGAAACTTATGATTGAAGAAAATAAAACCATTCTACAGGTAAGTTTTGGATATCACTTTCAAAGTGAATGTTTTCGTTTGTATGGATAGAAAATCAGACTAGCTCAGTTGGTAGTGAACAAGTCTACTGACCCCACGCGGAGCATTCTTTCATGAGGCTTGGTCATGAAATAATTTCTACAGCCATTGTCCCTCTTACTACTGATTCTAAATCAATTATGACAGTTGTCAGTCACTGGCTGAAGTATGTGCCTAGTAACTGGTTAACAGCTTAATTCAGAGATTTAGCCTCCCTCCAAAAAAATAATAGGTTGACTAGTAGCAGTGATATAACCTATACAATATGTTGCTACAGGGTTAAACCAAAAAAAAAAAAATTGTTAGGAACTTAATGTTGTGTTCAATGGGTTGCTAAGGTTTTGATGCGGATGGATTCCTAATCAGCGCTCAGTGTTTGATATTAACCAAGACTTGGTGTTCATGCTATACCATTAAAATAAGTAGAGGTTATTAAACAGGGCAAGTATGCCTTAAGGAAGATATCGGCACACTTGCTTAGGTATTGGCCCGAGGGCTAATGTCGAAGAAAGTGTGCCGATATTGACATGTGCATAACCTTTTAATTGCGTATGTTGACTCTTGCATGTAATGAGGATTTTTCTAAAACATAAATACAATTTTTAGCTGGATTTTTCAACAAAAAATGGCGAAACATGGGCGGGCGATCAGGGGTCCGGTGTCGTTAACAATTGAGTTAAAGTTTTTCTTTTTCATATATTTCTGCCATTTATTCTCAGATCTTTATGAAACTTGATACAATTAGAAGAATAGTGGGGCTATCCTACTCAGCTGTGCGTCAGCGGTGGCGTCGGCGTAACACTTCTTGGTTTAGTTTTTAGGTGCAACATTTTTGTTTCTTTTATATCTTTGCAAGTACTGGAAGGATTCACTTTAAACTTTATTTGTGTTTACGGGGTTACCATTGGAGTTCAAATACCAAGTTACATTACTCTTGGATGAATTTGGACTAAATTATGGCCCTTATATACTTAGAAATTTCTTGGTTAAGTTTTTAGGTGCAACATTTTTTCTTTGCAACTACTGAAGGGATTCGCTTGAAACTTTACACATGTCTACAGGATTACTATTGGAGGTCAATTATCAAGTTGCATAACTCTAGATTGACTTTTGACTGGATTATGGCCCTTTTATACTTATAAATTTCTTGGTTAAGTTTTTAGGTGCAAAATTTTTCTCTTTGCAACTACTAAAGGGGTTCACTTGAAACTTCACACATGTCTATGGGATTACTAACTAGCTGCATAACTCTATCATGAATTTGGACTTAATTATGGCCCTTTTATACTTGTAAAATTTCTTGGTTAAGTTTTTAGGTGCAACATTTTTTCTTGGCAACTACTGAAGGGATTTGCTTGAAACTTTACACATGTCTACGGGATTACTATTGGAGGTCAATTATCAAGTTGCATAACCCTAGATTGACTTTTGACTGGATTATGGCCCTTTTATACTTATAAATTTCTTGGTTAAGTTTTTAGGTGCAAATTTTTTCTCTTTGCAACTACTAAAGGGGTTCACTTGAAACTTTACACATGTCTATGGGATTACTATTGGAGGTCCACTACTAAGCTGCATAACTCTAGATTGACTTTTGACTGGATTATGGCCCTTTTATACTTATAAATTTCTTAGTTAAGTTTTTTGGGGCAACATTTTATCTTTGAAACTACTGAAGGGATTCACTTGAAACTTTACATGACTATGGGATTACTATTGGAGGTCAACTACTAAGCTGCATAACTCTAGATTGACTTTTGACTAGATTATGGCCCTTTTATACTTATAAATTTCTTGGTTAAGTTTTTTGGTGCAACATTTTATCTATGAAACTACTAAAGGGATTCACTTGAAACTTCACACATGTCTACAGGATTTCTGTTGGAGGTCAACTACCAAGCTGCATAACTCTATCATGACCTTTGACTGGATTATGGCCCTTTTATACTTATAAATTTCTTGGATAAGTTTTTTGGTGCAACATTTTATCTTTGAAACTACTGAAGGGATTCACTTGAAACTTTACACCTGTCTACATGATTACTATTGGAGGTCAACTACCAAGCTGCATAACTCTATCATGACTTTTGACTGGATTATGGCCCTTTTATACTTATAACTTTCTTGGTTAAAGGCCGAACTTCATTTCTTCATTTTACCGGGTGGTAAGCAATTAAGCCGATAAAGAGAAACGGGAGGGTTTGACCTATGTAAGCAGAGGTCACCAACGGCTATATTCTCTATGATTGTAAACAAATTCTCATTAAATTTACTACAGTGTTTATTTTGTTAATTCCAATGCATGCTCTGAGACAAGTAACAAAATACTGAAGGTATATAATCAATGAATGCACAGTCGTGGGAACTTTCTATTAGGGGCAGCTAGAATATAATATTACTGGCTCTCCGAAGTTCATGAACTCTCTTTTGATTGGCTTGATGCAGGTTATGAATCCCTAAGCATATTGTCTGTCAAATTTGAATTTTTAGCCGGATTTTTCAACGCGGGCGGGCGTCCGTGTCGTTAACAATTGCGTTAAAGTTTTTAATGTACCATGTATTTCTGCCATTTAAAGTCAGATCTCTACGAAACTTTATACAATGATAACATACCATGAGATGAACAGAATTAGACAGTAACCGCAACTCTACCTTGCTTAATTATGGATTATTGCCCTTTGTTATTTCGGGTGTCTGATGTCGTTAACAATTGCGTTAAAGTTTTTAATTTAGCATATATTTCTGCCATTTATTGTCAGATTTTTATGAAACTTCATACAATGATAACATACCATGTGATGAACAGATTAAGACAGTAACCACAACTCTACCTGGCTTAAAAATGGATTATTTCCCTTTGTTTTTTTGCGTTAAAGTTTTCAAATTGTTGGATATCTCTGCCATTTATGGTTAGATGTTTATGAAATTTCATACAATGATTACATACCATCTGTTGCAAAGAATTAGACAGTAACCACAACTCTACCTGGCTTAATTATGGATTATTTTCCTTTGTAATTTTTGCTTTCAATTTCAAATTGTTTGATATCTCTGCCATTTCTGGTTAGATGTTTACAAAATTGCATTCAATGATTAAATACCATCTGTTGAAAAGAATTAGACAGTAATGGCAACTCTCCCTGGCTTAATAATGGATTATTTCCCTTTGTTATTTTTGTGTTAAAGTTTTCAATTGTTGGGTATCTCTGCCATTTATGGTTAGATTATTATGAAATTTCATACAATGATTACATACCATCTGTTTAAAAGAATTAGACAGTAATGGCAACTCTACCTGACTTAATAATGGATTATTTCCCTTTGTTTTTTTGTGTTAAATTTTTCAAATTGTTGGATATCTCTGCCATTTATGGTTAGATGTTTATGAAATTTCATACAATGATTACATACCATCTGTTGAAAAGAATTAGACAGTAACAGCAACTCCACCTGGCTTAATAATAGATTATTTCCCTTTGTTATTTTTATGTTAAAGTTTTCAATTGTTAGGTATCTCTGCCATTTATGGTTAGATTATTATGAAATTTCATACAATGATTACATAACATCTGTTGAAAGAATTAGACAGTAACGGCAACTCTACTCGGCTTAAATATGGATTATTTCCCTTTGTATTTCTTATGTTAAAGTTTTCAGTATGTTGGATCTCTCCAATAGCAAGTATTCTGGCATTTTCCAGTCATATTTTCCCGCCATTTTGTTTCAACAATTTCACCATTTGCCATACAAGGTATTTTTTTAAACAAAATTCTCTCGCCAATTTCATATCATTAGCTTTGCATTATTTTCATCCATAGATTTCATGTCTTATGCCATCTTAGTCAAATACCAACAAAATACTCAGAAAAGATACAATAGGACATATAAATAGTTAATGAAACTCTTTATTCCTTTAAGATTAATTATTGCCCTTTGTATTCCTTCTAATAAGCAATATATCAAATGACTTTCTTTTGTTACAACGTAAACTTGTTCTCAATGTTCCCATATGCAGAAAAATCCGGCTTTAATGTGGCTCCCACATTATCTTTCTTGTTGAAATTGTTTTCAAAAATATTCTTTGAAAGTACCATTTCTAGGTAACTTAGAAAACTGAACATTTCAAATAGTATTGAAAATGAGTCAAAGAATCAGTATGACAAAATTCATTAAAATCTGATTAATAAATTTGTAACAGTTTCAAATTTTCTCTCTCTGGTTTAATATGTTCACTGCTCAGAGAGTCAGAAAGAAGTGGCCATTTTCTATATTCTCTCTCTTTTATAGTTGAAGCCAGGCCTTTAAGTTTTTTGGTGCAACATTTTATCTTTGAAACTACTAAAGGGATTCACTTGAAACTTAACATATGTCTACGGGATTTCTATTGGAGGTCAACTACCAAGCTGCATAACTCTATCATGACTTTTGACTGGATTATGGCCCTTTTATACTTATAAATTTCTGGGTTAAGTTTTTTGGTGCAACATTTTATCTTTGAAACTACTGAAGGGATTCACTTGAAACTTCACATATGTCTACAGGGGTACTAATTGACGTCAAATATCAAGTTGCATAACTCTAGCAAGAATTTTAACTGGATAATGGCCCTCTAATACTTAGAATTTTTTTGGATAAAATTTTTGGTGCGACATTTTATTTTTGATCCTACTGAAGGAATTCACTTGAAACTTCACTCATGTCAACGGGGTTAGGAATGAAGGTCAAATACTAAGTTGCATAACTCCAGCATGAGTTTTGATTGGTTGTTGCTGTCGTTTACACGAATACCCAGAATAGTCGAGCGTGCTGTCCGTGGACTGTTCTTGTTTTTCTTGACGTAACACACTATTTTGCAAGTTCAGACAAGTCCAGGGCTCAAGTTTAAGCTCACATACAGGCAAAATGCGAGTGGACTTTGAAAATTGTGACTAACTTTTATTTTAACTCGCAAATTTTTAGCAAGTTGAAATCACCACAAAAATATTACTGTCTTACCTAATGAGTCTGTAATCAGCATTGATAAGACCAGATAGATGGATGGTAAATTTGTGTATAATTATCCCTGGTCCTGACCGGTAATATACACAATTATCAAGATTTGAGCATTTTGTAGTCAACACCGGTTGCCTTTAGCCAATCAAAAGGATGCATTTGAGGTCACATTATGAAAAAATGAATGACGAATAGTCAAATTAGGGGAGCGTGAATGGACTCGTTGACGCCATGTTTTGTCGGGTTACCTGCTTGTATTACCAGAAAATATCATTATCAATATATGACTGAGTGCCAGTTTATAAAAAGTTGCAATATAAGACCAGGAAAATTGCAAAACTAGTTATTACATGTTTTATTCTTTTTAAAACTCGCATTTGTTGAAAAAAAAATGCATACTTATCTTCCCTACTTTTGAGCGAGTCTATTAACATTCTATATTAAGAAGGTAAGGATATCAGTCAGTAAGACCATATGTGTAAAAAACGAGTCTATTAATACATATCGGTGAACACTGGATTAGCTGCCAGAATTAGGGCATAACATGTTCTCAAATATTTCAGTTTGCTAATAAATTAAATTTAGTTCCTTGGTGACTAAATAGACAGGAATAATTGTAAAGTCTACCATAATATTGCTCTTTTATGTGCGCAGTTGAAACATGTCCTGGACAGCGCCTGTTCATTCGATGGCTAAATTCCAGGCATTCTATAAATAGACATGCGACAGTCTAAAACACAGGAGATGTCATACACGGCTAAACAGCGATTTCAACCATTTTTGGAAATGCTAATACTTGTATAATCAAAGATTCACTGTAAAAACATATTTGATATTCTTTGCTTATTTCACAGTAACGCTCTTGTTCTATCTATAGTTAAGTGTAGTACTAAGTTTCATATTGCAATACAAATAATAATTATTACTGTGTATGCTATTAAAATTTGAAGAAAAAAATTGGAGTGATTTTTTTCATTTTGCGAGTTGAAGTAAAATCAACTCGCAAAAATTTTGCGAGTCCTAGTTTTTGTTAAATTCGAGCCCTGGTTACGTCACATGTAGTTTTGTTTTTTCATTGCCTAAACATTGGAATCTAATGAACGCTTATTATAAAACGTAAGTCTTGTTGTTGATAATCTTATTTCACTATGAAAAAAACACACATCGTAAAATTAGATAGCTTCTTGTTGCTAATTACGTAACAAATTTACATGCAGAAAGTCTGTCGTTGTTGGACTGCAGGTGTGTAATGACCGGAAGTTGCCTCAATATCGATATTTTGGAACACTTGATCAGTACTGGAATATATTGCCCACAATGACATTGAGGCTATATTTGCACACATCCGCGTCAATTTTGTTACTATTTATAGTAACATATGCAATAAGGCAGTTTATTAATGTTGATAGCCCTTCTTACAATTTAATGAGTAAATGGGTGGTCGGGTGACTTAGCAACCATTAATAAGCTGTTAAAAGTATTGGTGTGAAATCTTAAAAAATAATTTGTTTTCTAAACTATCTGTTGTTGCTTTTTGAGTGTCTCTTCTTTTTAACCTCAGACAATAATTGTAGTAGACTTGCTTGGATTAAGTGGAAAGTTCATTTGCCTAATACTTTTACCTGAAAAAAAATTAACATTTAATTTTTTTAGGAGAAAGAAAAAGAGATGCAACTGGCTGTAGAGGAAAGAGACTTACAGAAAATGGCCACACTGTCACAACAAGATACATTAAGAGATGAATTACATCATAAACTAGAACAATTACAAAAAGTTAGTATTTTATAATTATCTCTCTATCCTCCGATCTTATGTTTCGACGCACATATATTTCGACGCCATCTTTGTTTTGATCATACTAGTGACGAATGAAATCTCGTATGAAGTCATTGATAGGGTGGCTACACTTTGCAATTACGATGAATGTGCTTTTTGTTTAAAACTTAAGAAAAAGAGATGCACTTAGATATGAAAGTTTACTTCTATTGTGGTTAATTTTCCATTATTTTACTAATGCAAAATTGTCCAAAATCTTTGCATGTCGATTTTTTTCCAAATATAAGTGTGGGAATATTTTTCATTCCCTCAGTCTATTGCACACATCTATTTTTAGAAACCATGCAATAGGCATGCGATTAAAATGTGTTGCAAGGTAAAAAAATCACCCTTTAGCAAGCTGTACTCGTTATATTGTCGACAATCGCTAATCAGATTTTAATTGCTTGACTGTCATAAAAATGTTCATTTGATTCAATGCTTTTAAAATATTATGTTTTTCAAAATTTTACTTTATTAAAGCCATATATGTCTTTTAGAAATCGGAGATTTAGATTATACAAAAATTTGATAGTTTACTTAATTATCTTGTTGAATGTAGGGGTAATTATTTTGTTACCCGGTTTTGATATGTTCTGCGTTCATTTTTTCGGAAGGAAAAAAATATTGACATGCTTTTTTTTTCATTTGTCCAAAAAAATAGTACTTAGATATTTTTGCATCATGAAATGGACTGAGTGCTCGCAGTAATAAATTTGCTATGTCCATATTTCATTACAGTTGATTTTTTTAGTAATGGCCGACTTTGAGAGCAGACCAATCATAATGCGTCATTTCATATGATTCTAAACAAACATGGATGCTGCCACGGCCCATCGGTAACAATAAAAATTTAACCATTTTCGACGAGTGTTATGTCCTTGAAAACGTTTAAGATTGCACAAAAGGAATGAAATCATCGATTTTTAGTTGTAATTTGCTGTCTTTTCTTTTAAATCACATGATATACTCGTTTTGTTGCTTAAAGTCATAAAAGTGACGAGAAATAAGAACCATCATGATATCAAATAAAGCAAAAAAATGCATAATAGTGATCTTTGGTCATTAAAGTTACTAACTATGAATTAAAAATGCAGCGATTACCATCCATCACACAGATGACGACGGATAAAATAACCCAATTTTCCTTTCAGACGCCATTTCACGGAAATGGCCGATAAGACTCGTACGTCATCGGAAAATTACGACAGTTGCTAATTTGCATATTAAACGGTGTTCCGGTTAAAAAACGTAATCATGATAAATGTCAAAGCTTGAAATATGCGGCAGATACTTTGGTTTACCTCATTAAAGACACAACTTATCGCAAATTTTGACATCTGTGTTGCACGCTTTTTTCGGGCTAGATATAACGGTAGTATTTCAGTATGTTACGATTAATGAACATACTTTCTGAGGCCCTGCAATGACTACATGAACCTAGTTCAAATGCAGTGTTGACACACTTGAAAAATATTCATAATTGACAATGATATTTGCTGCTTTGGGTTTGAGTTAAAATCTTTGATGCAACTGAAGTGATTTAAATCTGTCAATACAAACGGCGAGCAATCGGGTACAGCCGCCCGATTAGCTAAGTTGGTAGCTCGCAAGTCTACTGATTGAGGGGTCGTAGGTATCATTTTAGAGCGGGGCATACTCTCGTGGAGCTTGGTTATGAAATTATTTATACGGCCATTCTCCCTACTACCAATTATTTTTAATAATGTAGCGCAGTTGTCAGTCCCTGACGAAAGTATGCGCTTAGTAGGTGGTTAAAAGCTAAATCTAGAGATTTAGCCTTTCCTGGAGTAGTGAGCCGGTTGACTGACCGCCGTGATAAAACTTATATATTGTGAGCAACGGCGTTAAACCCAAAAAAAAACAAGCAATCGAGTGCTGATACCACAGTGGATAAACAATTATGTTTTCCCGACTTGTTTTATCGCCATTTGTGACCCATATATGGACGGTTTAGAGGGTTTGGTAGCCAAGTTTTGCACTGTGCAAGTACGCACTCAGGTATCAGCTCACGATGATGAAATCTGGGGTTGCCTCGTGCCAGTCTCGCAAATGCCCTCCTGTCTATGTATCTTGGATCCCTCCAAACTCCCCGATTGCATAACATAGCCAAGAAATACACATAGAGGCATTTTCTTTATCTTGAATACAAGATATGTCTATCTTTATTCCCTTTAGGCCACCAGTCCTAAGTGCTCATTTGTTATACATGGTGAACAGAATCATTCAGGACAATCAATAAACCCCTGAAAATGCTGTGTTCTAGGTGGTGGAGGAAGTTTTACAACTTCAATAACAACATCCCAATTTCTGTCATGAATGAAAGACCTAAGTACTTCACGTTGATCATTTGTGACAAACATAACTATCCTTCTTCTAGCCATTTTACTTGACTGTATTTTGTTTTATAGTAGGATAAAATGAGTTTATACAAGAGCAATGATTATTTCATAAAAATGTATAGTTTGCATAAACATGTATAATTTATATTTACCAAACAACCAAATTCTAAATTTACCTATGAACGGGCCTCAATTTATTTCACCTGCCAGCAAACACGAGAAAGTCATGAAACATGTAATACTTGAAATTTTCACGACTATTATGATATAACCACTATACTACAATTTTCCTTTGATGTCCAGGATTTATAAGGTGTGTCTTTAAATATGCGAGTCACGTGACTTACGGAAACGATCGGTAATTTTCGGCGCGGATTTTAAATCTTTTAGGACATGGCATGTCTTAAAATATTTATGAAATTTCATAATTGAATTAAATCAAGAGGCGGATACTTTTTAATTTTTTTTTAACATGTCAAAAACTATTTAAATATAAATACAATATGTCAATAATGTTTTTTTGCAAAATTAATTTTCTTTAATTTCGTCACTTATATATCTTTAAGTGCGTCAAAACTAATGACACCAGGATATGTTATTTATGGTCATTAAAAACACTTGAACCATTTGTTGTATGAATTATTTTGAAAGGACTTGGAATATTATTTATGTTCATGTATCAATTTTACAGGATTCGTCTCTTTCTGTTTACAAAGGACAGTATCCAGATGGATACAATAAAAATCCACTCAGTAATTTTTCTCTATTTAATGACGTTTCATAGCGTGTGAAACATTGCAAAATTCAAAAATAATTTTTTATGTTATAATTTCATATTTATGTTCTATAATTTAACATTCATGTGGAAAAAAATAAAATTTATATGGTATAAAATAATTTATATTCAAAAAAATAATTTATGTGGTATAAAATCATTCATATTCTATAATTATACCCCCGCTTCGAAGAAGAGGGGGGTATACTGTTTTACCCTTGTCTGTGCGTCCGTCCGTCCGTTACAAAATTTCCGTCGCAGTTTTCTCAGCAACTATAGCATGCAGCAGCCTCATAATTGCATATTGCTTCATCCCATAGTCCCATGTGGTGTAAAGCGATTTCATGCTCCTTGCTCATCTACTTCCTGTTTGTCGCATATTTTTAGATTTTTGCTGGAGTATCACTAGTAAGCATTAGCTCACAGATTTACTTGTTTCATTTATATTCAAAACAAATATATTTGTGTGGTAAAAAACTATATTTATGTATAATAATCGTATGGCATTATGGGATACTGTCAACATTTGTAACAAACGATTTCATTGGACGACGATACATTAACATGGCCGCTTCCACAATGACCAGGTTACTATTGATCCCATAATGCCTTACAATTACATGACAATAAATACATATAATTGTATTTTGAAGTGACGTCATCATTTGAACGTCAAAATGACGTCTGAAATAGGGGTGACTATTGCGGCCAGAAACACTATCACGATAGTATTGCGATAGTAAAAGTACTATTGGAATAGTATTGCAGTAGTCAATAAACTATTGCGATACTATCACGATAGTTTTTATTATAACAACAACCCTAAACAGTCTCAAGTCTTTTACAATAAACAATAGGATTGAATTTGAAATATCTCTCGTACTTTGAGAATGAGCTGGTTCTTTATTAAAGGGGGTTGTATATCAGGGGTGGCGAATAGCATCCATTATCATTATCACTTTACCATCCATTCATATCAATAGACAACATTATGCTTTCAACCCTGTCATGATTAGCAAACGACATTGTGCTTTCACACATATCGATAAAATACATATAAGTTAGTTGAAAAATTTTTTTTTTCCAGAAAAATATGAACAGAAAGTGTAATGTTCAAACTTTCTAAAAATTGTGATGCTTATAAGACGGGTGTCATTGACAATTATCAGTAAATTCAAACAAAGAAAATTCCAATTTCCTGTGATTGCCGGCATTGTTTTGTTTCAAAACCGGTCATTATTTATCTAACATGTATCTAGTCAACAATTAAAAACTAGGTCACGCTTGTTTTAAAGTTCAAATTCCCTGGTTGTAATTCTTTAATTTTCAAAAAATATAGATAATTTTAAAATATTATGCCAATTTTCGCGGTATTTGGTCATCAAATAACTGCACAATACTTATTTTAAATCTTGGGCGTAACGCACCTGCATAAAGATATGCATGAGTTATCGTTCGTGATTATAAGGATATACTTTTTTTGTTACCTTCTTTTTGGAAATAATTAAAGTTAGAAAAGAAATGAAATGCAAATTCTATGTAAATAAGATTTTTTAATAAATAACATATTTAAACAATTGCAAATAAAATCAATATAAAACTAAAATTTGTGTTATTGGATTGAACATTGACATTGAATAATACATCATAAAACAATCAATAAAGAAATTATATTTTCTATAAAAACATGCATAACATTATAAATATATAAACTATAACATCAGTTTGTATTTTTAATTGATTTAATTCTCAATATAACAATCCAATAATATGGGTAATTATCACCTTATACAATACACCTATTATATATTAAATTAAAAGTAGAGAAATGACCAGAGTAGAGTGGAGAAATGACCTCTAAAAGTGGAGAAATGACCAGGGGAGAAATGACTTAGTGGAGAAATGACTTGTTCCCATCATAGACTTACATCCTGATAGCGGCTATTAGAAACACAAACAGGTGCATGATACAAAGTTTCCTTATATAGAGAAGATATAGATCGATTTCATTCAAATAAAAAATATTTTATGTAGAATAATCCTTTCTAGATCAAATGGCGAAAGAATTTTGACGATCGCTCATTATTAGTGAATGTGGTGATGATTAAAAAACTATGACCGTTGAACAGGTGTTTGAGACCTTTTATGTCTATATATAATATAGTAAGGAAAATTTGTAATTAGAAATAAATGCTAATTAAAGAATTGCTATTTACTACTAAGTTTGTATTTACTGTTTATTAATGATTGATTTTTTCTAACGACTCTTCTGTAATACTTTCATGATTGAAGTATTAGTTCGGAGCCCATATTCTTATGAAAATGAGAATTATTTACTTACAGTTGATCATCTGGTTTGAGATTTCTTCTGCACCAGTTCTGATTAATTATCACAGAATGAAACTTTATTATAATGGTTCATAAGACTTTTATCTTCGTTCGAGGGACTGCACTCACTTTGTTTTCAAATTAGATTAAGATAACTTGTTCCAAACGACCACAACTCGGCGACGAAGTATATAATTTCATATCGTATGTTTGTATAGTTGGTAATAATTCCCTTTGTTATATTTACATGCTTTTTCGTACTTCCCAATAATAAAGTTTCAATAAATTCACATTATATATTATTTATCTTCGGTAAATTCAAAATGTTTTCAATGTTTATATATTTGTCTAACAAACTAGTAAACACATAGAGATATTTTCATCGCCAATTGACTTCCGTGAAAAACAATATCAACTCCGATAGTATGTCGGCCCAGTTAAGAAAAGCGTCTAAAAAAGTAGTTCGCTGTACTCAAGGTATATCAGCAATATTTTGATGGTTTTTTATAGAAAAAAGTGTGCTCTTTACGAATCTGTCAGGTGATTTTGTCAAATTTTGGGGCAGGAAGATGCTATTGGCTAAAAACCGATGATGTCACTAATTTCTAAAAAATTGTCTTCAAACTTTAAAAACGCATTGCGCGCTTATTTGTCATGTTTCGAACAAATAAATTTGGTTTTCAATTATGATCCGTTTCGACTATAAGATTTTGTAAATGTTTTGAAAATAATCGGGTGCTGGAAGCACTGATCATCAAAGCAAGTGATTACGTCACATTTTTTCCATTTTCCGAGATATAAGTTTCAAACGTCATTTATTTTATGTTCTAAATTATTTTTTTAAAATTCGAATGCACAGAAGTTTTGCCCATATCATGAAAATAAAAAATATAAACTAGACACAAATACTTGATGATAAAACATTAGCTAATACCAGCTCCCTAACCAACCCTTACGAATCACAGTTTTGTATATAGTCCTGCAGTAAAATTCTATATTCAAGGTGAACCCTGTACTTGAGTCCCCACAAAGTTATTTTGCAGTTTATATGTCTTTGAGCGGTGCTGAATGAGAATCCGAGTAATGACACCCTATATTACTTGAACAATTTGCATAATATGCAAATTATCCGCCATTATCGAAATTCCGTTTTTCCCTAATAACGCAATAACCAACTTGGATAGAAATTTAAAATAAGCCTCCACACCCATGTTTTCATGGTTTATCTATCATATGGTACTAATTTCAGCTTGATCAGATCATTTAAATATGCAAATTTATGCAAATTATGTATTTTACTGAATACAATATTCGGGGTTTCTATACATTAAAAAGTCCTTTGTTTTTGCTTGCAGTTTTTGAGTAACATTTGGTTATGTAATGTTATTTTTTTACGTTTTAGACACAAATATATCAAATGATAATATTAAACCAGTAAATGATGACTTTATGTTACGCAAAATATTCAAATTACATTATAAGTGAGAGGATTTGCACTATTTCTTCTATTGCATGGTGTCACATATATTTATGCCATTTTCTATCATACTGTTGATGCTTGAATAAGTTTGATGCAGTTTATTTATCATTGAACAAAGCTTATTAAGAAACTAAGTGATGCCAACCTGTCATCCTTCGTTAATTTGCATAATATGCAAATTTAGTTCGCCAATACCAAAATTCCATTTTCGCTAATAACCAATTATGATAAAATATCAAAATATGTGTCTGCACCTATGGTTATACAATTACTGCACCTAGGTTCACCAAATTTCATGTGAGAGTAGCCCATGTGTCAAGGATGTTCCCTATTGGTTTTGGGGCCCCTGGGTCAAGTTTAAACCATCAACCAGAAGATATCAAATTACCAAGCAGTGACTTCAAATGTTCAATCAGTATGTTAATAAAGTCAAAATGGCAAACAATGGAAATAATGCTATATTTAATAAGTAACATGAATTTAGTTCACCAATTTTTATGTGAGGGTAGCCCATGTGTCAAGGATGTTCCCTATTGGTTTTGAGGCCCCTGGGTCAAAGGTCAAGGTCACAGGGGCATCATATGGAAAAACCTTGTCCGGACAATAACTAAACAATGATTGTACCTAGGTTAACCAAATTTTATGTGGATCAGCCCATTTGTCAAGATGTAATGTGTTGATAGCTCTTTGGTAGAAGATGTTCCCTTTTGATTTGGAGACCCCAGGGTCAAAAGTCAAAGTCACTGGGACTTAATTTATATTGAAACATTTTCCGGACAATAACTCAATAATGATTGTACCTAGGTTTACCGAATTTTATTTAAGGGTAGCCTAAATGTCGAGCATATGCCTCTTTGGTTTTAGGCCCCTGGGTTATAGGTCAAAGTCACAAGGAAATCATGAGGAAAAACCTTGTCCAACAACCAACTTTATCTCAGATCACCAAATTTTATGTATCAATACTCTTTGGGTCAAGGGTGAGAACTTTTGGTTCTGAGGCCCCAAGGTCAAGGTCACTGGAAGTTTGTATAGGAAAACTTTGTGCCGGTGATAACTCAACCATGGCTGTACCTAGGTTCTCAAAATCTTTGCTTTGGATAGCCCTCCAGTTAAGGATGGGACCTATTCTGAGATCCCGGGGTCATTGGTCAAGGTCACAGGGACTTCATATGAGATAGAACACAGCATGGACTGCCCATGGGCGTATAATGCCCCGCCCAGCGGAGCTCTTGTTATTGCATTAAAATGACATATAAAGTGTGTACTTTTCAAAAATCGTGATAAGAATTTGACCACCGTTCTGCATTAATATGAAAATAAACGTTATAACTCGGCAATTGGAGAAACCTATAGACGTGAAAACCCTGAATTCAGTGATGAAATGTAGAATCTTTACGATCGACAGGATATTTAGATAATCGGAACAAATTAATTGTATGCAACAACATTTCAGAAACATTTTGGTATAATTATCATTGGCCTCAGACATCCATTATTTTAAATATGTAGGTTTAATGTACTTGCATGCCTGTTTATAGCGCGAACCATTATGACGTCTATGACGTCATGAAAAGAACGACAACGTCACTAAGATTACCAGAAAAACAAACAAGAAGCATGAAGGTGTATGCCTGCCAACTTATATCATAATCTATGAACATAATATTTTTATCGTTTTGTTCTCCGAGTAAGGTACCGACCCACCTTAAGTATCTTTGGCCCTATATTTATACATGCTGTGAGAAAAACGTTTATTTATAAACTGTGTAGGAGCAGTGGTCCAGTGATAGGATGAGGGCTTAGGGATCAAGAGCTTCCAGGTTTGAACCTCCAACTAGAGGCACTGTTTAATTTCCTTGAGCAAGAAATTTACCTAGAATTGTCCCACCCAGATGTATATTGGGACATTGAGGGATTACCATCCTCAAAGTGATTTAAATGATAGAGGTTATTGTACAAAATTGAAAAATTGAAAACTTAAAACCGCATTTTAACTTTTTATATGCCCGAAAGAACTTCGGGCATATTATGTTATACCCCCGGCGTCCGTCCATCCTTCCGTCCCTCTGTTAGCAATTTGGTTTCCGGAGCATAACTAAAGTTCCATTTGGCCCACAATATTCAAACTTCATAGGATGATTGTCCATATCGGGTAGAAGACCCCTATTGATTTAGGGTCTCAAGGTCAAAGGTCAAGGTCACTATTACCTTAAAACTGAAAACAGTTTTATGGAGCATAACTTAAGTTCCATTTGGTTCACAATATTCAAACTTCATACGAGGATTGTCCATATCGGGTAGAAGAGCCCTATTGATTTTGGGGTCACAAGGTCAAAGGTCAAGGTCACTATTACCTTAAAACTGAAAACAGTTTCCAGAGCACAACTTAAGTTTCATTTGGCCCACAGTATTCAAACTTCATGGGATGATTGTCCATATCGGGTAGAAGACCCCTATTGATTTTGGGGTCACAAGGTCAAAGGTCAAGGTCACTATTACTTTAAAACTGAAATCAGTTTCCGAAGCATAACTTAAGTTCCATTTGGTCCAAAATATTCAAACTTCATAGGATGATTGTCCATATTGGTTTGAAGACCCCTATTGATTTTGGGGTCACAAGGTCAAAGGTTAAGGTCACTATTACTTTAAAACTGAAAACAGTTTCTGGAGCATTACTTAAGTTCCACTTGGTCCACAATATTCAAACTTCAAAATATGATTGTCCATATGGGGTAGAAGACCCCTATTGATTTTAGGGTCGCAAGATCAAAATCACTATTACCTTAAAAGTAAAAACAGTTTCGGCTTAATAACTTAAGTATTAATCAACCTACAGCTGTAAAATTTTATAGGATGAACAGCCATGTCCAATACATGACCCCTATTAATTTTAGGGTCATAAGGTCAAAAGTCAGGGTCACAATGACCATTACACTGAAAATTGTGGTTGATGGAGCATAACTTCCATTTGGCCCACAGCGTTCAAACTTCATGGTCAAAGGTCAATATAAAATGACCTTAATATTCTCAATGGTATCTTTTTTCTCTACTTTGTTTTCCACAATTATTCATAATATGATATTCATATGAAATATTCTCATGTCTTACAAATGCTTCATCTTAACTAAAAAAACAACACTTTCGGGCATATAATGCTCCGCCTAGCGGTGCTCTTGTTTTAAACTTTAATTGCATTACAGGAGAAATCTGAGTTAGAAACATTGATACATCAGATGCAGGTAGAAGCTGATAACCAGAAATCAGAGATGGAACGAAGACTTCAAGAAGTGAAGGACCAAGCATCACAGCAAGTAGCTGAGTTAACTACAGACCACGAGAAATATGTAGCTGAAATTCTGACACAACATGAGAAAAGTATACATGATAAATCGGAGGAATTAATTGATAAACATGCTGCTCAGATTGCTGATTTGATTAGAAAACAAGATGATCAATTACAGGTTAGATCTTTGTTGTATATCAGAGGCATGGTTACCTCATTGATGGCATGTTCGAGTCTGTATTGTCAATAGGGACGAGACGATACAGTCATAGCACAACACGATAAGAAAGGAGACGATATGATTATTTACAATACAATATGATACTGGTAGTTATTGTAAAATTATAAACATTCACCTTCTTTTATTTATGATCACAGGTTGTGCAAGGGTTGTGTTGTCTCTACCTGCAGATTGAGTTGTCCCAACTCTGGGTTAAGACATCTAAAGGTAAAGTTGTCCACAGGTTGTACCAAAGTTGTACCAAACCCGTTTTACAGCCACAGAGATCATATTTCTTGATTGACTGTCGAATACTGAAAATACACTGACTTCCTCTGATTAGGAATGTTGGGGTTGTATCACCATATATATTGTGCTGGGCCATGATACGTATCCTCGATTGACATTTTGATATTGTTTGTCATGTCATCATATCGTCTCATCCGTAATTATGAAGCATCTTATGAACCATTTTAGTTGTAAATCTTTCTATATTGTCTTCTTTAAGATTTTTGATAGCATGCTACTCTGACTAGGAATCCAGCAGTCGTGGGCTTAATACCCTGGTGACACTTCTATATTGTTAAATTTTAATTCAATTGTCAGTGGTGCATACATAAAACCAGCATATTTAAGTATTCACCACAGTACTTCTGACTCAGGATAGATAAAATAAGCTTTAAATAATAAAATTCATCAATACCTTAGTAGAGTTTGATCTTGAAATATATTCTAAGTTCATTTTTCTGCCTATTTCTGTATTATGTTGGACTGTTGTCTGTTACTGACAAGAGTATGTTTTTAGTGCTAAACCAAGATTGTGACCTCCAAATATTAATCTGTCCCCAATTGTTAATGTATTCAGCTAGCAATGACTGCCATTTGATATGGTCGGCAGCATTTTCAGATGTTAAAACTATAAACCATTTTGCTTATGAATTTGAATTTTGTTAGAAAAATGAATTCAAAATATCCTTAACACTTGTAAAAAAGATTGTTTTAATGAATGTAATTAAATTTCAATTTAATTCATGTATTTGGTGTGTTTTTATGTGTTTGGTTAGATTGAATAGTTCTGAATACTTAAAAAAGGGAAGTCATGATGCTTTATACACTTACAATTGTTATATATTCACATGCATCTAAAGGTATGTTAATTTATCAAGTATTGTTAAAAAATTGAAGACAAATCACACATTTATGTAAGCATTTATAAAAGTAATTATGGATGGAACTATATATATGTGTTGGGGGGGTGTGGGGGGTGGGGGTGTGTGTGTTTGTGTGTGGGGGTGTGTGGGTGTGTGTGTGTGTGGGTGTGGGTGGGGGTGTGTGTGTGTGTGTGTGTGTATATATGTAATTATATATTTAAATCTAGATTATTCTACTTTGTAGCATTCAAATGAAAACCTAGAGATACTATATATTGAGGAAATAAATAAGTTAAAATCTAATACTGAAAGATTACTTCTTGAGAAAAATCAACAAACAGAAAAGTTAAATATAATGTTAAATCAACTTAGAGTAAGTATACATGTTCCTTGTTTTTACATCTACTGTGTTATTCAAGACTGTTGCTGTTTAGTTTATGTAGTTATTAATTTTTTGTACAATTAAGTATTTCTTAATCATTACTTAGAAAACATAGGCAATTGAAAAATTAATGACTTAGTTGATAACAGTTTGAATTATTCTGTACTATACCCTCAAAAGGTCTGTTTTGAAAAATGACTGTTTTTTGGATAAATAGATTCTCAATTTCTCATGAAAAACAGAAACTAAAAGTTTGAGCAAATTCCAAATTCTCTTCACTGTTTTCAGAATTTTGTATTTAATATGGAATGAATTACAATAACGTTACATCCCTAAATGTCCTTATTATTATTCAGTTATTGTTTTAATTCTCATACCGTTTTGTTTCTATTTTTAGCTCGACTTTTCGAAGAAATGGAGAGCTCTCCTACTCCTGCTAGCGTCGGCGTCCGCGTCCGCATCTATATTTCTGATTAAAGTTTTTGTGCAGTAAAATATATATTACAACAACTTTTTTACTGTTTAAGGTATCAACTTTAAACTTTAAATATATGTTCCTTATTATCAACCACATCTCATGTGACAAGGTTAATAACTCCAAATACATTTGTTTCAGAATTATCTCTCCTTGAACTTAGAAATTTTTGTTAAAAAATATTTGTTTTTTTCCTGCAATTGTTTTATTTCTGTAGGTATCAATTTCTATGATAAGGGCACTGATTAGAAACAGTACGGTGTATTTTATTTTGGTCCAATTGTGAGATAACCTGACGTCTTGAAAATCCCACTTGTAACTTCCATTTTGATGATTTCTGTATTTTCTTACAGACTGATCTATCAGTTAAGGAACAAGAGTTTGAGACAAGAAGTGTTGAATTTAGAAATAAAATGGAAGAAACAAATATATCATACAAGGAAAGAATTGAAGAATGTGATAAATTACATACTGAACTTAACAAGGTTAGTGCTTGAGATGATTTGCATATTTGGCCCTTTTTGCTGTCCCCCTTCCCCTGTGTTTCCATAGTAACAAGGATTTAGTGTTTTCTCTTGAAAGACAATCATCTAGGGGACATTTTGCCTGAGTTGTCACTTGTCTGAAATGTCACTTTGTTAGTGAAAAAGCCCATCTATGATAAAGGTATAAAAAGGGCTAATTTCAACCATGTCCCAACCAGTTTAAGTGTTAAGTATATGAATATTTAAACAGAAAGAAATAATTATTTTGTGCTCTTTTGACCTGCTACATGGTTTATAAGTTCAAGTTTATAGTCAGATTTTTCAACAACAAAATTCTGCTTATAGTTTGGCGAAACCCGACAGGCGGGCATCCGGTGTCGTTAACAATTGTGTTAAAGTTTTTCTTTACCACATATTTCTGCCATTTGTTGTCAGATCTTTATGAAACTTCATACAATGATAACATACCATGTGAAAAACAGAATAAGAAAGTAACCACAACTCTACCTGGCTTTATTATGGATTATTTCCCTTTGTACTTTTTTAAAAGTTTTTAATATATTGGATATCTCTGTCATTTATGGTCAGATTTTGATGAAAATCTGGCTTTAATGTGGTTTCTACATAATATTTCTTGTATAATATTTTAACAGGTTAGAGAAGAATATGAAATGAGTAAATCTCAGATGGAGAATGAGTTATCTTCTCTTAGAAATAAAGTTACATCTATAGAAGAAATAAAGGTTACCAAGGAAACTGAGAATGAAACAATAAAAACACAAATATCTTACATCACAGCACAACTTGATGAAGTCACTGACCTCAAGTAAATATTTATTGTTACTTTTAAATATTTTAACTAGGTTTAGTTTATGAATACTAATTTATTTTAGCTTGATAGTGAATCATGATCTTATTACTTAGATTTATCTCTCATGTGTCCACCCTCTGGTCTACCAGTACTGACCAAGTGAGATAAAACATTTATGAAGGAAACAACTAGGTATGTTTTAGATGTGTTTTGAACCTATGCAGAATTGGCAATGGAGTAGCTACCAGTCCAATATTACAATACCTAGCTAATATGACTGAGTTGTTATGATGTGGGGTTAGTCATCTCTAGATTGTCAGCTGTCCATTCAGTCAAATCACTTTTGATTATGATTTTATTATTTTATCAAGCAATATACTGAAGTACCCAGAAGCAGTTAGGGTAGTGTTTGGAATTGTTTTAAGATTTCAAAATGGCTTCAGTAATTCTAAAACTAAACTTTTTCTGCTGCATCTGCTTCATTATATTTTACCATGCTGCATGATTTACGGGACGCTGGATTCTGCGTCCATATACGCACAAATCACCAAGTTGTACGCATAAAAACTGAAGTCTGCGTCCATGTGGACGCACAAAATATGTCTGAATGGTGGGTGGCGAAATCAGCTGTCCGAGTTGTACTTTTTAAGATCCGGCTGTACAAGTCATTTTTTAAATTTTTATTTGTTAAGAATGTTTTGACCTCTGAATTACACTGTGGTAGCTATAGATAATTACACTGTGGAAGCTATAGATAGACAGACGTACATGGTACCAATCGCGGAGCAAAGTTGTCGTATATTCAGCGAGAACGTTGCGTTTATGAATTTACCACAGTCGTCATTTTCTGTGTAAAAATGATCATGAAATTCATGTGCTTTATTTCAAGTGTATTTGGGTGTATATATTAATTTCTGTTAGTAATTTTGACTACTAACATTACAAATTTTTGTGTACACTCGAGAAGTCAATTTATAATTGTTTACTGCAATTAAAATCAAAATTAATCCTTTGTTTGATGACAAACATGGGTTAGCAGTTTTGTATGGAAAAGGATGTTATTAAATTATGATAAGATGTTTGTCAGCATTTTCACACTTTGTTGATGTTTGATAACGTAACGATGCCATAATTGCAATGTCTCATTGTGAAAACATTTAGTCTAATTTAATGAATTGTTATTTCGAATTAATTCTCAAATCAAGCGTGGCCTAGCCTTAATTGTTGGCTTAAATTGTCAAGCAAATAATGGCCGGCAATCGCAGGAAATGGAATTTACTTTGTAACAAAATTGTAAAATTGCATGAAAATAAACGTCAAAGCAAACTGTTTTATAGTCATTTTACATTTGAATAATGTTATAATTTAAAATTTAGTGTTCTTTTTTCGTAAAAATATCCCTTTCATCATTAGGACAAATGTCATACATATTCGCGACCCACGCTATTGCAAATTTGCCATATTTATCATTGACATGGTATCATTCTGGTAAACAATGACAAACAGTTTAAATAACAAACACCTAGATGAATGAAATGATTAATAAGCATGATATTGTTTCTGTCTACTAGTCACATGTTTCAATCGCAGTTACAGTAAAAGTTCATTCTCTCGAACACCACCAGCTCGAATTAATTGACTGAGTCGAACACACTGCCTGGCACCTATCCATTTCCCTTCTATATCTATATAAAACAACCTCTTATGAGTCGAACAGGACAGGGTCGAACTCTAGAACCAATATCACGGTCCCGTGGTTTACAAATACACTATAATACTATTGTCTCTCTCGAACAATAGATTTCACACATCAGCGACAAAGGTCTGATCGTAGGTATTGTTTGTGACGCGTGATAATAACACGGCATGAAAATCGCTCAACATTAAATTTGTTAATTGATTTTATTTGTCAAAACATTTTGTTGTGTGATCACATTGTCGCACAAAAATGCTTAACAATAGAATTGTTTGTAGATTGCACATTGTTGATGGACACAAGTTATAAAGTGTCATGGTATGATTAAAAATCAAGAATAAAACGAGTAATTAAGGCCTCGCTAAAACAAATGAATTAGCGAGTATACAGCTTGTATGTTTGTTTTAATTGATAAAAATTACAAACAAAATGTTAATGCAATTTCAGTATAAAATCAGTGCAAATTTACGATCCGTCTCATGGTACTTCCCTTTTTTATTGTAAATATGTAAAAACAGTTACTCTTAATAGTTAAACTTTTCCCTTTTAACTTTTACTTTTATAGTGGCCCTAATAAGTGAGCCATTGGTTAGATTAGTCAGATATTGTTATTATTATCTTACGTTATTATGTTTTTTAACTATTGTTTTATCAGCCGAACAGGGAGTATCAGTGGATTCTATTAATAGACATGCTGACCTACTTAGGATTCTGAGCTGCTTAAGTAGTTCTTGATCCGAAAGTAGGTCAGTAGGACATATAGTATTCCTATACTTAGTAGTTTGGTCTAATCAGTAAATACATTATGTTAGTTTCTATATGTAAATACGTTAATATAGTAACACAGTTGACAACCCCCCCTCCCCTTATTGTGCAATATAGTTAAACTTTTAGCTTTTATGCTAAAACTCTTTACACAATTTTTGTGTAAATTTTTGTGTACATAAAATTTTGTTTATATAAATTTTTGTTTATATAAATTTTTGTTTATTAATTAAGTATAATTTTAACATAGACTTTGTTTAAATTTTTAATTAGCTCTAATTAAATGTGGGCAAATAAAATAGTAAATGCTCGCCCAAAGCCCTTTTTGGCATATGGGCGAGCCTAAATAAATACACTCAGTCAGTCAGATCGGTCTCAATTCAAAATGTTAGGACAGAATATACACACAGATTCAATGACTGAACAACTTAGTGAAGGACCCGGTAACGGGGGGTAGCTAAGTCAGTCACAGGAAGACACAACAAAGCTGATCATGATCATCTCATATACTGCTACTCACCTAAATCATAATAATGTTCATAAATGTATAACTAACGAACAACAAATAAGTTATAAGCAAATTAATTTGCAGTTTGTACTGACTACGTTCACAAGACACTTGAACGAACCGTGTGTTCGGGTTTTATATTAAACCAAGGGAGATAACGAATAAAAACAATTTAAAAAACAAAGGAAAGTAATAATGTCGTACTCGGACGAATGTCGGCCAGGTCGAACACCTGCCTGTCTCGAATTTTTTTCCACGTCCCTTCGAGTTCGAGCCAGTGAACTTTTACTGTATCTAAATTCAAATTACATTAGCTATTTATTTCTATTTATATATTGCTGTCATATTTGACAAAAAATACAAACTTTGTGTGATTAAATTTGTTAGACCCCCAAATTTGCTCCAGGGACCCCTATTTTCACAGGACCTGCGTCCATTGGACCCCTTAAATTTGAGTGCGATGTAAAACCTGACATACATATATGTACATGTAACTATAAATTAGCTCCATGACAATGCAATCCCAAACAATCCTCTGAACTGTTAATTTCACAGCCTGTATTGACCATAAATACCTTTACTTTCTCATCTGTTAAGAATATTTAATGTATATTGTTACAGAGCTAGTTTGGAGACAGAAAATGGTGAATTAAAGATACAGCTAGATAGATTAAAGAAAGAAGTAACTGATAAATATGAAAGTGCTGATAGTAAAGTTAAAGATCTTCTTGAACAGGTTTGTTATTTCTTTATCTCTGTCTGTCTGTTGAAATGACGTGAAATCTGAGGCAACCCTTCTAAATGACCACTTTTCAATTGCAGGCACCTCTTAACCACAGTCACTATTTAACAACAGTTACTTTTAAGGTGGGTCGGTACCTTACTCGGAGGGAAAAACGAAAAAAAAATTTTGTTCACCGATTATTATAAAAATTGGCAGGCAGATACCTTCATGCTTCTTGTTTGTTTTTCTGGTAACCTTAGCGACGTTGTCTTTTTTTCTCGATGTCATGGACTTCACAATGGTTCGCGCTAAAAAAGGCATGCAAGTACATTAAACCCACGTATTTGAGATATTGAATGTCCGAGGTCAATGATTATTATACCAAAATGTTTCTGAAATATTGTTGCATACAAATATTTTGTTCCCATTATCCAAATATCACGTCATTTGTAAAGATTGTACATTTCATCACTGAATTTAGGGTTTTCACGTCTAAAAGGTTTCACCAATTGCCAAGTTATAATGGTTATTTTCATATTAAAGCAGAACGGTGGTCAAATTCTTATCGCGATTTTGAAATCTACGCACTTTTTGTGTCATTTTAATGAAATAAAAAAGGAAAGTGAACGTTCTCAGTTTTTCACAATATCGCATTCAAAGTAAAATTACCTTCATTACAATGATGTTCATATAACGTTACGCTGACGTTGTGATTAAAGCATTTGTCGTAAAAATAAGTAGAAGCGGATTTTGATTGACTTATGTTAAATCAATTTTGAACAGATCAGATGCTGAGTGTCACAAGAAATTAATTAAGAACTGGAAAGAAACTACAAAATTTAATTTACAAGAAAATTACATACATAACTCAAAATTACAACGTCTGCGCAACGTAATATTAACGTCGTTGTTTTGAAGGTAATTTTACTTTGAAAGCGATATTGTGAAAAACTGATAACGTTCACTTTCCTTTTTTATTTCATTAAAATGACACAAAAAGTGTGTAGTTTTCAAAAATCGTGATAAGAATTTGACCACCGTTCTGCTTTAATTTGAAAATAAACGTTATAACTCGGCAATTGGTGAAACCTTTTAGACGTGAAAACCCTAAATTTAGTGATGAAATGTACAATCTTTACAAATGACATGATATTTAGATAATCAGAACAAAATATTTGTATGCAACAACATTTCAGTAACATTTTGGTATAATTATCTTTGTCCTCGGACATTCAATACTTTAAATATATGGGTTTAATGTACTTGCATGCCTTTTTTAAGCACGAACCATTGTGACGTCCGTGACGTCGTGAAAAAAACAACAACGTCGCTAAGGTTATCAGAAAAACAAACAAGAAGCATGAAGGTATCTGCCTGCCAACTTTTATCATAATCGGTGAACATAATATTTTTTTGTTTTTCCCTCCGAGTAAGGTACCGACCCACCTTAATAGCGGACACCTCTTTATTACAGCTATCTTTAAACAATTGTCACCTTTTATAGCAGACATGCTTAAATTTTAACAATGTTTTAACTTCAGCAACTACAAGTTCTCTGAGCGGTGCTATATTCAAATGCAAATAACTAATTTGACATTATCCCGGCTATTGACTGTTAACTGGAAGGGTTCATTGAAAATGACTGTTGTGGCATGATAATTGGTGCAGAAGCTAGCACGCTCTTCTAGAAATCCAGCTATAATAGTTCTTTTCCTTGACATGGCTAGAAAGGGCAAGCAAATCCTTCTTATAGAAATGTTTAAGGCAATCCAGTTAGCCACGATGGCAATTCTAATGGGCTATGTAAAAAATTAAGTAGTAACAGCAACCTGACCTTAAATAATTGCAAATCTTAGATGGCTTTATAATGATTTTATAGTAATATACAAAATTATCAACTATCCTGACTATATGAAATCAATTACGTGCATACATGTACAACCAAAATAAATGTATTGATACATGTAGTTGTGCATAACCATATGCTGTTATTCAAGGTCTGCACATACTGCATTCTTATGGAGCATACAGACTGTCAAAAATAAACCAAAACAAATATGTTTTTCAATTGATTCATTTTGTTTTATTTCTGTTTCCTTAGATGGAGAAATTAGAATCAGTAAAGATGGAGATTGCTCAGGAGAAACAGAAATTTGTTGAGGAAAATGAAGATCTCCAGAATAAGATTTCTGAATTAAAAACTTCATTGAATGAGAAAGATAAAGAAATCAGTGACTTGAATGATAGAAACAGCACAATCTTAGAAGCAGTTAAAGCTCTAAAAGATCAAAATGAGAACTTAGCTAAAGAACTTGAGGAATTAAATGTTAAGTGTTCTGCTCAACTTGAAGAAATTAAAACATTAGCTGAACAGAAAGACAAAGAAACTAGTGAGCTCAGAGAAGTGATTAATGAAAAAGAAACAGCTTTACATAGTAAGTGTGAAGAACTAGATAAAGAAAAGATGTTGAGAATTGAGGAACAAAAAGCTCTGGAAGAAAGCTTTAAAACCAAGTTTGAAGAAAAACAAAACCAGTTTAAAGAAAACTTTAAGAAAATGAAAGAAAAGTTTCAGGATAAGATAAAAGAAAAAGACAATAGTTTTGAAAGTAAAATGGCTGAGATAATGAAAGAGAAAGATAGCGTAGCTGGAGATTTAGCTAATAAACTAGAAACTCATTATCAACAACAAATAACTGATCTTGAATCTAGACATAAGACTGAGACTGAAGCTGCCACTAAGGCATTTGAAGAAAGCATTGAAAGTATACAACATGAACATCAAAACCAGATGAGTAAACTCAAAGATGACATTAAAACATTAACTGAAAATATCGAACAATTAAAAGAAAAACATAAAACTGAAAAAGCTGACGTAGAGAAAAGTTTTGTTGATAAAGAAAATGAACTGAAAAAAGACCTTGAAGAGAAAATTGTTAGTTTACAAACATCATTATCTGAGAATGAAGCAGTGAAAGCAGAACTTGAGACCAAGTTTAATGATACCATATCTGAAAGAGATGCTTTGTTGGAGAAAATTGAGAATTTAGAAAAAGACTCAAAATCTGAAGTCAGTGATGTGAACACTAAATATGAATCTTTGAATCAACAGATGTTCAGCATGTCAGAGAAACATGATCATGAGATTCAAGAGAAGGATATGAAAATTGATGAACTAACTAGCACAGTTAGTAACCTAGAGACAACAAATGCCTCTTTACAAGAAATGCTCAAAGAAATAAATGAACAATGTCAATCTAACAATGATAAAGCTTCTAGACTTAACGAGGAGTATTTAAATGAACTTGAAACTATGAAAACTGAATACCAAAGTAAAATTGATGATATGGAGAAAGAAATTGAAAACCTGAAAAGTGATTGTGAAGTTAAAGTGAAAAATATTGAACTTATGAAAAATGAAAATTACAAGTTGGTACAAGAATTAAAAGATTACTATGAAAAGCGATTGGCTGAAATGAACTTGAATGATGAAGAGCTTCAGACACAGCTTAAGGTATTAAATGATAAAGTTTCCGAAACTGAGAAGAAGTTGCAAGATTGTATAGAAAATTATGAACAACAGTTAGATGAATATAGAGGCAAGCTGGAGAGACAAGGACGTGCCCTTAGTGAGGAGAAAGAAATGTTGGCTTCTCAATTGTTAGACATGACACAACAAGCCCAACAAAAAACTGAAGAATTACAGACAACTTTGAATAATAAACTTAGCCAGAATGAAGAGATGATGGCTCTAAAAGAAAGCTTAGAAAAAGAGAATCAAATTGTGAAAGAAAATGCTGAAAAACTTCAAGCAATTGTTGATGAAGGCTTGAAGAAACAAGAAGATTTAACTACAGAGTTAGATGAACAGAAGAGTAAGATTGCTGAGTTTGAGAATATGGTGAGAGAGAGAGAGAGTTTAGTTGCTGAGAAGACACAAGAATTTAGTGAGTTAGAAACATTACTGGCCGAGAAGGAGGAATCTCACAAAGCAGCAACTTCTGAATTAGAAAATTCTTGGCAAGAAAAGATGAAAGAAATGAAACAAAAATTCTTAACAAAATTGAAAGAAATTCAAACACAAGGTCAGGCTAAGACTAAAGAAGCTGAAGATTTGCTTAGAACTGAACGTGAAGGAAGTGCTGAAAAACTTGGTGAACTAAATAAAGAGAAAGAAGAAATGGCTTCTGAACTTTCACATGCAAACACTAAACTGCTTCAACTTGAACAGAGTAAAGAAACTATTCAAGAGATGGAGCAGAAAATAAGTGAACTTGAACAAAGTTTAGGTGATAAAAGTGGTGAATTAGATAAACTTTTCACAGAAAAAGAAGAAGCTTTTGAAAGACTAAAGAGATTGAAAGGTCATGTTCAAGAAAAGGATAAAGAAATTAAAGATTTGGTTAGTGAAATGAATACTGTTAAAAGTGACTCTGAAAAATTGGAAGGAGAATTGAAACAAGCTCAAGATAAGTTAGCTAGTCTAGAGGAACAGTTGGCTTCAGGGAAAAGTGAAATTCATGTGGTCAGTGATAGGAATAAAACATTAGAGGAAACTGTGGCAGCATTGGAAGATGCTTTTAAGAGAAAAAGTAATGAACTTGTTCAAAGAGAGGTTGAGTCTGAGGAAAAGTTAGGTAGTCTACGTAAAGAACTTTCTAATTCTAGAAATGAATTAGAACAATACAAAACTAACCATGACTCATCAGTCACTGAAAATGCTAATAAAATTAATGACATTGAAAATGAGAATAAGAGATTACAAACTGAATTACAAGAAAAGTGCTATGAATGTGAAAAATTACATAAATCAACTGTAAAGCTTTCAGATAAACTATGTGCAATTGAAACAGAACTTAATACTAAAATAAAGGAACAAGAAACTGTGTATAAAACTGAAGTTGAAGCACTTCAGAAAAATAAGGCGGACACAGCATCTAAGTCTGAAAAACTTACAACTGAGTTCTCCTCTCAAATAGCTTCATTAAAATCTGTGATAGAAAAAGAGAAGGCTAAATGTAATGAATTACAAGTGAAGTGTAAACAACAAGATGAGGAAATTGATTCTCTAAGAAAAGAAATTGGTTTTCTGAAAGAAAGTGAAACAAGGTTGATAGATTCTCACAAAGGTGAACTTCAAACTTTGAGAGAAACCCTTGAAGCTGAAAGTGCTGAAAAAGTGGCAGAGTTTAAAAAGAAAGCTGAACTATACATATCCCAAGTTAAGTCTAAAATCAAAGGTGAAAAAGATGAAAGTGTAAATAAACTACAAGAAACAATTGATGAAAATGTTAGTGAAATTACTAAACTGACCTCCATTAATAAAGAATTGACTGAGAAACTTGAGGCCTGTAATAGTGAACATTCCAAGGAAGTCGAAAGTTTGAAACTTGAAGTGAACAGTATGATGGAAGAACGAAGTAATTTTACTCAGGAACAATTACAACGGTCTGAACAAACCCAGAGCGTTGTTGAACAGTTAAGAACATCTCTGGATAATCTAAAAACAGAGAAAAATGAACTTAATGAAAAATTGAAATCATTTACTCAAGCTAATGAAAATCTTGAAAAGCAAATTGATGAATTGAAAAAGGTTGCTGAGGATGATAGGAGAAAATCTGAAGAAGAGTTTCAACGTATGAAGATTGACAAAGATGAAGAAATTGATCAACTTGAAGCTAAGATAAAAAATGAAGTACAGAAAATGGAGAAAGAAGCAGAAATGAAGATACAGGAACTACAAAATGAACATACCTCTAAGATAAAACATTTAGCTAAAGAATTTAACCAACAAATGCAAGAAAAAGAGAAAGAATATGAGGCTCAATTTGCTGAAATTATTGGTAAGAGGTTGTTGATCATTAATGAATCATGATGTGTTGGTTTTGCTTTGCATTATTTCCCTTTTTCAACGGTCCTTGCCAGCTTTGGTTGTAGCACCGAAGAAGAGGCCCGGATTAGGCACCAGAAGACCAATTCCCAGCATGTCAGATTATACCATATCACAAAGATAGTTGATATACAGTGCCATCCATAATTACCTTTACCTTTTTAGCTCGACTATTTGAAGAAGAATAGTGGAGCTATCCTACTCAGCTGTGCGTCGGCGTTGGCATAACACTTCTTGGTTAAGTTTTTAGGTGCAACATTTTTGTATCATTTGTATCTTTGCAAGTACTGGAGGGATTCACTTAAAACTTAATTTGTGTTTACAGGGTTACCATTGTAGTTCAAATACCAAGTTACATAACTGTAGGATGAATTTGGACTGAATTATGGCCCTTATATTCTTAGAAATTTCTTGGTTAAGTTTTTACATGCAACATTTTATCTTTGCAACTACTGAAGGGATTCACTTGAAACTTTACACATGTCTACAGGGTTACCATTGGATTTCAAATACTAAGTTACATAACTCTTGGATGATTTTGGACTGAATTATGGCCCTTATATACTTAGAAATTTCTTGGTTAAGTTTTTATGTGCAACATTTTATCTTTGCAACTACTAAATGGATTCACTTGAAACTTCACACATGTCTACAGGGTTACTAATTGATGTCATATACTAATTTGCATAACTCTAGCATGAATTTCGACTGGATTATGGTCCTCTAATACTTAGAATTTTTTGGTTAAGTTTTTTGGGGCAACATTTTTTTTTTGAAACCACTGAAGGGATTTACTTGAAAGTTCACACATGTCAATGGGGTTAAGAATGAAGGTCAAATAACAAGTTGCATAACTCCAGCATGAGTTTTGATTGATTGTTTCTGTTGTTTAAACAAATACCCCGAATAGTTGAGCGCGCTGTCCGTGGACTGCTCTTGTTGTAAACATGATTAACTTTTTTTAAAATTTTTACCAATGCTTGAAAACAAATACATGTTCTTGTACAACAAGTACGATTTTATAAAGTATCATTATTAGTCTTCCTAATGTTATAATTCATCATAACGTTCTAATGTACAAATACATCTGAATGGCGCTGTATAATATTTCTTTCTGTGATTGTATTAGTACTAGGTAAAAGCCTAGGTCTGGAGGTATATGCCTATTCATTGACTGTGAGTTGGACATTTGACAGAGATATAGCCTTAGCCTTTCAAGGAACAGTGAGTAAGTTGACAGACTGCCGTGATATGACTTATACAATGTGTGTTGCTACAGGGTTATATCCAATCAAAAATAAATAAATTATTAAATGCACCTTACTTATATTACTTTTTCATAATTTAACAGAACGTAGTAATCAAGAAGAGACAAAGAAAGATAGAGAACAATCTGAAATGTTAGCTGATGCTCAACGTGAATTATATGAAAGAGATGAAAAATTAGATGATTTAAAAATAGAATATGAATCTAAATTAAAGGTATGTTTATTGGTTGGTAAAATCAGATACAGGTGCTAGTTTACTTACAGTGACTATATAAAATACTACATCAAATAATTTGTACCTAATGTGATGCTTCTTTTTCAGAAACTACTGTACTGAACTTCAATTTCAAATAATTTTTTATTCGCCCGTTATGTTATGATGTTGTCTGTCCATCTGGCCATCCGTCCGTCTGTATGTCCGTGGACAATTGCTTGTCCAGATGACAACTCAAAAAGGGATGTACCTAGGTTCCTCAAATTTTATGTGTGGATAGCCCTTGGGTAGAGGAGGTTCCCAATTGGTTTTGGGGCCCATGGGTCAAAGGTCAAGGTCACACTTAAAATATGAAAACCTTGTCCGGACTATAACACAACAGCGACTGTACCTAGGTTCACTAAATTCTATGTAAGAGTAGCCCATGTGTCAAGGATGTTCCCTATTGGTTTTGGGGCCCCTGGGTCAAAGGTCATGGTCACATGAGCATCATATGGGAAAAACCTTGTCCGGACAATAACTGAACAACCAATGAACCTAGGTTCACCAAATTTTATGTGAGAGTAGCCCATGTGTCAAGGATGTTCCCGATTGATTTTTAGGCCCCTGGGTCAAAGGTCAAGGTCACAGGGGCATCATATTGAAAAACCTTGTCCGGACATTAACTCAACAACGACTGTACCTAGGTTCACCAAATTTTATGTGAAGGTAGCCCATGTGTCAAGGATGTGCCCAATTGGTTTTGGGGCCCCTGGGTCAAAGGTCAAGGTCACAGGGACATCATATGGAAAAACCTTGTCCATGCAATAACTGAACAACCAATGTACCTAGGTTCACCATATTTTATGTGAGAGTAGCCCATGTGTCAAGGATGTTCCCTATTGGTTTTGGGGCCCCTTGGTCAAAGGTCAAGGTCACAGGGGCATCATATTGAAAAACCTTGTCTGGACAATAACTTAACAATGACTGTACCTAGGTTCACCAAATTTTATGTGATGGTAGCCCATGTGTCAAGGATGTGCCCAATTGGTTTTGGGGCCCCTGGGTCAAAGGTCAAGGTCACAGGGACATCATATGGAAAAACCTTGTCTAGCCAATAACTGAACAACCAATGTACCTAGGTTCACCAAATTTTATGTGAGAGTAGCCCATGTGTCAAGGATGTTCCCTTTTGGTTTTGGGGCCCCTGGGTCAAAGGTCATGGTCACAGGGGCATCATATGGGAAAAAACTTGTCCAGACAATAACTGAACAACCAATGAACCTAGGTTCACCAAATTTTATGTGAAGGTAGCCCTGTGTCAAGGATGTGCCATATTGGTTTCGGGGCCTTATGGTCAAAGGTCAAGGTCACAGGGGCATCATATGGAAAAACCTTGTCAGGACAATAACTGAACAACCAATGTACCTAGGTTCACTAGATTTTATGTGAGAGTAGCCCATGTGTCAAGGATGTTCCAGATTGGTTTTTTGGCCCCTGGGTCAAAGGTCAAGGTCACAGGGGCAGCATATTGAAAAACCTTGTCTGGACAATAACTCAACAATGACTGTTCCTAGGTTCACCAAATTTTATGTGAAGGTAGCCCATGTGTCACGGATGTGCCAAATTTGTTTTGGGCCCCTGGATCAAAGGTCAAGGTCACAGGGACATCATATGGAAAACCTTGTCCAGCCAATAACTGAAGAACCAATGTACCTAGGTTCACCAAATTTTATGTGTGAGTAGCCCATGTGTCAAGGATGTTCCCTATTGGTTTTGGGGCCCCTTGGTCAAAGGTCAAGGTCACAGGGGCATCATATTGAAAAAACATTGTCCAGACAATAACTCAACAATGACTGTACCTAGGTTCACCAAATTTTATGTGAGAGTAGCCCATGTGTCAAGGATGTGCCCAATTGGTTTTGGGGTCCCAGGGTCAAAGGTCAAGGTTACAGGGGCATCATATGGAAAAACCTTGTCCAGCCAATAACTGAAGAACCAATGTACCTAGGTTCACCAAATTTTATATGAGAGTAGCCCATGTGCCCTGTTGGTTTTGGGGCTCTGGGGTCAAAGGTCAAGGTCACCGGGGCATCATATGGAAAAAAATTGTCCGGACAATTACTGAATAACCAATGTACCTAAGTTGACCAAATTTTATGTGAGAGTAGCCCATGTGTTGGGCCCCTGGGTCAAAGGTCAAGGTTGCAAGGAAATCATGAGGAAAAAACCTTGTCTAGCAACTAACTTTATCTAAGATCACAAAATTTTATGTATCATAACTCTTTAGGTCAAGGGTGTGAACTTTTAATTCTGAGGCCCCAGGGTCAAGGTCACTGGAAGTTTATATGAGAAAACTTTGTGCCCGTGATTACTCAACCATGGCTGTACCTAGGTTCTCAAAATCTTAGCGTTGGATAGCCCTTCAGTTAAGGATGTGACTTATTCTGAGATCCCGGGGTCATTGGTCAAGGTCACAGGGACTTCATATGAGATAGAACACAGCATGGACCGCACACGGGCGTATAATGCCCTGCCCAGCGGAGCTCTTGTTGTAGAAATTTAATTAGAAATATAGAAACTGATTTGGTAGGGTTTTAGATTTTCTTTTCTGTATCAGAGGGTGTTCTTCATATTTTTTTAGTTTTAATACTTATATGCAACGACAATTTTTCTTAAGGTGTGTCAAAAATATTTAAAAAAACTTCACAATCAGGTAGGATTTGGACCTTTGCTGTCTGATCAGGAAGCACCTAAGGTAAGGGAGCTCCCTTGCTTCCCTAAGAAGAAGTATTCCCTACTGTTAATTTAAGCATTTGAAATAATATAATTACATTTTATACATGTTTGTTAATTCTCATTGTCATTAGGTCACATGTTTTAAATTATTACATATGTATTATTTATATGCGGAAAGCCTGAGCGGGGCCAAAGGCCCTGCGAGGGCTGTGAGCACTCTTAGATAACATGTATGACGTACGAGACGGTACAACTATTCTTAAAAATTGAAAAAACTGATAATTATAATGAAAATTTACTATACCTAAGAGTTTGAAAATTGTCTCCAGTTACATGGGCACTGCCATTTTTAGCTCGACTTTACGTAGTAATGTAGAGCTCTCCTACTCGCCCCGGCGTCCAAGTCCGCGTCCACATTTCTGATTCAAGTTTTTGTGCACAGCTTAAAGTTTTTGTGCAGTAAAATACTTTCTTCTATATGTTTGTTATTTCGTAAGATATTAACTTCAAACTTTAAATATATGTTCCTTACTATCAACCACATCTCATGTGACAAGGTTCATAACTCAAAATTCCTTTTTTCAGAATTATCTCCCCTTGAACTTAGAGATTTATTTTAAAAAATATTTGTTTTTACTGCAACTGTTTTATTTCTTTAGGTTTTGACTTCAAACTTTAAATATATGTTTCTTATTATCAACCACATCTCAAGTGACAAGGTTCATAACTCCTTATTAGCTCGACTTTTCGAAGAAAATGAGAGCTATTGCTATCACTTTGGCGTCGGCGTCGGTGTCGGCGTTGGCGTTTGCGTTGGCGTTGGTTTTTAGGTTAAAGTTTTTTGAAACACTTATAACTTCAACACTATCCAAGTTATTTTATTGAAAGTTGGTATACTTATTAAGTGGGACTATATTAACCATTCTGTGAAAGGGGATAACTCTGGATGAATTATTTTATGAGTTATTGCCCTTTTATAATTAAATAATTGCAAAATATGAGGTTAAAGTTTTTCGTATGTAGAATATCTTCAATACTGATCAATTCATTTGACTTAAAGTTTGTATACTTATTTGTCAGTACAATATCTACACGACTGTGAAGGCACGTAACTGTGGATGAGTTATTTTTAGAGTAATTGCCCTTTTATACTTAAGAAATTGCAAAATATGAGGTTAAAGTTTTTCCTATGTAGAATATATTCAATACTGATCAAGGTATTTGACTTAAAGTTTGTATACTTATTTGTTGGTACTATATCTACCCGACTATGAAGGGATGTAACTGTGGATGAATTATGTTTGGAGTAATTGCCCTTTTATACTTAAGAAAAATGCAAAATATAATGTTAAAATCATTTCTATATGTAATATCTTTAATACTAATCAGTAGGGAATACTTCCCGTTCGGGAAACAAGGGGGTTCCCCTTCAGTGCTTCCCGATCGGGCAGCAAATGTCAAAATATTTCCCGATCGGGAAGCATTTTGGCCTTTTTTGACGTACCTTACTAAAAGTGACCGCTGCATAAAAGTATTAAACCTACAAAAATATGAAAAGCACCATCTGATACAGGAAAGATGTATCTAAAATCCTACCGAGTCGTTTTCTTTTAAAATGCCTACAATTAAAATAATCTGAAATTGAAATTCAGAAAAGAAATACGACTTCAAAGAAAAAAGTTGTTTCCCGTTCTGGAAACATTGCTTCCCGATCAGGAAGCAAGTTATATTATTTCTAATGTAGTTAGTATGTAATGCAAAACTAATTTCACCAAGAGACCTGTCTACTTACTTGTAAAGAATTTAAGGCTACATAGTCCAGTATAAACATTCTGATTTTCTACCAGAATAATCTGATCAAAACAAAATTAATTGTACAATTAAACTTTAATTTATGTATATAGTTATATATTTAGTAATATGAACTATATATCACATTTAAATATCATAATATTTGATTCATTTCCTAAATCTGTAATTTTATGATAATTTTATGAGAAAATTAAAATGAGCCAAGGCTGGAAAGTCTGGTATTCTTGGTTGTCAAATGTTGGTTCTTAATCAGTTGTAGATGGCTGGACTTACTATGTTTTTTCATTACTCTATATATAAGATAAATACAAACTATTGAGATTTTCATTAATGTTTCAACAGAAAAAATAATTATGAATATTGGGTTCAATTTAATATTGTTTGCTAGTTTTGAAAAATACATAGCTAACAATTAGAAAAGCAAGTGTTTTGCATGATTTTTTAAAAGAATATGTAAATAAAATCAACGAGCATTTATGAATTGGGAACAAATAAATGCTTTAAATGGGATTACATACTGTTAAAAGGTTAGTGGACCTCTTGTAGTCTATTTCTTGTGAAATAATGATAGAAATTATGACGTGACTGTGCTTTAAGCATTCTCATTATTATACCCCCGCTTCGAAGAAGAGGGGGGTATACTGTTTTACCCTTGTCCGTGCGTCCGTCCATCCGTTCGTCCGTCCGTTACAAAATTTCCATCGCAGTTTTCTCAGCAACTATAACATGCAGCAGCCTAATACTTTGCATATTGCTTCATCCCATAGTCCCATGTGGTGTAAAGCGATTTCATGCTCCTTGCTCATCTACTTCCTGTTTGTAGTCACATTTCTCACAGCGGGGGTATCACTAGTGAGCATTAGCTCACAGATTTACTTGTTGAATTTTATTGAAAAAAAACATTTTTAGTTCTAATTAATTATGTTTTGCATGAATCAAAAGTGTATTTAGTTAAATATATCATGTTTAACTGATCACTTAGTGAGTTTTAAAAATGTCATATGTTTATTATACCCCCGCTTCGAAGAAGAGGGGGGTATACTGTTTTGCCCTTGTCCGTGCGTCCGTCCGTCACAAAATTTCCGTCGCAGTTTTCTCAGCAACTATAACATGCAGCAGCCTAATACTTTGCATATTGCTTCATCCCATAGTCCCATGTGGTGTAAAGCGAGTTCATGCTCCTTGCCTATCTACTTCCTGTTTGTCGCGTATTTTTAGATTTTTGCGGGGGTATCACTAGTGAGCATTAGGTCACAGATTTACTTGTTTTCCTTAAAAATTGAAAACATTTTACATATCCTTAGACTGTTAGATGTGCGGTATTTATGTAAGTCATTTGGCCTTTGCCCATTTTAACAGCAAACAAGATGGAAATAAGATAACCCTTTCTTCACTTAGTTAACTTGTTAAAATAGTTTCACAATACTGCTCAAACTTATTTTTTATAGCAAAAAATATACCTATGGCCGCCAGGTGTCATTGCATACTCCTTAATACAATGTATTCTATTTTTACTGGAAATGAAATAATTCAAGTAAATTTATAGCAATAGGAAACTACATGTGAAACAAATGAATTGAACCACATTTGAAATTTTATGTTAGTGTTTATTGATAAGTTTTTATCAGTTTATATTTGTAAAAATCGTTAAGTATACCGCTGGTCTAGATTAGTTGGTAGCATATTAATCTACTAAATTAGGGTTCAAGGAGCTTGGTCATGAAATATTTTCTACGACTATTCTCCCTCTCGCCACTTATTTTAAATCACGTAGAGCAGCTTTCAGTAACTGACCAATTATGTGCTTAGTAACTAGTGAACTGCTCAGTTCAGAGATTAGTCTTTCCAAAAACAGTGAGTATGTTGACTTAGAGCTTTTATATGACACATGACATAAGCAATGTGCTGCTACGGTGTTAAACCCAATGAATGATAATTTACATTTATTAGGGGTGTAACGGTTAACCGATATACCGGTTAATATTGCAATACGACTTCTGACGGTTTTTAACCGGTTCGTTTTTCTCTGAACCGGTTTTTCTAGTTATGTTCTGTACTGATTGTTTTTATTTGAGTCTGAAATTTAAATGTTTGAATTAATGTTAAAATCTGATCGGAAACTTGAAATATTTTTCGTAAAGTGAGAGAATAATTATCTTTGAAAGTCCATCCAAAACTTTTTTTTCTAACTTATTCAAACATTTGCATAATATGAATAGATCATTTGAAAATACAAATATCTATGCACAATGTTGATCAAATTAAGACGATGCACGTGCATTAATTCATGCTATGCATGTATGCGCAAAGAACAATGTGTATTGCAATATATTGCAATACGAGTTTCATGTATTGCAATATATTGCAATGCGGTTTTTACCGTATTGTTACACCCCTAACATTTATACACTTGTCAAACCTTTAAATTGATTAAAGTATACTTATAGGAATATCTTTTGGGATGTTATGATTATACATATAAAAATTGAAAAAAACGTGATTAAATTTCTATACAATTCCCTTTAAGGGACACCTAAATTACTATGAATGGTACATGTGAAAGGTGTTTCTTACATACGCATTGGAATCAATGCAATATTTCCATTAACAAAAACATGTCTATAGCTGAAGTTTTATTTGGATAACATACAATCTAGCTGTATTAAAAATAGTATAACTTGCTTCCTGATCGGGGAGCAATGTTTCCAGAACGGGAAACAACTTTTTTCTTTTGAGCCATATTTTTTTCTGAATTTCAATTTCAGATTATTTTAATTGTAGGCATTTTAAAAGAAAACGACTCGGTAGGATTTTAGGTACATCTTTCCTGTATCAGATGGTGTTTTTCATATTTTTGTAGGTTTAATACTTTTATGCAGCGGTCACTTTTAGTAAGGTACGTCAAAAAAGGCCAAAATGCTTCCCGATCGGGAGATATTTTGACATTTGCTGCCCGATCAGGAAGCACTGAAGGGGAATCCCCTTGTTTCCCGAACGGGAAGTTTTCCCTACTGCTAATCAAGATATTTGACTTTAAGTTTGTATACTTAGTTATGGGTACTATATCTACACAACTATAAAGGGACGTTACTTTGGATGAATTATTGTTGGAGTTATGCCCCCTTATACTTAAACATTTAAGATTAAAATTTGTTCTCATGGGATATATTTAGAACTTATAAATATATTTGAATGAAAGTTGGAATGCTTATTCGTCAGTTCTTCATCTATCGGACTGTAAAGGGACATAACTCTAGATGAATTACTAATTCGGGAGAAAGTATTATGAAGTGAAATATTTTCAATACTTAAGAAGATATTTAAATGACAATTAGTATGCCTATTCATCAGTACTACATCTACGCGACTACAAAGGGACATAACTCTTTTTGAAGTTAAGCCCCTTACTTTAATTTTGAATTTTGTTCAAATTGAAATACAATGTATTTATAGTTCCTAATATAGATATTTATATGAAAGTAGGTATGCTTATTTGTTGATACTATGTCTACTTTACTCTGAAGGGGCGTTACTATGGATGAATTTTCTAGGAGTAATGCCCCTTTTATATTTTACAAATATGAATTGGTAATTATTGTTTGACTGAATTATATACTTTCAAAAATTATGTCCTGTCTTGAAATTACTTTGGTTTAAAGATAAGCCTTGCCATGAACAAAACACCCGAAAAGTCGAGCGCGCTGTCCTTGGACTGCTCTTGTACATTTTTTTTCAGAGTTATCCCCCCATGAACTTATAGTTTTCTTTAAAAAATATTTGTTTTTACTGCAACTGTTTTATTTCTTTAGGTATTGACTTCAAACTTTAAATATATGTTCCTTATTGTCAACCACATCTCATGTGACAAGAATCATTACTCCAAATACATTTTTTTCAAAATTGTCCTCCATGAACTTAAAATTTTCTTTAATTTTTTTATTTATTTATTTACTTTAAATTTGTTAAGGTTATATTTTCAAATTTTAAAATATGTATGTTCCTTATCATCAACCGCATCTCCTGTGACAAATACTTACTAAGTCGAGCATGCTGTTTCCTCTGACAGCTCTTGTTATCAATGTTACCAGATGCTTAATTTAACATCTGCTAATCAAGATTACAGACTAATGACATAGTATTCTACGTCATTGTTATGGATGGTATCACTAAAATACATAATTGAGTATTCTAGGCAAAATGGAGCAGAAATTGGAAATTGAATAATGTGTTAGAACCACCCTATAAATTTGAAGGGGTTAGTGTCTTCAAATTGTAAAAATGAATTCCATAATAATAATAATAATAATAATGACTTTATTTATTGTGGATTACGTATTTGGTGTAAACCAATTTTCAATATGGTCCACACAGATATTTACAATGTACATACATAATAACAATAACAAAGAGAAACAAATTTAGGTGCAATATTATACATACTGAAATGAACAAGCAAATTAAGAGTTTAAATATATACTAGGACGAAAAAGAAACGCCGGGTAACCTATAATGATTGTTTTAAGGGATAAATTGTATTATTGGATTATTATATTTATTTTTGTATGAAATGTCATCTGTATGGAACCAGCTGTTCAATCGATTTCCGATGCTGATTATGTGAAAAAATACCCCCTTTTAACGATGACCCTTCTTGTTTTGCAAAACACGGCCGGACATGTGTTGCATATTTTATGTACCCGGCGTTTCTTTTTCGTCCTAGTATATAAACATACAAGAAAGGTTATTTAGTATCATATAAGGAGACATTTCATGAAATATGTGAATTTATCATTTTAATTTGACATAATAATTTTAAGAAAGTACTTATTTGAAAATAGATATAAACCAATGTGGTGCACATGTTTAGTATGGAGTAAATACAGGGAGTTAAATAAGATGACATATATACAAACATTTTAGTAAATAATAAAAATAAGATGTATTTACATAGCACAACCAGAGTACTTCCACCTAAGATAGTTTGTCTAAAACTTACTAAGAGAATCTGACTTTCAAACATTTAAAGGAATGGAATTCCAAATCACAGGGCCAGAATAACTGAGGGATGTACGAAAAAATTTGAGCTTATGTTTTGGGACAGAAATCATTTCTTGGACATTAGATCTAAGAGTATAGCCATGTTTGGGGTTTTGAGAGTGAAACATGGAGTTTAAATAATCTGGACCACTATTATTCAGGGATTTAAGCATTAGTATTGTATTTTTGTAAATAATTCTATCAGGGAAAAGCATCCATTTAAGCTCCTTAAAGAGGTCAGCTGAGAGAGTTGTTAAATCTTGATCTAAAATAATTCTTGCTGCTCTTTTTTGAAATTTGATAACAGAATCTAAAAGTTCAGTACCGCAGTTTCCCCAAATAGTGCAGCAGTAGTCTAGATGGGGTAGAATATATGCATTGAAAAATAATTTACGGGAATGAATACTAAGAAAAGTTTTAATATGTAGTGGAAGATATAAATTAATATTACATACTTTAAGTGTTCAGATTATGGTCAACATTTACCCGTAACAGCTTTTCAGAGATTTTTCTGATTTTCAGCGGATTTCCGATTTTCCACACGGCCGAGATGGGTCCTGAGATTCGCCTAGATCCGGGGAGAAAATTTGGGGGGGGGCAGTGTTCAATCAAGCCATTGGCCCCTTATGAACGCAAATGGTGCAATATCAATCGTCTATAGGGCCCGTCGGGCGCACTCGCCGAAAATATGGCTATATCGCGAATTTGACAAATTTTCGTTTATTCTATGCCATTTAGTTTCGTTACATTCATTTAGCTAAATTAAACGGGTACCTCATTCTTCGAATTTAGCCACCGGACCAAAGACCGAGTCCGTCTTAATCGCCGACGTTTCGGTAAAAAGATACGGATCATAAGACTGACTATCCGGTAGAAATTTCAATAGCAATATTACTAAAATGGAAATGAACATAAACATTGCAGTTAAACTGCAATGTTTATGTTCATTTCTGAGTTACAAGCAATTTACTCTCATATGTAATAATTTCGCCGTATTCTCTCTGTGATTCATGATTTACATAACGGCGCCGACGTCGAGCATTTATTTGGACACAAAAAATCTAGCCGAGAGTCCGAGATACGCATTAAATTTTTAGCCACACTTTTAACAATCATTGACAATTAAGACTTATGTGTAAAACAAACCATGTTCAATTAATATGCATCCTCTAAAAAAACAACAGTGCTACATCTATGACGGCTTGATAAAATTGATTAGGTAATCAAACAGTTGCAATTAACAAACACGTGACAAACTGTGATGTACATTGATTGAGGTAGATAAAACTTTCTTTTATGTTTGCCGATAATTGTAATGAATTATTACCGTGTTGCGTGGCAGTTTAAATAGACATAATTAGTTGATTTTTTTAAAGACAAATTAAGATGAGAATAACAGTAATCTCCAATTTGATCATGAACTAATTCGTTGAATTTCACTAGAAACAAACAACTTTGTCATAATTTTACAACAAATAAAGTTATTTGTATTTTAATTATTCATAATATGGTATTCCATTTTGTAAAAATAAAATTCCTTAAATCATTAGTTTCTTATGTAATACATTTTCGCGACCCATGCTATCGCAATTTTAATTGAAATATTTTTAAATCTATGTTAGTTATTTGAAAACCATTTAAATTTGCTAATAAGTTCTTCCAAATTTAGTAAAACGTAAGGGAAAATTCCTCTATCTTTTCCGAATTTCAGAATGACCACTGGTTGGTTCAACCAAATTGAAATTGTGAAAAATGGAAGAGTAGTCGTCGCGTAATCTTTCAGCTAATGCCGTGTTTCAGACTAAAAATCAATAATAAGCATACACTACCAAATTAATATTTACAAAAAGTACGATAAAAGAACCAATTTAATGAAAAATGTATTTAAACAAAGAATTAATTATAAGTGCTGTGTGTACAGTTTATTGGCGATGCATGGAAAACATAGCAACATTTAAATATGGCATGCCTTGCTCAATTTGTGAAAATGAAACACTTAGTAACAGAAATTAACAATTAAAAGGGTAATACTTTGATATTTTATGAAAAGACGACGTAAAACAATCGATTTGCGTATTAAGAATGCTTTTAAATGGAACTGGATGGAGTTTATAGTGGATGGACAGTTGCTCGGACAGTTAATTAGAAAGTTGTTTAATGTAAATAAATTGTGAAATATGATTGTTCTTTAACAGTCAGTAAATAAAATTTCAACAAAATTTTGGATTTCAATAAATTTAGGATAAAGATAATGAATATTAACATGCATGAAATTTATGCCATTCTTTTTAAACAGTGGATTAAGATAAGTAGAATTTGAAGTATAAGAATTAAGTTTGTTTTTTAATCCAGTATCAGCATTTGAAGTATTTGATTCATTTTGGTTTATCTGTAATGTGGTGGGGTGGATACATCCTCATCCATGGTGGCATTATCTGAAAAATTAAATCGAGTTTTTGAATATAAACTATTTGAGAAACTTGGATTGCTTGATATTGAGTCTTGTTCATCTAGGTTTGGATTTGTTTGATTGAAGCATTGTTGATTTACATCCACCAGAATGGCATCATCATCGGAGGCATTTTGTGGCGAAATTGTGATTGGTTCCTTCTCATGTTGCCAGAAATCCTTCCATTCTGGTGTATATAGTTGCTTCTCCATTTGAGGCTGTCCTAGTGAAAATTTCCAGTAGTTGCTGTAGATTTGATGGACATATCATAGACATTGAAAATTCCTCTTTTCAAGTTTTTTACTAGAACAGACGTGCCTAACTGAGAGAGATGTACTTCATCATGATACATTGACTTGTTAACTTGTCCATCCCTCAAGAAGCTTTTGGTATTGTTCACAAAAATGTGATCGTTTTCATTACAGAACTTCTCCAGAAGAGTGTTGACCTCTGAGAGAAATTTTGCTGAGAGTGTATCATTTTTCTTCGGTAGGACAGAGGAGATGATAATTTTTGCCTTTTTACTGATTGTTTTAATTTGTTTTACAAGGTCTGTATACTGAATCATTATTGAGTCACTACTGTCTGCATCTGAAATATTGTTGATGCCAGCATGCACAATAATAAAGTCACATTGTGACAAGTCTTGTCTGCTATTCACTGATTCAAGGTTTTTGCTGATGTCCTGTACTTTTGCTCCAGTGTGTGAGACTCTATTTTTGTGTTCAGATTTTCACCAGAGAATTTCTTTGGATTGATAACTTTTTTTACTGTTTCATCAAGGATGAAGATGTTTGGGTTTCTCCTTTGGTCTGAATTGACTGGCGAGTTGTGATTATCAGTAGATGGCATTGTGGCTGTATGTTCTTCATTTATAGCTGGTGATTTTTGTGCACTGCTCATCTGGTGATTTTTTGGATCGGATATCACATTTGAACTACTTCTGTTTTGCGTGATGTTATGGGTCAAGTTGCTGTTTCCTTGTTTGCTATTTCCTCTCCTTTTCTGTAATTCCTGACTTCACTCTGAAGCAAGTAAAATTAGGTATTTGAAGGCAGATTTTTAGTTCTTCTCTTTAATAGGTCAAGTTCTTTTCATAAATGTTGTTTATAAAAATTCACGATACTTCAAAGAATGCAAATACTACAACTTAAATAACTTAACCTGGATATTTTCACAAATATAACAAATTAATTATTAGGAGACCCAACAGAAAATGTGACAAATTTTGCCGGCTTTTAAAACCACTAGTCCATATTCATATTTTTTTACCTTGAAAACTGTTTCTACACTCCAAGTTTTCTATTTAATAATTTACCTTATACCTTATGGCATTGAACAAAAGAAAGAAAAAGAATTTTCACCACAGCTAACTCCCAAAAAAGCAATTTGAATACATTGACACCCCCCCCCCCTCGTGAAAAATGAGATAAACACTTTTTTACAGTTATGTTTTACATTTAAACGTCATTGCTGACTATTCAAAGATAAAATAATGGTATTTTACCATCTAAATGCATTAATCACTAGCAACTAAGTGATCACGACTTTATTTGGGAAGAATTTGTTACGGGACGAATCTTTTCGTCGATTGTTTAAATTGGATGTATAAACTTCCAGTTTGAACTTTTAACGCGAATTCTATCAAATTTATCAAATTATTGTGAGAAGTAATAATCTTTATAGTAAATATAAGTATAATTTTAATAAATTTTGGAAAAGGAAGCATTTACACATTAAAAAAAAGTATATCCGATCTTTATCGATTTTAATGATGTCGAAGAAAACAAAGTTTTCTGCATCATAGGTACATGTAGAACCTAGATTCATGTTAAATAATATACATGTACTATATTGATAGGTCATTGCATAACTAGGAATAAAATTATCATCTATACATGTTGTATATTGTACAGGAAAAAGAAGCAGAAATAAAGAAAATTATATTAGATAATAAAAAGTTAGTTACAGAAATACAACAAAGACATGAAATCGAGAAAATAGAATTACAAGAATCTATGAGACAATCTCAGGTTGGTATTGAGACAATATATGAGAATTGTTGAGTTACAATTGACAAAGCCGCCTGGCTAGCTCAGTTGGTAGCACGCAAGTCTACTGATCGAAGGGTCGTGGGTTCAATTATTCGGGCGGGGCATACATATGTGGAGCTTGGTCATGAAATTATCTCTAGGGCCATTCTCCCTTCTACCAATGATTCCTAATTTACAGTTGTCAGTCACTGACAAAAGTGTGCGCTTAGTAATTGATTTACAGCTAAATCCAGAGATTTAGCCTTTCCAGGAACAGTGAGGAGGTTGACCGACTGTCGTTATATGACCTATACAATGTGTGGCTACGGCGATAAACCCGACAAAAACAAAAAAACTAATATAATTGACAAAAGACTAACCTTGTTAGCTCAGGTGGTAGCCTGTCAACTATGTTTCCTTGGATTTGTGGGTTCTATTCCATAGTCAAATCTTCATTTGTACTCATTTTAATGGTGTTTTTATATGCCCGTTTTGAAAAAACGGACATATTATGTTATGCTGTTGTCCGTCTGTCCGTCTGTCCGTCCGTGGACAATTAATTGTCCGGATGATAACTGAAGAAAGGATGTACCTAGGTTCCTCAAATTTTGTGTGTGGATAGCCCTTGGGTGGAGGAGGTTCCCTATTGATTTTGAGACCCCAGGGTTAAAGGTCAAGGTCACTGGGACTTAAAATAGGGAAAACTTGTCTGGACAATAACTGAACCAACAATGTGCTGTGAACAAGTCGTAATATGAAAAATGGAACCAAAATTATTAGAGACTATTAACAATCAACAATGTGGATTCCAAAAACAATTAGGATGTGTTATGACATCGTTCTTACTTAAAGAATCTATCATGTACGGGAAAGAACACAATAGTAAAGTGTATGTTGTGTACTTAGATGCCCGCCAAGCGTTCGATCGAGTATGGCACAATGGGCAACTGTATAAACTTTTTAATACTGGCATTGACTCTACTTATTGTAACTTTTTTGTGAGTATGTACAAATCAATGCAGAGTCGTATTAGTAACGGTTCTTACAAGTCATCATGGTTTCCAGTTAACCAAGGTACCAGGCAAGGAGGTTGTTCATCACCAATTTTATACCTGTTATACATCAATGAGTTAATATGTAAACTTAAGAAAAGTAATCTTGGAGTTTGTGTTTACGATCTGCACGTATCTAGTCCAACAGTAGCAGATGACATGGTACTTGTGTCTTATTCGAGAAGTGGTCTTCAATCAATGCTAGATATATGTAATGATTACGCTAGAAAATGGAGATATCTATACAATCCGGACAAATGTTCTGTAGTTGTTTATAACACACCTAAAAGTGAATGTAACTTATCCGAGCGATGCTGGTACCTTGGTGATGCTACTATCAGTGAAAAACTATCAACACCTAGGAATTGATCTAGATAGTTATTTGTCAAGCAATACAAATGTTATCGACGCGGCTAAAACTTTACGTTGTACACTGCTTTCTATAATGAGTAATTCATTGAAACAGGCTAGCTTAAGTGTTTCACATGGAGAACTATATACAAACAAGTAGTTATACCTAAATCCCTGTATGGGTGTGCTCTATGGACTAACGCATCAACTAGTGCAATCTCAACGCTGGAGCGATCACATCGTTTCTGCATTAAAATAATGCAAAATCTTATACCATATGCCGATTCAGATCTATCATCGAGTACCTTTGGAATTACCTCGATAAAGACTAAAATATCTCTGCAAAAATTAGTTTTTCTCGGCCAATTATGTCGGCTTCCAATCCAATATTTACCTAAACAAATGTTTGTGAATAGACTTACCCATTATATAAATGATGAACGACAAGTACAGGGATTTATTCCTGATATTTACCGCATTCTCAATCAGTATAATTTAACTGAATACATTGAACTATATATAAATACAGGTAGTTTCCCGTCTAAGTACCAGTGGAAATCAGTTTTAACTCGCAATGTTATACATGCAGAATATGACAAAGTTAGGCAAACTATTCAAGATAAACATCCTTGGATAAATACGGATATGTTACTTACACGTAAACAGCCATGTTCATTATGGCAAATTGATAAACATAAACCAATGTACAAATATCATGAGGTTGCTATACAAACTTTAATAAAATTAGCCTCAATGCCAATACTTACTAAGTGCAGTAAATGTGACTTTTACACTGAAACAATTACCTTACATCGTATATTTCATTGTCAGTACTTTATTACTGAACGTAACAATGTCTGGGCTGAACTAGTTTCAGTTTTGGGATTAAGTGCGTACAGATATATGATAAGGCTGTCCTGTCTTGAACAATGCAATTATTTATTTTTGGCAGCACTTACAGGTTCTGCCGCTTTTAGATTATTTGTAAAGTATGTGAACAAAGTCACTCATTGATGAAATGTGTATCTATGTTTTGTTTATATTTACATGCTCGTATATATAACATGATTTATGTTTTTTGTTCTTTCTGTTCTCTATGTCTATAACTATGTACTAGTTTACTTTTGTTTATTTACTCATACATTGTCTGTAAATATGTAACTTATGTAACTCTCGAAAACTGGAGGTAATAAAAGTATATATATATATATACCTAGGTTCACCAAATTTAATGTAAGAGTAGCCCATGTGTCAAAGATGTTCCCTATTGGTTTTGGGGCCCCTGGGTCAAAGGTCAAGGTCACAGTGGCATCATATGGGAAAAAAACTTGTCCTGACAATAACTTAACAACCAATCTACCTAGGTTCACCAAATTTTATGTGAGAGTAGCCCATGTGTCAAGGATGTTCCCTATCGGTTTTGGGGCCCCTGGGTCAAAGGTCAAGGTCACAGGGACATCATATTGAAAAACCTTGTCCGGACAATAACTCAACAACGACTGTACCTATGTTCACCAAATTTTATGTGAAGGTAGCCCATGTGTCAAGGATGTGCCTTACAGGTTTACGGGGCCCCAGGTTTAAAGGTCAAGGTCACAGTGGCATAATATGGAAAAACTTTGTCTGGACAATAACTGAACCACCAATGTAACTTCAACCAGAAGATATCAAATTACCAAATAGTGACTTCAAACGTTCAATTAATATGTTAATAAAGTCAAAATGGCAAACAATGAAACACTTGTCCAGACAATAACTGCACCACAAATGTACCTAGGTTCACCAAATTTTATGTGAGGGTAGCCCTTGTGTTAAGGATATGCCCTGTTGGTTTTGGGGCCCCCTGGGTCAAAGGTCAAGGTCACAGGGACATCATATTGAAAAACCTTGTCCGGACCATAACTCAACAATGACTGTACCTAGGTTCACCAAATTTTATGTGAAGGTAGCCCATGTGTCAAGGATGTGCCCTAGAGGTTTACGGGGCCCCAGGTTCAAAGGTCAAGGTCACAGTGGCATAATATGGAAAAACTTTGTCTGGACAATAACTGAACCACCAATGTACCTAGGTTCACCAAATTTTGTGTGAGAGTAGCCCATGTGTCAAGGATTTGTCCTATTGATTTTGGGGCCCCTGAGTCAAAGGTCAAGGTCACAGTGGCATCATATTGAAAAATATTGTCCGGGTAATAACTCAACAATGACTGTACCTAGGTTCACCAAATTTCATGTGAGAGTAGCCCATGTGTCAAGGATGTGCCTTATCAGTTTTGGGGAAACAGGGTCAAGTTTAAACCTTCAACCAGAAGATATCAAATTACCAAGCAGTGACTTCAAATGTTCAATTAATATGTTAATAAAGTCAAAATGGCAAACAATGAAACACTTGTCCAGACAATAACTGAATCACCAATGTACCTAGGTTCACCAAATTTTATGTGAGGGTAGCCCTTGTGTTAAGGATATGCCCTATTGGTTTTGGGGCTCCTAGGTCAAAGGTCAAGGTCACAGGGGCATCATATAGAAAAACCTTGTTCGGACAATGACTCATCAACGACTGTACCTAGGTTCACTATATTTTATGTGAAGGTAGCCCTTGTGTCAAGGATGTTCCCAATAGGTTTTGGGGCCCCAGGCCCAAAGTTCAAGGTCATAGAGGCATCATATAGAAAAACCTAGTCTAGCCAATAACTGAACCACCAATGTACCTAGGTTCACTAAATTTTATGTGAGAGTAGCCCATGTGTCAAGGTTATGCCCTATTGGTTTTGGGGCCCCTGTGTCAAAGGTCAAGGTCACAGGGACATCATATTGAAAAACCTTGTCCGGACAATAACTCAACAACGACTGTACCTAGGTTCACCAAATGTCATGTGAGAGTAGCCCATGTGTCAAGGATGTGCCTTTTCAGTTTTGGGGAAACAGGGTCAAGTTTAAACCTTCAACCAGAAGATATCAAATTACCAAGCAGTAACTTCAAATGTTCAATTAATATGTTTATAAAGTCAAAATGGCAAACAATGAAACACTTGTCCAGACAATAACTGAACCACAAATGTACCTAGGTTCACCAAATTTTATGTGAGGGTAGCCCTTGTGTTAAGGATATGCCCTATTGGTTTTGGGGCTCCTAGGTCAAAGGTCAAGGTCACAGGTGCATCAAATTGAAAAACCTTGTTCGGACAATGACTTATCAACGACTCGACCTAGGTTCACAAAATTTTATGTGAATGTAGCCCTTGTGTCAAGGATGTTCCCAATAGGTTTTGGGGCCCCAGGCCCAAAGGTCAAGGTCACAGAGGCATCATATAAATCAACCATGTTTGTAACTAGGTTCTCAAAATCTTTGCTTTGGATAGCCCTTCAGTTAAGGATGGGACCTATTCTGAGATCCCGGGGTCATTGGTCAAGGTCACAGGGACTTCATATGAGATAGAACACAGCATGGACTGCACACGGGCGTATAATGCCCCGCCCAGCGGAGCTCTTGTTTCAATTGGAGTATAAGATTGTCCTATGATATTCAGGTAATGAATAAGAACCCAGCTACTGGATTAGTTATACATTAGAGACTCTATATGTCTCATACTACTGAGTATTCATTTATAAATTCTGCTCCCCTAATAAATGCCCCCTACCCCATTTTTGGAAGAAGAACAACTTACCTAAATGATATAAATTTCAACGTATCATAATTTTCTTACAAGCTTGATGAGCCATTTATTGTCCTCTTATAAACACCCCCTTTAAAAGTATGTAATGGTTCTGTGGTGTTTAATAGAAGATTAATGGTTTGGTTATTACCTTTTTAAAAAAAATTTCAAGTGGATAATTTATTTGCTCATAAAACTCTTTGTAGGAGAAATTATTGTCAGAAAAAGATAAAATGCATAAAGAAGAAGTAAATACATTAACTGAAGAATGGATCATAGAAAGAAAGGTTTTTATATTTTTATATATATTACCCCACCCACTTTATACACTGCATGTTTGTTACTGTAACAATGTTGTATTGAAGATAGGTTTGTGTTACAATCAAGTTAAGGTCTGTTTGTATTAAATAATTGACTGTCAAAATGTTGACTGAAAGTGCCTCACATCAAGCTATGTTTTATGGCTGTTTTATAATATAGAAATACTGATACTTGATTATAAATTGTATTTATACACCCAATGTCTTGTTTTATGAATCTATTACATGTACAGTCCAACTTGTGCTAACGGCCACCTCCGAATAGCGGGCACCTGCTGACAGCGGCCATTTTGATTCCCCCCCGACCGAAAACGCTCTTAAAAAGGCCGTGAATAACGGCCACCTGTCGACTGCGACCAGCGGCCAGTCAAAACCATCCCCACGGCCAGTTTAGAACTGTGAACAACGGCCAGACGATTGTTTGAAGACAGTATTTCGTATAAAGGCGATTTCGAAAGCAGGCCGCCATTTTTGTTAAAGTTAAGCTAAAAACCCGTAATCCAATTTTTTCCGGATTTTTCGTATACAAACCATCTCGAGTATGATTTTATTAGTTATAATCAAGCTGTAGACAATTTCTCATTAAAAATATGTTAATGTATCCTTTTATTGTTAAATTTATTTGTAAATCGGGAGTAAATTACGTCATGTGATGACACTTTGTTAATTAGTTTTGAATGTTTGGAGACTCCACTAGGTTTGTTTTTCACACGTCCGGCAGTTAGATAAATGTTTGTGACACGCTGTTAATTCCTAAATTCGTTCAACTGTGACCGTTGTTAACAGGTAATTTGACAACTGGGATAAGATAGAAAGACTATACAAAAGGTCAGAGTAGTGAGAATTTGTAGAGTACATTTGTTAATGTTGAGGGCATAGCATGAAATGTAGCTGCAAACAAAAAACACTGATTTCTTTGTTTTAGTCATTCTTTGTTCAAAGTTTTGTTTTATTCATTTATAGTCACAATTTCAATAATGATAATGTGAATAATGAATTAAGGTTGAAAATAAAAACAATTTTAATTATTAATTCATGCTAAATTCGTTCAACTGTGACCGCTGTATACAGGTAATTTGACAACTGGGATAAGATAGAAATACTATAAAAAAGGTCAGAGTAGTGAGAATTTGTGGAGTGCATTTGTTAATGTTGAGGGCATAGCATGAAATGTAGCTGCAAACAAAAAATCACTGATTTCTTTGTTTTAGTCATTCTTTGTTCAAAGTTTTGTTTTATTCATTTATAGTCACAACTTCAATAATGATAATGTGAATAATGAATTAAGGTTGAAAATAAAAACAATTTTAATTATTAATTCATGTTAATTATGAACTCTGTCTCTCAAGTCTGACGAAACATTACCCGTTTGTTCCTCCCTCCGAACAAAGGCCACCTGTGAACAAAGGCCACTTTTCTATTTTCCCTTGGCCGGCCGTTGTTCACAGGTTGGACTGTATATACATGTTTACAGATCATATGTAGTGCCCCAACGGCATCTGCCATGATGTATGTATGTGCAAAAATGTTTCACATTTGTAATGAATAAAAGTATAATGCATTGTTAACTTTTCAAAACTTGGATTAATCTTGTCCACTGGCCTATTGAAGATAAAGTAGATTTTTTATTAGCCTAAGGAAAAGATAAATTAGTAAATTTAGTTTATAGTACGAAATCTCACTTTTCATTATTACTGTTTTAAATATGATATCTTTGCTTGAAAAATTAGCATCAGTGATATTTTGAATGATTTATCTTATAGTCTTTTTTTTGTGTAGAAAAAACGAATTCATACATTTTTTACTTATTTAAAGTTTGTCTGCTTTTGTAGGTGTCTGTAGATTATACTTCGGTAATATAATTCAAATAATTGTCCAAAAATACCTGAAAAATATGGACTTTCATAGGCCCTTTTCTCACCACCCATCTTTGCCCCTTTTTCATTCACTCCTATATTTGGGGGCCTATATCTATCTCTTTTCTTTCTGTCCTTGTTTCTGCCCTCACAGATTTGACAAAACTCAACACTTGTTTATTTATTAATATTTACTTTAAATGAGCACCCTTAATGCACCTTGTCCCCTTGTTTTGGCCATGGACCACTTTTTGAGTTAAAGAACTATAACAACCACCAATCTATACTGAATACTAATTTCTTGAAATCATTGATACCTCAGTACAATTTTTAGTTTATATAAATACCTAACCAACTTTCCCTCTATTTGTATTTCTTTAATAGATATGTATTCTCCTTGTTGTGTTTAAGTAATGATTATCATGAATTCAGACCTGGTGCTGGTGATAAGTCATGGAATCAGTCTTATATTTGGTCATCTGGACTGATTGTAATCCTGCATCTGGGTTTGTTATCTGGTGCCAAAGGTTATAACAGTCCATGGAAATTTGACAATACTGTTGATTATAAGCCTCCTTACACCAAGAGTTGTAGTTTCCTTGATTAAGATTGTACTAGATAGAACACTGGAAAATTGATTGACAAGCAGTTGGGATATAATTGAAACATTGTTAAAAAAGGCCTTCAATGAGAAAATGTGAAAGAATAATTTTACATGTGTATTTTTGTGTTATTGTCAACTTCAGATTGCTTTGTCATTATGTCTTTTAAACATTTTGTTATGAATCTAGAAGTTGATTTTAATTTAAATTTGAAGTTCTATTGTTTCATTTTACATTATAATTTTATAGTTAGAGCTGTCATTGATTTGGCTCGAAGCGTATTGACTATTTCAATATATATTGAGAAATAAATATTGATGATCCATGGATATACAGTTAAACCTCGATTATCCGAATTCGTAGGGACCGAAAAAAAACTTCGGATAATCCGGGATTTCGGATAATGCGGGTTTCGAAGGTCTTTGGAAATAATTTCAAACATTACTAAATATATGTTAAGGTCATTAATACTTCGTATGTTTATACATGGTATAACTTGCTGCTATATTTGAAACTCCCTGGTTGTGTTGGTTCTATGTGATTTAAGATCAATATCTATGAAAGTAAGTGTATTTTCTTGGTTATAAGTGATTGAAAGCTAAAATCTGACATCGACATACTGTGTGTAGTTAATGACGTCATATAATCTGTAATACACGTCTAACTCTCAAATAGATAAAGAAATGGTATAATAAAAAAACAAGCAAAATAGTATGTTGTTTAAAATATTTTATTAACAAAACATACACAATCACGTCTATAAAACTAACAAATAATTATTTATACGTTAAACACATAACAATAAACATTATAAACATAAAGACAATGGAAGGTTGAGGCTAAAGCTACGAACGAATAATTTTGATTCCGACAACGGAAAGTATGGTTTAAACTCACTGACGAATAACATTGAGTCGTTGTCGTCACATTATAAAGTCACTAGTTTTTAAAAACCTGTTACCGGGTCCTTCGCCAAATTCCTCGGCTAGTAAATCTTGTGTTATAGTGTTTGAATTCATGTTCGAGAATAGAATGATTTAGTCAGAAATGACCTGTCTTATATACCTAAGTTTTGTTTGTAGTTTTTAACGAAATAAGGACAAATTTAAAGGTATGCGAAAACATACCTGAACACTTTTAACTTCGATATTTTACGGCATTCATTCAAATACAAAAAAAGAAAACAAACAATAAATTTAATAAAGTCAATTTAATAGTGTACACAAGTTTACTTTAGTTGATAATTACAACCGTATTAAAAACAATTTACGCTCAACGGTTTGCAAAAATAATATCGATTATGACACATCTTTACAATATACAATATACAGGTTCGTATGTTTTTCACGCCCTTTTGTCTACGTCTCCATAATAAGGGGACTTACCATTCGTCATAGTTGACCGCCTTCGGATAAAGGGTGTAAAAATCTATAATTTTCTTTACGTAGGGACCAAAATTTTAGTTCGGATAATCCATGATATTCGGATAACCCATTTCGGATAAAACGGACTTTTTTACTATACTTTATATAGCAAAATGTTCGGGACCGAGAAATCATTTCGGATAATCCATGTTATTCGTTCAATCCGTTTTCGGATAATCGAGACTTAACTGTATATCAATACATTCATTGCAGCACTATTTAGACCATTAATTTTGTCATAAACTCATAATAGATGTATATTTGTCTTGAATGTTATACCTTAAGTGGTATCCTGCATTCAATTGTAGTAGTTGGTAAAAAGGATTATTATGACAGTGCACCTGTTTCCACTCACGATAGAAGGTTTGTCTCTCAAAATTTGACACTTTTATCCACATACCAGTATAGGCTTTATTATCGCTATTTCAAAATGCATATTGATACATTTATATTGTTGGAATCGATGACGGCTCCAGTTAAAGTTTAGAATTTAAAGATAATATTTCTGTGGCTTACATGTACAGTATGAATTGTTTGCTGCTAAATGCTAATTTGATCATTAAAATATTTTGTTTTGCTGCTAAATTATGATGTGTGCAGTTTTTAAATTGTTGGTGATTTTAGTGATTTTCTTGCACTTTGATGAAATTATCTCATTTTATGTAGGTTTGAATTGATTATGTATACCAAACAAAATTAATAATTACCTGCTGTAAATGAACTTATTATTAATTCATTTTTTGCTATTTTTAGGTCATGTGAAACAGTTCAAAACTTGGCTGTAAAAATCTGAATGATAAAGAAACACATAAAACCTAAAAAGATGAAATTATTTATTGTATCATAAAATCACTTCTCTGCAAGGCTAGTGGTTGGTAGAACAAATGTCTACTGATAGAGGGTTTGTGAATGTGATTTGAAAATTGGGCATAGTTTTGTGGAGTTTGGTCATGAAATGATTTCTACAGCCATTTCTCTTCCAACCACTGATGCTAAATCATGTAGAGCAGTTGTCAGTCACTAACAGAAATGTGTGTTTAGTAACTGGTTAACAGCTTAATCCAGAAATTTTACTTTTCCAGGAATTGTGAAAGAAAAGGAATCACTACTACTGATTATGTTACAAACCATCACAATTTCACCAACTTGTTTCATTGTTTGTTTTTAAAACATGCATATCACAGAATGCATGTACATTAGTAATACAGAATTCACATCACAGAAAATGTATGATATTCTAGTGTACAAAGTTTTGTTTGGTATATATATTAAGTTCAGTACTGTAGTGTGGTGTATATGTATATTGTTGTTGTATATTTTCTTGTAGTCTGAACCTACACTGTCGTCTGCTCCACCACTGAGATCTGATCATACAAACACTCAGGTATCATAGCATTATATCATTATTTATATCATCTGTTTCTTTCATGCTTTATGATCAAACATGACATTATTTAATGAAAATATACTATGGATGTATAAATTTTATATTTTCATTGTAGTAAAAATATACAATCAAACCTGTCTATAGCGGTCAGCTAAGGGACTGGCTGAAAGTGACCACTATAGACAGGTGGCCACTATATATAGGGTCTCTCAAACAAACAAATAAATAAATATATTCAGGAAATGTCTTTTTTATGCTGTTTCATCACAATAATATTACTATACAGTAAAACTCGGATATAACATACTCACTGGGCCATAGAAATGAGGTATGTTATAACCGAGGTATGTTATATCCATATAGCATACTAAGTATATTATATATAAGGATGAAAAACAGGCCAGAAAAAATGGTATGCTGTAACCGAGTGTATGTTCTAACTGAGTATGTTATAGCCGAGTTTTACTGTAGTCGTATATAAACATTATATTTCATTTTAAATATAAATTAATTCAAAGACATAATATTCATTGGACAATGAATTGTATTGGAAATGAAATTATAAATCAAGCTAGTTTAGTGTTTAGCAAAAATAGTAAGCCATTTCTTCAGTCTTGATGTATTGACAAGCCGCATATCCACAGTTGCACTGATTGCAATGGAAATATTCAATACCTTGTCATTTTCCACTTGAAAAGCATATTCATATACAGATATTGCTGGCCATGTCGATGAAAAATCATAACTAACTGTGAAGCAAATAATTTCGATACGAAAATATCTCTGATGTTGAGAAAAATAATCTTAATAAAATCGTGCATAAACATTAAAATCACTTATTTGGTACATAATTTTTACTCAATCTTGTTTGTTAGAACACACAAAACTCTCTTTAACAGATTAAATAACAATAATTGCCATAATCTATTGTAGTTATATGTTTTTCACGCCATTAGCGTCATAAAATGTTTACATTCTGTCAGCTGTTGACGGTGATCGTTATTTTTACACATCCGTGAAAATTACTTGTTTTGGTCAATTGACCGTTATACTGACTGCTATACGACGCAAATTGGTCCGAAACTAGTGACCGCTGACCGCAATGAAGAGGGTCACGCTCTATAAAGGGTCAAATTAGAACAAAACTGTTCGGGAGGACCCTGAACTGACCGTAATGGACAGAGTCACGCTATTTAGAGGTGACTGTTATTACAGGTTCTACTGTATTGTAAAATCTTTTTTTTTTTTTATTATCAATGATGTCATCTTAAAAGATAAATAATAGTATCTTTGAGAAGAAATGATGTCAAGTTGTAATTTGTGTGAAAAACATCTTATAAACACAAAACTTAGCATGAAAGGAACAGAATGTTTGTTAACTTCTGTGTAACATGTAACATTGTCCCTAGATATCAGATGTGTTCTTTATTGATGTATGAGATTTAATTAATTGGCTATTTTCAGAGTAATTTTGAAAAGCGCTTGTGGATTTATTTTACATTGTATTTTGGGGAAAATTTAATGGCAATTAATTGATAGGGAATCCATGTCTGTGGCCCAGTAGGATACACATAGGATTTTGAATCTAGTGTTTAGAAGGGGTTGCTGTTTCAAGCTTCACCTGGGCTGGTGATTTCTTTTGCTATATAAATTAACCATGTCGGGAGGAACATGTTAGCAAGATGAAGCATCCCTGTTTGTTATCAGTTAGAAGGGAGATATCAAGTGTGAAACAAAGGGAAGTATTAAGGTTGAATGGGAACAAAATTAAGGGTGGTGAACACTGAGCTTACTATTTTTGTCATTACATGTTCCATCAAGTAAGAGCCTTAAACATTTACTTATGGCTGAGCGGATACAAAGTTGGACTAGTAATCATTGGATAGCCAGCTCTGCGTTGGTTTAAATCACATCCAAAACCTACCCCATTGTTTTCTTGAGCAAGAAACTTTATCCTACTAGCTCAGTACTGGGGGACCAGGAAGCGGACACGAGAGTGATTAATATAAGTAGTAAGAACTTGTTTCACAATTCAGCTAAAATAAATTAGTTTAACAAATAACAATTTACTTATGATATAAGTTCAAGGTATTATTTTAGAAAATATCTGATATTCCTATAGCCTTAATCATCATACATTTTTTGTATATACTGCATGATGTGATAAAATCATCTTGTAATAATGACCTTACATTTCATTAGAAGAATTTTAGTTTTAAGCCTATTTTGCTTATCCTTGCAACTACACTGGGGTCCAAAAGTTTCTTTACACATGTATTTTTTCATATTTTCTTAATTTTTTTTTATTGCAATATTATTGCAGACCCATTTTGTTTTATTTTTCTATTGTATATTTATTATACAAACATAATTTATTCAAATTTACAAACAAAATAAGTAATAAATGCAGTAAGTTAACAAAATAATGGATAAACAACAAATTTGATCAACCAAGGGCTAATGGAACATCAACAAGTCACCTCACTGAAATTTGATCTCAGTACTTCGTGTAGCCCCCATTAGCTCCAATGACAGCCTGAATCCTTCTAGGCATTGATCTGATTAGTTTATGGCATCGTTGCACATTGATCTCATCCCAAATTCAAAGAACATTGGCTTCCAAGTCCCGAAGGTTGTTAGAACGAGTATGCTGAAGTCCCACCTTCACATCTCTCCATAAATTTTCAATGGGGTTCAGGTCTGGACTTTGTGGAGGCCAGTTCAAACATCTAAGATGATTCTGGGCTTTCCACTCCATAACTACTTTGGACCTATGGCAAGGTGCACCATCATCCTGGAACCAGTAATTATGACCAAACCCTAGAAGATGGGCAGAAGGGGTGGCATAATTAGCCAAAATGTCAATGTACCCTTGGCTATTTAAATTTCCATTAACCTTGGTAAGAAATTCTGTGCCGCCATACGACATAGCACCCCACATCATAATCCCTCCTCCTCCAAACTTGACTGTAGGCACGACACAGTCAGGTCTCAAAGCTTCACCACTTCTCCTACGAACCACAGTTGGACCATCACTCTGAAAAAGAGTAAATCTGGACTCGTCAGTCCACAAAACATTTGCCCAGTCAAGCCAAGTCCAGTCAGAATGTTCTCTGGCAAAGCCCAAACGAAGCTGTCTGTGTCTTTGCGTCAGCAGTGGCTTTTTTCTAGCCAATTTGCCATAAAGACCTACATCGTGAAGTCGACGGCGAATTGTGGTCTTGGATGCTGTTACTCCTGTTGCATTCCAGGAGTTCTGAAGCTGGGGAACTGTCAACCTTCGATTGTTGAGGGACTCTCTGATCAGTGTCCTGTCTTGTCGCTCACTGAAAATCTTCGGTCTGCCTGTTCTTGCCTTGTCAGTGAAGTTACCCTGCTCGTTCACCTTCCTCAGAGCTGCATACACAGATGGCCTAAAAGTAAAAAAGGAAGAAAATTGTCAGTCTTAAGAAAAATACTTAATTTCTTAATGCAGAAAAGAGCAATTGTTATAAAACAGAAAAAGTTAAGTGAAGTTTTGAAAAAAAAACTTACCTTGAACATCCCACTGCTTGAGCAATAGCCGTCACCGAAAGACCTTGGTCATGCAAAAGCTTGCATGCGTACCTCTTCTGTTCTCTTGCTTGTGCCATCATCAGGAAAAACTGTTCTACTTCATATGTAGTCTATATTTGGAGAAGCAAAATGTATGGGTTATTTTGTTTTTTGTTTTTGGGAGCTGTTACATTTTCAGTTTAGTTATTCACTGAAAACTTGAAAATTTTGTAGAGAATTTTATTGGTATGCAATTAAACTAACTTTTTTCATTAAAACTGCATTTTGATTGTAAAAGGGAGATAATATGAAAGAACATAATTAAAGACTCATGTTAAACTGGGTTTTTTTTGTAGTGAAACGAATAATACATGTAACGTTTCTCTTAGTATACTCCAAAACATAGGAATTTAACATGTGTAAAGAAACTTTTGGACCCCAGTGTATGTCTGTGTACCAAAATAGTAGATTAAATGATGTGTATGTAGTTCTAACTGATGAATTTTGTTTTTATTAACATACATTATTTTTGTATGGAATATCATTTTCTATAGTGCTATGAATGTTTTGTCTTTACTTTAAGATTAAAGGAATAAACATGTTGACTTCTTCATAGCTCTTTTATTAACACATTTGGAACACTTCAACCATTCATTGAATGAATAATCTCAGATTTGTGTGGGGTCCACCAATAATACTTGGTTTTTACTTGATACCCAAGCAAAGCACAGGCAAAATACTTATAGTTATTCAAAATAGTTTTGTTGTAATGCATGAGGCTTTGTAAATGTATTTTTTATGCTAGATGTGTGACTATGACATTGTATTGTTCAGTCGATATGATTGAATGGCGCATTTCAAAGTTATGGACAATAAATGAGACTTTTATCACCAAAGGCAGTTCCAAAATGATGTCTAAATATGTTGGAAATATTCTTATAGTAAATGGCCGAGGAGTTTCATATGTTAATAACAGAGACTGGGGAAGTAATACACACTAGGCCCTCCATAAGTTCTTGGACATCATCCTGTATTTATAATAAACTGATTCTCATTTACCTGAGAACTTTGGAGGGCACCATAAATACTTTCAAATAGAACTACTTATATTTTATTATACTCTGAATTAAATCTGACTTTATATAGGCCTTGTTGAATTATATAATATCAAAACAAGTGATGATCTCACCCCTGTGAAATGACCATTGTCAAAACATGGTTGACCATGTTTTAAACATGGTTGACCATGTTTTTAATACATGGTTGACCACAAAATGACCATGAATAATCCATGGTCAACCATGTTTCATGCTGTGGTTTATTGCCGCCCTGGTGACCATGGTCGACCATGTTCTTTTAAAGACCATGGTTAAACTTGTTTTCATGGTCAAGTAAAATGACCATGGTCAACCATGTTTCATCGTCCACATGGTTTATTGCCGCCCTGGTAACATGGTCCACCATGGTTTGACCATGTTCTTAAATTCCTGAAAATTACCATGGTCAACCATGTTTCATTTTCTACATGGATTATTGCCAGCCTTGTGAACATGGTCCACCATGGTCAACCATGTTTCACAGTTCTGGTTATACCCAGGAAATTTATTGGACTCATCTGTATAAGCCTCTGGCTTTTGACACAAATGAGCTTAAGTAACACAACTAAAATCAAGTAAAGTAGGACATAAACCAACAAACAACAGCTGGGCAGAGACCATTGTCTGATCCTCCTTTACAAGATCTAGATCAAGTAGTAGACATTATACTTCCCCAACCATGCCCCTCACTAACGGCCCTCTGTATCTGGCCCTGGCAAGTAATGCAAAATGAAAATATAAAAGCTAACACTGTAACTTTTGAACATTTAAAACACATACAGAGTCATAAGAACAGTTTATAAATTAAAGCAATATGGTTATCCAAAAATTGTTATCCGAAAATATGTACACTTATGCTTACTTGTTTTCATCATTTTTGTCATGCTGCAGATTTTCTAAATCAAATATAAGATTTCCATATTGTCTTTGCATCTTTTATAAGTTGATTATGACAATAGATGCCTGAATAACAACTCAACTTTTAGTAAAAATCTCTTTTTTGAAATTGGCGGTAAAGCACTTTTCAGCCATCTTTGAATTCATAAGTTTAGTTTAAAAACCAGTACCTGGTATATTCATTAAGTTAATACACAGTAGTCCCCCCTGAATTTAAGAATAAGGAAACTTTAGGCCTCCCGATGATAACTCAAGATAGGATGTACCTAGGTTCCTAAAATTTTATATTTGGATTGCCCTTGGTTAGAGGAGCTTCACTACTGATTTTGAAACCCCAGGGTCAAAGGTCAAGGTCACTGGGACTTGAAATATGAAAACCTTGTCCAAACAATAACTCTAGAATTACTGTACCTAGCTTCACCAAATTTTATGTATTTATTATCTGTTTTGAAGTGTAAAAACTGTTAACTGTTTTATGTCAATATGGGAAATATTTATAGTCGACAGTGACTTATTGTCTAGAAATAACTGTTGATCTTGAATCATGGTCTGACAAAGACACATGACCATAAATCATTGTCAGTCATGAACAATACATAAAGTGTACACAATTGCATGCCTAACTGCATAGAAATCTAAATTATTGCATTTTAAGTAAGAGACATACACTAGTGTTACAATGCAATGTTCATCATCAAATGAGTTAAAAGTTGTATAATTGACAGTGTTTCATGGTCTAGAAAACATGATATTTTTAACACAGTCAGACCAAAGGCAAATCATTGTCAATCATGGTCATAATTGACCAGAGTCAAAGTCTGAGCAAGCAACATAGTCAACCATGTTTTGATTCATGGTTAACATTTCACAGGGGCAGTAAATTACATGATCAAAGTGGCTCAGTGCTAAACTAGTTTACATTCTTTTTCATTGATGTGAATACAGACTAGTTTACACTCGGACAACAACATATTATTTGTTTACCAGTTTGTATGTTATGATATATTTGTATTGTTATTTGTAGGAATTATTACATTATAATCAGTTAACAATGAATGCTGTACAGTCAGGGTTAGATAAAGGTGATATAGGACATCAAGTTATAGCCTTAACTAGAGAGATTGAAGATTTGAAAGAAAAACATAGGTATACTTTTGTTTTTATTATTAAGTTTAGTATAATGTCCAATGTTATTCCAGCAGTATTATATTGAAAATGATAAACTCTATTTAGTAAACAATATAGCATCAGTTTTTGAAATGTAAATAAGTTCATGAAACGAAGAATTTGATAAAGACTGGTCGAAATATGGGTAATAGAGTTTCTTATTTTATATGTTAAAGTAATTGCATTTCATAGTCTTAAGTTTCATGCTTGTGCGTGCTCATCAATTTTACTATTAATATCTCTGTTAATTGGGTTAATGGTATCTATTGATCAAACTCTGAGAGGTTTTTTACTCCATTTTTTTGTGCAGCCAAAAGTTGGTGCAACAGAATTATACCACCTTACCAGGTATCCATTAACATCTGGGTGAAGTGAAGCAAACACTTTAAATTTCTTACTCAAAGAAATTAGCTGTGCCTCTGATAGAATTTGAACCTAGGACCTCTTAATACCTAAGTGCGGGTCCTAACACTGGACCTCTGCTCCCATGTTATTATCCCCCGCCGATGGAATCGGGAGGGGGATATAGTTTTGGCGTTGTCCGTCCGTCCGAATTTCGTTTCCGGAGTAGTTCTCTGCAACTACTGGCTGGAATTCAACGAAACTTTATGGGAATCATCAATATCAAGAGGAGATGCGCATGTGGTCAGCTTTTTTCGGATCAGACCCTTTAACTCAGAGTTATGGCCCTTGATTAGTTATGTAGTATGCATATAGAGTAAAAGTCGTTTCCGGAGTAGTTCTCTGCAACTACTGGCTGGAATTCAACGAAACTTTATGGGAATCATCAATATCAAGAGGAGATGCGCATGTGGTCAGCTTTTTTCGGATCAGACCCTTTAACTCAGAGTTATGGCCCTTCATTAGTTATGTAGTATGCATATAGAGTAAAAGTCATTTCCGGAGTAGTTCTCTGCAACTACTGGCTAGAATTCAACGAAACTTTATGGGAATCATCAATATCAAGAGGAGATGCGCATGTGGTCAGCTTTTTTTGGATCAGACCCTTTAACTCAGAGTTAATGCCCTTGATTAGTTATGTAGTATGCATATAGAGTAAAAGTCGTTTCCGGAGTAGTTCTCTGCAACTACTGGCTGGAATTCAACGAAACTTTATGGGAATCATCAATATCAAGAGGAGATGCGCATGTGGTCAGCTTTTTTCGGATCAGACCCTTTAACTCAGAGTTATGGCCCTTAATTAGTTATGTAGTATGCATTTAGAGTAAAAGTTGTTTCCGCACTACTTCTCTGCAACTAATGGCTGGAATTCAACGAAACTTTATGGGAACCTTCAATACCAAGAGGAGATGCACATATCGTCAGCTTGTTCCGGTCAGACACTTAAACTCAGAGTTATGGCCCTTGATTAGTTATGCAGTATGCATATGTAGTAAAAATTGTTTCCGCGCTACTTCTCTGCAACTACTGGCTGGAATTCAACGAAACTTTATGGGAGTCATCTATATCAAGAGGAGATGCGCATATTGTCAGCTTTTTTCTGATCAGACCCTTTAACTCAGAGTTATGGCCCCTAATTAATTATGTAGTATGCATATAGAGTAAAAGTCGTTTCCGCACTACTTCTCTGCAACTAATGGCTGGAATTCAACGAAACTTTATGGGAACCTTCAAAACCAAGAGGAGATGCACATATCGTCAGCTTGTTCCAGTCAGACACTTTAACCTCAGAGTTATGGCCCTTGATTAGTTATGCAGTATGCATATAGAGTAAAAATCGTTTCCGCGCTACTTCTCTGCAACTACTGGCTGGAATTCAACGAAACTTTATGGGAATTTTCAATACCAAAAGGAGATGCGCATATCCTCAGCTTGTTCTAGTCAGACACTTTAACTCAGAGTTATGGCCCTTGATTAGTTATGCAGTATGCATATGGAGTAAAAATTGTTTCCGCGCTACTTCTCTGCAACTACTGGCTGGAATTCAACGAAACTTTATGGGAATCTTCAATACCAAGAGGAGATAGGCATTTCGTTGCCTTGTTCCGGTCAGACACTTTAACTCAGAGTTTTGGCCCTTGATAAGTTATGCAGTATGCATATAGAGGAAAAAAAAATTCTGCGCTATTTCTCTGCAACTAATGGCTGGAATTCAACGAAACTTTATGGGAATCATCATTATCTAGAGGAGACGCGCATATCGTCGCCTTGTTCTGGTCAGACCTTTCAGCTCAGAGTTATTGCCCTTGATTAATTGTGCAGTGTTCATATAGAGAAATATTGCTATTTCTTTGCATAGCTGGATTGATTTCAACAAGATTTTATGGAAACCATCAATACAGAAAAGAAATTTGCATCTCATTGGCATGTCCTGATAATTTTTATTAACATGGAGTTATGAATGTTCCCTATTATGGATTTATGGATTTTTATATTTATTAATAAAGCCTTATGTCTCCAGTTGTTGTGTTAGTAAAAACAAGTACTCGGCGGGGGATATAAATTCAACGAATTTGCTTGTTACTTATACTGTAAAGTTCTGCTATAAAGTCTACCACAAAATCATACCATTTTGACAATTTTAAAGTGTCAAATGTTAAATATCAGAAGAAAAAGGTTTCTGCTGTAGGACCATTCTGCTATAAGGACCATCTATTTTGATGGTTCTAAAGGTGGAACTTTGTATAGTTATTATGTAACAGCAATGGCTAGCTCAGCATGTAGCATACAAGTCTACTGATTGGGAGGTAGTGGGTTCGATTCATAAGTGGGCCTAATTTTGTAGAGTTGGGTCATGAAAGACTGTCTCTAAAGCAATTATCCCTCCTACCACTGATTTTAAATAATGCAAGGCAGTTGCTGATGGAAGTATGTGCCAAGTAACTGGTTAACAGCTGAGCTAAATGCTGGGATTTAGCCTTTTTAGGAACAATGAGTAGGTTGAAAGACCGCTGTCATATGACCTATACAATGTATTGCTATGGCGTATAACTTAACACAAATAAAACTGAAACAAGAAAAACAACATGATTTTTTGTATATACATTTGTATTTATAGATTAGAGTTAGCCGAGTTACGTGGACAACAAGATATGCAGAAATCTTTTCTTCCTCAACCATTGATAGCTTCACCTATAGATAACAACATGTCTGGTTTTACTGAAGATAATACAGAATTACAAATAATGAGTTTACAGGTAAGTCTAGATTGCCTTGTTTATAATGTACGTGTAACCTGTGTCAATAGCGCAGTTGGTAGTGCGTCGGGTTTGGGAATCTCGTGTTCTGAAGGGGGTACGGGTTCGAATCCCACCTGGGGTGGTAATACCCTTCCCTGCAAATTAGACTTTAATGTCAATTTTCCTCCATTGATTAGATAATATGATGAAGTTTCCGGCCTTGTGGAAGGGTAGGTGAGTACTGGTTATAGACAATGGTCCAGGAAAGCTAGGTTAGGTGTGCTGGACGCTGTAAAATGACCTAAAATGTGTTGAAATGGCGTTAAATCCAATTTCAAAAAAATATATTTATAATGTACATGTAATTGTAGGCACGGCCTTTTGATGGAAAAGACATTCAATTTAGTAATGTAGTTAGTTGGTTGTAGAATTGTGGACCAGATGTCCACATGGAAGATTGGATATATCCAAATGTGTACCCTCATTATATTAAGTCTTTGTTATTAATATTAAACAATTTAATCTCCATTTCGCCAATGTCTGCTTCATTGTATGTTTAGGCATACCATCCCACAATGCAATGAGTGGTCAGCACAGGAACCAGAAGCATTCTGAATGTGCAAATTTAGTTAGAAAAACCTGAGGGCATTTTATCTCCCTTTAAGTTGATTTATAGTAGGACCAAAGGGAGGTTACCAGAACAGTTTGGACAGTATAATTAATCAACCAAAACTTACGGGATTTTGTGTTATTGTAACTAATATATGGTTATTACTAAGGATGTAACAATACGGTAAAAACCGTATTGCAATATATTGCAATATACAAAACCCGTATGGCAATATATTGCAATATGTACCGGTTTTTCGCTTATACATGCAAAGCATTAATTAATGCATGTACCTCGTCCAAATTTGATCCCCATAGCACGCATATGGGTATTTTCAAATGATCTTTTCTCCAAATGTTTGAATTACCAGTGTAAAATGGTCTATATGTTAGAAAAATGCGTGATTTGAAACAGACTTTTGAAAATATTTTTCTATCAATTGACTAAATGTTTAACCTTTAAAAGCAAAGTAAGATTATTACAAGTGTTCAATACATTTAAACATCAGATTCTGGTAAAAACAAGCAGTATGACACATAACTACAAAACCGGTTTATGGAAAAACGTACCGGTTAAAAACCGTTAGAACTCGTATTGCAATATTTACCGGTATATCGGTTAACCGTTACACCCCTAGTTATTACTTATGTATATTTTATTCACAGGCTCATGTGTCACAACTTCAAGGTGAATTAGCTAAATGTAAAATAAGAGAAAGAGAATATCTTAATAAGGTATGTAATGTAGCATGTATTGTTGTTTGTAATGGGTTTATTTTGAACCATAAAAGATGTTGACATAGTGAGTTAATGTGATAATGCCCCTACCACCACTAGTGCTAGCGGTTTATAGGAGTCATTTTGTCTGTCCATCTCGAATCTTGTCCAGGCAGTAACTTTACCATAGATGGATGGATTTTAAAATTACTTGGCACAAATGTTTACCATGATAAGCTGATGTGTCATGTGCAAGAACAGTGTCAAAACCTCAAAAGGCGTCAAATATTGTTGAAAATTGGGTTGTACGGTCAATAACTCCACCACAGATTGATCGAATTAAGCAGGGATAAGAATTTTCCGCGGATTTGCGGAAATCCGCAGATTTTAAGTCCGCCGAGGCCGTTTTTGAGATCGATGTAAATCCGAGGAGTTTTTTTGGGGGGGGGGAGTAGGGGGTACCACTGTTCAGATCGTTGACGCGGTCCTATCGTTATCCGAGGCCGATATAATTCGTTAATGTATTAGTCTGTACCAAAAATCAAGCACCTGCCGGACAAAGCAACCAATCGTTACGCGCGTCTCACTGAGGCCCAATCAAAATCGTCGATACATGTATAATCTCTATGTTTCTGCTGAGGAAGCTGAGCATCCAAATTACTTATTTTTTGTGAATTATTAAATTAAATCATGGCTTACAGAATATTAACTGTGGCAAGTGACGTTGGCGTTCGGGATGTTGACGCTGGTATAAAGAATAAGTTTGTTTGGGCGTGGTTAGACAGGGAAATAGACATTACAATAACAAACGTAAAAGACGAGAACGAAAATTTGGTCGCTCGGACTAGAAAATTCAAGTTGTCGGAATTTATCAAGAAAGTTGATGTCCCAGGGAAGGCATTATGTACATTGTGTGATTGTTTGAATGCGTATGGTGGAAGGGGTGCCGTGCTTATAGTTGAACACTGCAAAGGGAAGAAGCATGTTGAGAAAGTGAAGTCCAAGGCTACCAACTACTCTCTTGATTATCTTCTGACAAATGGATCTGGACAAGCCAAGTCATCAGCCCCTTCTCCTGGTTCATCTGAATATCATCCTCTTCCATCTGACTCTCACTCTGGCTTCAAGCCCATGATCAGTATGATGGATCGGGTGTCTAACTCGGAGGTAAGGCTAAATCTTTAATTTGTTTATATATAAATAATTATCTTGAAACCCATCTATTCATTGGAATTGGGTCGGTATTTCATTAGGATAAATGAAATGCCACTCCCAACTCAATTCCGTTTTCTGTCTTTTTCCAAACTTTTAAAGGCCTAAGAAAAGTAAATAAATAAAGGGGAACCTATGCCCGATTTTTAAATTAGTGTTGGGTTTGGCTTTGCTGGTGCAGGTTTATTTTCAACCAGTAGACAGCAGGTCAAACTAGTTATGCTATTCAGAATTATACATCATTGCATTGAAATCCCTGCCACCATGTACTTCCAGCCACTGATCATACACCTGAGGACATTCAACCAGATATATTGTTAAATTCTGTCGAACAAACTTTCTTCACGACTTCCTTCCCATTGGCAATACGCCTGTGGAACAAGCTCCCTGACAGTGTAGCTGCAGCATCTTCCCTTTAGGAATTCAAGGGAAACCTGGCAGTGATCTAATAACTTAAATGCCTGTACAAAGTATTATTGATTTTATCACGGACCATTTTAATTTTTAAACTTGCACCCCACGATGATGTTGTTTCGTGCCATCATTGTACGACAATTTCCAAATAAGGAATCGGTACAGGAGAAAAAGAGAAGAAGTATAATGCAGACAATTTTTTCTGGGAAAGCCTGTATTACATCAGATTTAAAAGGGACATATATGAATATGCCACAGATGCCTATCTATGCCCAATGTTTTCTAAGCTGTTTAAATTTAAGTTGTTCAAATGTAATTCCTTTCGATTCATTTGTTTAATTTCAGACTATGGTACTTGGAGTTATTGCTGAGCATTCCCTTCCAATGACAATGGCACCAGTAATGATCCAACTAGCAAAGTCACTAGCTATTGATAGAAAAGCTCTTGGTATGTTACTGTTTGCTTCATAACTAAACATATTCTTAGTTTTGGTCTGATTTTCAGATGTTTTTGAAAAACTTTTTTGTATGGGTCAAGCAATGGAGCAATGGTCCAGTGGTAGGAGTACTTAGGAATTGAGAGGTCCTGGATTTGATTCCCACTAGATAAAAGGTCACTGCTAATTTCCTTAAGCAAGAAATTTACCTACAATTGTTCCTCTCTACCCAAGTGTAAATGATTACTGTGAGGAATGCCTGCCTGATGATGATTACAATGTTCAGGTGTTATCGTACAAGATTGTTAAGTTGGCTTAACATGTATATGGTTAAACCACACTAACTTTCTTTGCAATCAGTAAAAAAGTCTGCATTTGTGATAATTTGTTTATTCTGGGTTTAATGGAGCAATGCAATTTATCGAAGTTTTACAGTGTCCATTATAACTAATCTATATTTCCTGGACACTTCTTTATAATCAGTACTTACCTATCCTTCCAAAAGACAGGAACTTTTCCATATACTTTAATAATAGAGGAAAATTGACATTAATGTCAATTTTTAGCTCGACTTTTCGAAGAAAATGAGAGCTATTGCTATCACTTTTGCGTCGACGTCGGCGTTGGCGTTGGTTTTCAGGTTAAAGTTTTTTGAAACACTTATAACTTCAACACTATCCAAGTTATTTTATTGAAAGTTGGTATACTTATTAAGTGGGACTATATTAACCATTCTGTGAAAGGGGATAACTCTGGATGAATTATTTTATGAGTTATTGCCCTTTTATAATTAAATAATTGCAAAATATGAGGTTAAAGTTTTTCCTATGTAGAATATCTTCAATACTGATCAATTCATTTGACTTAAAGTTTGTATACTTATTTGTCAGTGCAATATCTACACGACTGTGAAGGCACGTAACTGTGGATGAATTATTTTATGAGTTATTGCCCTTTTATACTTAAGAAATTGCAAAATATGAGGTTAAAGTTTTTCCTATGTAGAATATCTTCAATACTGATCAAGGTATTTGACTTAAAGTTTGTATACTTATTTGTCGGTACTATATCTACCCGACTATGTAGGGATGTAACTGTGGATGAATTATTTTTGGAGTAATTGCCCTTTTATACTTAAGAAAAATCCAAAATATAATGTTAAAATTATTTCTATATGTAATATCTTTAATACTAATCAAGATATTTGACTTTAAGTTTGTATACTTAGTTATGGGTACTATATCTACACAACTATTAAAGGACGTTACTTTGGATGAATTATTGTTGGAGTTATGCCCCTTTATACTTAAACATTTAAGATTAAAATTTGTTCTAATGGGATATATTTAGAACTTATAAACATATTTGAATGAAAGTTGGAATGCTTATTCGTCAGTTCTTCATCTATCGGACTATAAAGGGACATAACTCCAGATGAATTACTTCTGAGTTATTCCTCTTTATACTTTGATATTTTAAGGGTAATGTTTGCTCAAATTTAATATATTTTGTTTGATAGAAAGTTAGTATACTTTTTCATCAGTACTACATCTAGTCAAATACAATGGGACGTAATAACTGATGAATTATTGTTGGAGTTGTGACCCTTTTCAACTTTTTAATTCGGGAGCAAGTATTATGAAGTGAAATATTTTCAATACTTAAGAAGATATTTAAATGACAATTAGTATGCTTATTCATCAGTACTACATCTAAGCGACTACAAAGGGACATAACTCATGATGTTTTTTTTGAAGTTATGCCCCTTACTTTAATTTTGAATTTTGTTCAAATTGAAATACAATGTATTTATAGTTCTTCATATAGATATTTAAATGAAAGTAGGTATGCTTATTCATTGATACTATGTCTACTTTACTCTGAAGGGATGTTACTATGGATGAATATTCTAGGAGTAATGCCCCTTTTATATTTTACAAATATGAATTGGTAATTATTGTTTGACTGAATTATATCCTTTCAAAAATTATGTCCTGTCTTGAAATTACTTTTGTTTAAAGATAAGCCTTGCCATGAACAAAACACCCGAAAAGTCGAGCGCGCTGTCCTTGGACTGCTCTTGTTTATGTGTGTTATAACCTCCCTGAGTGAGATTTGAACCTGTACCCTTTACACACAATTTGAAATTCTGGAACAATACCAACTGTGTTACTGACCTGGCATTCATTATGATAACAGACCAATCTTTATTGAACTTGTAATATACTATTGAACTGTATTAAGAGTACATGGTAGACACCGAGCAATGTTTTGACTGTTATACAGTATTGAAATTAGTCAACAGTGTCACAAGGAGCAGGAATTTCAATCATAATCTTTATAAATCTTATTTTTTGTATATTTTCAGGCATGTTGTCCATGGATAGAACAACTGCCAGCTACAAGATGAAACATGGCCTTGGAAAGGTCATTCAAGATGATGTAATTTCTATGATGAGAGATGGTCCATTCTCACTGAACATATATGAGGCAACAGGAAAGAATGATAAGAAAGTTCTGGCTTTCCTTGCTAGTCATTACCATACGACTCTTTCTAAAATGGTGGTGTCACATGTTAAATCAGTAGAAGTATTCAAGGTCAATTCTGATTGTATTTTTTAAGAAATCGAAAGACTTTTTGAAAGTAATGATATCCCATGGAAGAATCTGGTCTCAGTGTTAATGGATTCTTGTAGTGTAATGAGGGGGTCAAAGAATGGAGTTGAGGCTAAAGTCCGCGAGAAAGCACCACACCTTCTTGACATAGATGGGGATTCTTGTCACCATATACATAACTGTTGCAGAGTGTTTTGCAAGCAATTTGACTACTGGGTAGAAGGTCTGTTAGGTGATCTTCATACAGATTTTAAATGGTCATCAGACCTGAAGGAAGCACTTGCTGAAATGTGTGTTCTGCTAGGTGTGAAGTACACAGTTCCAGAGAGGTTTGTGCCTCACCGCTGGCTATCTGCCCATGATCTTGCTGTTAGCACCGTATGACTGCTAGAAGTTTTGAAGGTATTTTACTTCAGTTTTCTGAGTGAAGATGACAAAGAGACCTATTCTGATGTAATTGTGTCCATTTTCGCCAAAAGAAAGATCAGTGCTGAAGCTCGCTTCCGTATTCGTGAACTACAAAGAGAAATGATGAGAAAACAGAAAGGAATGACAACTAAGGGGAAGACCAGAAAGAATCGTATACTAAACAAAATACTCTTTGAAAGTCTGAAGACTGAGCTACAGCTAAATTTCTATGTTGCTTCCCTGAGTCTTCTAAAGGCCTACGTCATGGTGTTTCAAGCAAAAGACACTCTGGTACATCAGCTCCATTGCCAGCAAATGAGTATCTTCAGACAGTTCTTAGGGAATTTCATCAAGGCAGAAATTATCAATGAAAAAAAGCCGAAGCAGCTGAAACAAATGGAACTTGGTGAGGATCAAGGACAATATCTAGATCTATAAGATATGTTCGTAGGATCTCATGTTGATAAATTAGTGAAACAAATTGGTACCAAAGACAGAATAGTCATTGATTTTCAAAAGCAAGTTGCAGCAGCCTATATAAACTGTGGGCAGTACATGCAGAAGAAACTTCCCCTCGACAATGCTGTGTTGACAGCCCTGACATCAGTGGATCCAGAAATCCATGGACATTCTGTAGCTGCCAAAGAGATGAAAGTTTTAGTTGGACACTTCAAACACATCCTTACAGAGGAAGAGCAAGGTGAAGTGATTGAGGAGATCAGAAACTTTCATGTGGATGATAATCTGCCCACGTATGATGACAAAACTGGTGTTGTGGACTGGTGGGCTAGGGTTGGTACAAAGAAAAAGTATGCTGTACTAGGGAAAGTCATGATGGCTGCTTTGACCGTCTTCCATGGATCACAGGTTGAGTCGTCATTCAACACTATGAAGGACATCATTGACCCTGGAAGCTCTAACATGGATGTGAGCACATACAGTGCTATGCAAACAGTGAAGTATGAATTAAAATCACAGAAAAAGTTTGCCATTGAGCTATTTGAACGTTGTGATCCAGTCTTCGACCCAGTCAATCTGAAGATTTGTAGGAGTGTTAAAGGTGCAGCATTTGTATACAAAAAACAGTTGAAGGCTAAACGTGCAGAAAATGAAGCAGAAAAACTGAAATTTAAACTTTCACTAGAGAAACTGCAGAGCAAAAAGTCTGCCAAGGAGCAAAAAATTGCAGAAGAAGAGAAAGCCAGAGCAGAACATTTAGACAGACAGAGGAAAAAAGCCAAGAAACGAGCCTTAGAGCAGCTAGCGGAGATGAGAAGAAATAAAACGAAAAGGGTATAAACTGAAACTGTAAAGGGATACAGATGTTCATAAAACATTAATCTACAGTCATTCCTATGAGTTAACATGAGTGTAAATAATTTTTTTTAATCAGGTGATGAGTGGATTGATCTGATTGTGTATATACTTATCATTGTTTTTCAAGTTTTTTTAATCAAGTGATGAGTGGATTGATCTGATTGTGTATATACTTATCATTGTTTTTCTCATATGTAAATTTGATATTTATACTCTGGTCACATGAAGTAAATAATCTTAACTGTCATCTAAAGCTAATGACATAGGTATAGTTCAACAGAATTAACCTGAGCTTGACCTTTATGCAAGAATATATTTAACTTGGTATATACAGTCTATTTTGGTCTTCGTTTGTTAATCACACTTTATCGGAAACTTTTGTAATTATTGTAATTAGGTAGTTCAAGCTCATGTTAATATTGTCGCACTATACAAAATGGAAACATATTTAACTGCCAGTCATAATAGGTCTCATGTTGAAATGTTGATAATCATAATATAGATTTTTTTTCTGTAATTAAATAAAAACAATTCCTCTAGGGTGTATAACATACAGATGACATGGTTTTATGTAATTGAGTATTATGATTTTACTAGTCACATATACTTGTTATTATACTGCATGGTACCTATCTGTGATAGGAGATTATGATTTTACTAGTCAGTATTATGTTACCATATAGGTTGTGTTGTTATGATGTGTGATGTTATTCTTTTGCATTTAAATAAAAATAATTTGTTGGCAAATTATCAATTTTACTTATTTTTGTTTTTAGTTTATAGAATAACTAAAAGAATTTCTTCAGCTTAAAGGGACTATCCTGCAATTGTTTTTAAAAGAAGAAAAGTTTCTCAAAAATGTTTAAAAAAATGTTCCAAAACAAATGTTTCAAGTTGTATGAAGTTTTTAATAAAATACATACCTGTAGATTTCAGTACAATAAATGAAAAAAATGTTCAAAAAATCGAAAATCAAACAAGAGTGTGTTCTTGTTATTGAAGATCTAAACATACTTTAGACAGTAAAAAAACAGCTAATTTCTTATTAACCCGAAGTTGCAGGACAGTCCCTTTGAACTTAAGAGTAACAGTAAATTAATTATTGAGTACCCACAGCCCTGAGATATTACAAAAATACAATTCCAGCTTGGTCATGGTCTGACTGGAAATAATTTAGCCAGTTCACATCTGGACAGCCTTGGCTTTTCAAAATAGAAGAGTTCATACTTTTATACTAGTGATTAAGACTAGAATACAACATGGCAGCAATTCTGAGAAGCCTTGGACTAACATACATTTTTTCATTGGTTTTATACCAGTTCTGGAAAAGAAGCTAGCTGTTGCAAATTTGTTTGCTCAAACTATGATTTTTATATCAACCAAAAGTTAAAACAGGAAGAACTTTGGCCAGCAATTGTCAGAGAACAACATATAGATCCAAATGAATAACAGTAAACATTCTAGAATAGTAGCATATTAACTGATAGACAATAATTATTGAAATTAATGTGAGAAATCCACAATAATTGAGAAGCTCTCTAAGCCTGGTCAATATCAATTTAAGGCCAATCTAAGGCCCTTAAATTATGAAAACCCATGAGCTTCAGGGGGCTTCGCCCACTGTGACCCCCACAAGGGCGCTGCCCTGGACCTGCAAGGGGACCTTTAGCGGCCCCCTTGACCCCCGGCATATTGTTCAGAGGATTTTGTTCTTGGCCATTCTCATCCCTGATTAAGCATAATATGGCACAAATGATTTCCTTGTTTAGACAGTGTTTCGCCTGCAACAACCATGTCATTACTTCAAAGGGCAAGGTCAATTATTTGGGTCAAATGTCTTTTTCCTTTGGCATGGTGCCAGGTGGGGATATAAATCACTTCTGTGATAGCTCTAGTTCATCATTGTCTGGTTGTGTGTTTATTAGACAATCTGACAGTCTGATCTGCTATAGCTTTATGTAATTTCCATCGGTCATGTCATACATGTACCCTTAGATTAAATATAGTTGGAAAAAGTTTATTTTGTGTAGTAGATTACTTTATAGGGGGTTATTTCTGCTGGGCAAAAATTTCGTGTAAACAAGAGTTTTGTACTGGCAATGCTCAATACTGGAGGAAATTACACTGAGCGCTGTAATGCAGTCATATGTTTAAGAATAAAATTTAAGTTTAAGAATAAATGATAAAAATATTAAAAGATAATTTAAATCATATAAAAATAATAGAAATAAATACTGACGAATACTAAGCATCCCTGGTCTATTCATAAATTATGTATTGTTAAGAGCTTTTGACCATGTTTTCAATATGAAAATAGCGCTATACAATTGTGGTATATAATAAAAAAACCAAGGTGGTCTTTATAGTGGAACTTTATGACCTTTATTAGTTATACTGTGTAGATTTTGTTGTTTGTCGTTATAGATAAGTCAGGACTTGTGTAAGAAAAGTTGGTTTTATGATTTCAGCATGATGATAGTGGCGTACATTCTAACAGTTTTACTCCATCAAGTCCTAGATATTTTACTGATGGTACACCCACTGGTCCATTGCTAACAGAACCTACACAATTAGAGGTAAAGTATTGTATAGACTACATTATCTACGCTGTTACTTCACCTTTGTGTCATCAACCTGATTTCGATTTTGGCAATCCTGTGGAGCTTGTTACAAAAACTCTTATGATAAAAATCATCATAAGTCAAAACCAAGAAACGTAATACTGCCATTTTTTGGCCAATCAATTACAAATATTATTGAATCATGTAAAATATTGTATATTTTTTAATATCATATTCTATACTAAGCAAAAGTTATAACGCAAATAGGTACAGAAACGTAAATATTGGCATAAGTTTAAATTAATAATATGAAATTTAACATGATAATAAAACAATCATTTGTCATGAGTATTCAACAGCTAAACAATATGTAATGATTTCTGAAAAGAAAATATTCACATAATCAAAAGCCCAGTAAGAGACAAAAAGTTAACAAAATTTAATAATGAACAAGCGTCTAATTTGAATTCACTACTGCTAAAATCCTGAGTCTTGAAGACCCAGTATGACGTCATAAAAACGTAGTGGGATGCTAGTCCATTCCTCATGTAAAGCAATGTTTGGTTCCGATACGTCACATACTGTTCAAGAAGGTGACGCATGCGTCTGTCAAACACGTCCCGAAGACGTTTATTGGGATTTTTGTCTACTAAAATGACGACAGGTCTAAAATCTTAAAGTTATAAGCCCTGAGAAATTAAATTGTTGTCCAGGTGGAATGTGGTCTGGCATTATCTTGTTAGTGAAAAAGACCTTGACGTCCGATGGCGTATTAAACAGCAACCTTATTGAAAACTTCACCCTGGTAGCGTTGGGCGTTGTGGTTCCCATTTATCAGTACAAAACCCAGCTTGCCAGAATGGTCAATATCACTCCACAATCAACTGTTTAAATGAATTTGCTCCATGACCTGTAGCCTGATCAATAACCCCGAGCGTTCCGTAACGTGCCGTAACGTTTGGGTCGGAACAATTAACCCAAAGACAACTCAACTCGAGACTATTCAATCCCCAACTAAGGGGTTGAGTTGTCACAACTTGAGTTGAGTTATCCACGGGTTGATTTGTCTTCAGGTTGAGTTTTCCAGTACCCGTTACGTTAGCTAACAGTAGTAACTGAACACGCTGATGGTAATTGTTAATGGGGTATCAGTCAAATGGCTTATCCCTGATTTTCAATGCTCAATCTTGGCATATGTACTGACTTGTTTTCAAGATGACAAGTGCTACAATGTCACGCGGTCTCTAGAGTTTTCAGCAACCTTTAAATGTTTTTGTAGGCACTAACATGCTGCACAGGATTCATGAAACACAGTAAAAGGGATTTACTGATGCTGTGCAACCAAGCGTGACCGCACGAGAAATTTTAACACGCCATCATATGTGAACAAACCGAAAGACTAAATGATGGCAAATATACCCATGTATTATATAAAATAAAAGATACTTAAAGAAAACTACTGTTTGCGTTATGAGTTTTGCATAGTATATATATAATTCTCCTTATACTGTAACTTGTCCGCCGGGCGCACGGCAGTCAATTTTAATTAAAGTTGAAAGAAATGTTTGACATATTACTTATGTGACCTGTGTATAAACTTGTTTTTCACTTATCCATTGAGAACTTAAACTTTCATTCATTTGAAAATCTGGATAATTTGCTTTCTGTAGTTATAGAACTATGGGTATAAAAATCTTTAAAGTTAGCTGCTTGCATGTGTGAAACATTGAAGACATAGCATTACCAAAGCAGGGCTGTACATCACAAAGTTAAAAATGTTGATTTGGGATTTTAATTTGAAACACATATACTTGTGGAAAACATAACCATGTGCTGTTGACAATATGTCAACAGAAAATAACATCACAGCAGGGTGAAAATGCATGCACGCTTCATATTTCTATGATTTAAAGGAAAGCCTAGTAACTAAGTATTATAATAGAATAGATTTCTTTCTTGCTTATTTTTCAGTATTTACGTAACATATTATATATGTATATGATGGGAAAACAAACTAAAACATTAGCTAAAGTTATAGGAACTGTAGTACAGTTTAGTGATGATCAAATGAAACAATTATTAGCTAAAGAAGAAAAGACAACAGTAAGTATTAGATGGGACTTTGTCAGAATTTGCTTAGTAGCCCAACAAAAACTCTTATACATATTATTTGTCTTTTATTCCAACATTAGGGGCCACAATGGAAATAAGGGTTTGCCCTTTTTGTGCTATCCCTGGTGTTGCTTGACACAGTAAATTACTACATGCTGTCTGTAATGTTTTCTTTGTAATTACACCATGCCAAATAAATATTATAATTAACATTTTGGCTAAATTTCTTCTTCAAAGATCATAATATTTATAAAACTATATAAACTTTTCAATTCAGAATTATATTTTTCTGTTGTAAATTTGATTTCAATGTTTTGGCTAAACGCCTGTAGAAAGGAACATAATGTAATGAGAAAGTAAATTTTACAATATCATTCAGAAAAATGTTTTCTGTAGTAATGAATTTTGTGAGCCTGCAATTGAATGTAGTGTAGTACAATTATTGCACTTTAATATTTATTCATGTCATGCCGTTTTTGTAGGGGGCTTCAGTTGAAATAAGAGATATTTATCCCTTTTTTTGTCATCCCCAGTATTAATGTATATGACATGAAATTTTTGATACAGTGACATTCACTATTTGTATGCTTTTTTGCATGACACTGTTACCTTATTGAATTACCTGAAATTAATTTGTAATTGGGATTTTACATACTGTCATATTGGGACTTGTATTAAAATAAGTAGCACATTAGCAAAGGTGCTATACTACACTTGTACTCCCTTGTCTTTGAACTAGCTGTTATGGCAATGTGTTCGACTGTTTGCTTACAACTTATACAATGTAAATTCATGGATTCAATCCCTACTCAGACCAGGATCATAATTGTTATATTTCAATCAACTGTCAGTGTCACATACATTAACACCTTATATTTAAATACTTAATACAGTACTTTTGAACCCATGGTAGAATTTAATCAGCAAGGTTAATGTACGTGCCTCTGAAAGTTGAATAGAATAATTTTTTATAATACAGTGTATGCTAATATAAAATGAAATGAAGTTACGCAGTAAACAATGTATCTATTTTATCTTCTATTTCTTTCCTTGTTGTCATGACTACAGAATATTTGAGGTTTTTATAATATTTTATTTCTTATATCCTAAGCATGTTTTATAAAGTTGATATTTTCCAAACAAGGTGGCATGTGGGAAATTTTGTATCAATTTCTACCTTCATAAAGTGTTTATAATATCTTTGGTCAAGGTCCCTGGCTTCAAATCACTGTTTTCTTTTACTGAGTGTGGTTGTGCTTTTGGTGTTAAAACCTGGCTATTGTCCTATTTATGTTGGTCAGTTGCGTTCAGAATTTAGGAGGCTAGCAGTAGTGCATCCTAAAAAATATGGTTTTATATATGTTGACTCTGTCTGAATTACTTGGTTCAGCTGTTGAAAAAAAGAGACTGGACAAAATAAACCATTTCCTTTCTTAGACTGGAAACATTCAGCTTATTATCTTCATGTAACTTAGTCCTGAAAGTCTGTCAGATGTTTTTTATCTTATCTTTCTTATTGCTTGTAGTATTTGTTTTGGGTAATTTAAGGGTGTTATGTATATTCCCAAACCTTTTGGTTTTTATACGCTCGTTTTGAAAAAACGGATGTATTATGTTATGATGTTGTCCGTCTGTCCGTCTGTCAGTCTGTCCGTCTGTCCGTCTGTCCGTGGACAATTGCTTGTCCGGATGATAACTCAAGAAAGGATGTACCTAGGTTCCTCAAATTTTATGTGTGGATAGCCCTTGTGTGGAGGAGGTTCCCTATTGATTTTGAGACCCTAGGGTCAAAGGTCAAGGTCACTGGGACTTAAAATAGGTAAAACTTGTCCGGGCAATAACTCAACAACAACTGTACCTAGGTTCACAAAATTTTATGTAAGAGTAGCTCATGTGTCAAAGATGTTCCCTATTGGTTTTGGGGCCCCTGGGTCAAAGGTCAAGGTCACAAGGGCATCATATTGAAAAACCTTGTCCGGACAATAACTCTACAACCACTGTACCTAGGTTCACAAAATTTTATGTGAAGGTAGCCCACATGTCAAGGATGTGCCCTATAGGTTTATGGGGCCCCAGGTTCAAAGGTCAAGGTCACAGAGGCATCATATGAAAAAACTTTGTCCGGACACTAACTGAACCACCAATGTACCTAGGTTCACCAAATTTTATGTGAGAGTAGCCCATGTGTCAAGGATATGCTCTATTAGTTTTGAGGCCCCTGGGTCAAAGGTCATGGTCACAGGGGCATCATATCGAAAAACATTGTCCGGGTAATAACTCAACAATGACTGCACCTAGGTTCACCAAATTTCATGTGAGAGTAGCCCATGTGTCAAGAATGTGCCTTATTAGTTTTGGGGAAACAGGGTTAAGTTTAAACCTTCAACCAGAAGATATCAAATTACCAAGCAGTGACTTTAAATGTTCAATCAATATGTTAATAAAGTCAAAATGGCAAGCAATAAAAAACTTGTCCGGACAATAACTGAACTACCAATGTACCTAGATTCACCAAATTTTATGTGAGTGTAGCCCTTGTGTCAAGGATATGCCCTATTGGTTTTTGGGCTCCTGGGTCAAAGGTCAAGGTCACAGGGGCATCATATTGAAAAACCTTGTCCGGACAATAACTCAACAACAACTGCACCTAGGTTCACAAAATTTTATGTGAAGGTAGCCCATGTGTCAAGGATGCGTCCTATAGGTTTTGGGCCCCAGGTTCCAATTTCAAGGTCACAAAGGCATCATATGGAAAAACTTTGTTCAGACAATAACTGAACCACCAGTGTACCTAGGTTCACCAAATTTTATGTGAGAGTACCCCATGTGTCAAGGATATGCGCTAAAGGTTTTGGGACCCGTGGGTCAAAGTTCAAGGTCACAGGGGCATCATATTGAAAAACCTTGTCCAGTCAATAACTCAATAATGACTGTACCTAGGTTCACCAAATTTCATGTGAGAGTAGCCCATGTGTCAAGGATGTGACTTATCAGTTTTGGGGAAACAGGGTTAAGTTTAAACCTTCAAACAGAAGATATCAAATACCAAGCAGTGACTTCAAATGTTCAATTAATATGTTAATAAAGTCAAAATGGCAAGCAATGAAAAACTTGTCCGGACAATAACTGAACTACCAATGTACCTAGGTTCACCAAATTTTATGTGAAAGTAGCCCTTGTGTCAAGGATATGCCCTATTGGTTTTGGGGCTCCTGGGTCAAAGGTCAAGGTCACAGGGGCATCATATTGAAAAACCTTGTCCGGACAATAGCTTAACAAGGACTGTACCTAGGTTCACCAAATTTCATGTGAGAGTAGCCCATGTGTCAAGTATGTTCTCTATTGGTTTAGGGGCCCCTAGGTCAAGTTTTAACCTTCAACCAGAAGGTATCAAATTACCAAGCAGTGACTTCAAATGTTCAATCAATATGTTAATAAAGTCAAAATGGCAAACAATGGAAATAATGCTATATTTAATAAGTAACATGAAATTAGTTCACCAAATTTTATGTGAAGGTAGCCCATGTGTCAAGGATGTTCCCTGTTGGTGTTGAGGCCCCTGGGTCAAAGGTGAAGGTCACAGGGGCCATCATATGGAAAAACTTGTCCGGACAATAACTCAACAATGATTGTACCTAGGTTAACAAATTTTATGTGGATCAGCCCATTTGTCAAGGAGTAATGTGCTGATAGCTCTTTTTTATAGAGGATGTTCCTTTTTGATTTGGAGATCCCAGGGTCAAAAGTCAAAGTCACTGGGACTTAATTGGTCACTGGAAGTTTATATGGGAAAACTTTGTGCCGGTGATTACTCAACCATGGCTGTACCTAGGTTCTCAAAATCTTTGCTTTGGATAGCCCTCCAGTTAAGGACCTATTCCGGGATCATTGGTCAAGGTCACAGGGACTTCATATGAGATAGAACACAGCATGGACTGCACACGGGTGTATAATGCCCCGCCCAGCGGAGCTCTTGTTATGGCTTTGTTTTGTTTGAACATTTTATTTTTGGTTTGTTCCCTCTACAGTTATATTTTTTGATAAAATATTATTATTGAAAACTGCTTATTCTTTATTTTCTTTGTAACTTCTATTTCATATGACATTCTCTTTTCTTTTTATATGCCCGAAAGAGTTTCGGACATATTATGTTATACCCCCTGGCTTCCGTCCGTCCGTTAGCAATTTTGTTTCAGGAACATAACTTAAGTTCAATTTGGCCCACAATATTCAAACTTCATAGGATGATTGCCCATATCGGGTAGAAGACCCCTATTGTTTTTGGGGTCACAAGATCAAAGGTCAAGGTCACTATAACCATAAAACTGAAAACAGTTTCCGGAGCATAACTTAAGTTCCATTTGGCCCGCATTATTCAAACTTTATAGGATGATTGTCCATATTGGGTTTGTTTAAACTTATTTTATTGCCCGTAAATACATTTTTCAATTACATAAATACAACAAATATAATAATAACACATAACTAAATGTATATACGGCAATCGGGTTGAGCCACAAGTTCTAAAACTTAGTTACGGCTCTCCCATATTGGGTAGAAGACCCCTATCAGGGGTGTGAATTTTCCGCGGATCGGCGGATTTCTGCGTTTTCGAAAATCCCGGGGACTTTTTTTTGGAAACCGCGAAATTTCCGCGGAAAACATAATTGAAAATTATGAGGGCCGAAATGCGAACGGTTCCGCGGATTCCAATGAACTCCGTATACTAAACTTTCTGTGCGATGTTAAACGATCTCTCCAATATGTCTTACAGAGGAACAGATAAGTCGCGTATCTCCGTAAATATGCAATTAAAAATCTCAAAAACCCTATAAGAATAAAAAATTTGCGTATCATAACCCAATTAAGAACTTTTTTACTCATAAAGTCTCGAAATCGCCGCGTATCGAACGTTAATGAAAAATCGAAACTGGTCAGATAAGAGATGCGAAAAATGAAACTTCACGCGACAATTACATGCCAATAACAACTCATTAAAACCCAATTGTCTTTCACACGCTGGGTGTTTAACTCGCCGACATATGAATGCACAAGGATGTCACAAAATCGATAATAAAGTCGCCGAGTTGTGATTACACGCACGATAACATCTGTATATACATTTACCTATACACGTCAGAGTACATTGGAAATAGCGCATATATACATGTATTTTAATTGTTTGCAGCAATTAAATCAATATTAATCCTTTGTTTGAGGACAAATATGTGCTTGCAGTTCGAGCAGAAATTGAGGTAAACAATTGTCCCTATCGGGTAGAAGACCCCTATTGATTTTGGGGTTACAAGGTCAAAGGTCAAGGTCACTATTACCTTTAAACTGAAAACAGTTTCCGGAGCATAACTTAAGTTCCATTTGGTCAACAATATTCAAACTTCATACGAGGATTGTCCATATCGGGTAGAAGACCCCTATTGATTTTGGGGTCACAAGGTCAAGGTCACTATTATCTTAAAAAAATTTTCTCTACTTTGTTTTCCACAATTATTCATAATATGATATTCATCTGAAATATTCTCATATCTTACTAATGCTTCATCGTAACTAAAAAAAATAACACTTTCGGGTATATAATGCTCCGCCCAGGGGTGCTCTTGTTATCTATTGCCACTTTTGTAAATTAAAGCAGAAAGCAGAAATCATTTTATAGTATCTGACATTTACTGATCAAAGTAAGTCATAATGAAGTTATTTAAAAATAGTATTTTATAGATTTATCATTGTATTTTGTATGGTGGCATTGATAAGATCTACTTCAAACCATTCTTGGACATAACTTTGGTTTTTTTTAACTTATAACACTCCAAACTTGTTGATTATAAATATGATACATTTACTATATGGAGTGCACAAGAACTGTATCTCTATTTTTCATTGGGGTTAATATCAATTTAATTGTCTAAAACTTTCATTATATTTTGTTTATTACAGGGCTGGTTATTAAGCTCCTAGTACTACAAGTTCATTGTGTGAAGAATGTGAGGTGACTTGTGTATGGCAAGTTGAATATTGTCATACTGTTATCTGTACAGAAATGTATTTTGGTTGACATAATTAATGAAATGTTTTCTGGTTGCCATGAACATAGAAATGTTACGTTTGCCATGACTATGTAACTGTTTAATGGTTGCTATACCAACAGAAATGTTATGTGGTTGCCATGACAACACAATTGTTATATGGTTGCCATGACTACACAAATGTTATATTGTTGCCATGAATACAGAAATGTTATATGGTTGCCATGAATACAGAAATGTTATATGGTTGCCATAAATACAGAATGTTTGTGGTTGCTATTACAGAAATGTTATTATGGTTGCTATTATTAAAGAAACGTAACATGGTTGCCATGGTTACAGAATGTTATATGGTTGCCATGCTTACAGAAATGTTATACAGTTGCCATGGTGACAGAAATGTTATATGGTTGTCATGGTTACTGAAATGTTTTATAGTTGCCATGAATACAGAAATGTTTTATGGTAGCCATGCCTTCAAAAATGTTGTGTTGTTGCCATGATTATGCCATTGTTTTGGTTGCCATGGTTACAGAAATGTTGCTGGTTGCCATGATAACATAATGTTATGTGGTTGCCTTTAATACAGAAATATTTTGGTTGCCAGAAATGTTAAATGGTTGCTTTGACAACAGAAATGGTTTCTATGATTACATAAGAGCCACCCAGCTAGCTTAGTTGGTAGCAGGCAAGTCTACTGATCAAGGGGTCTTGGGTTTGATACCCGGGCGGGGCATACTTTTGTGGAGCTTGGTCATGAAATTATTTCTATGGCCATTCTCCTTCCTACCAATGATTTTTAATTATAAAGGGCAGTTGTCAGTCACTGACGAAAGTATGTGTTTAGTAGTTAGTTAACAACTAAATACAGAGATTTAGTCTTTCCAGGAGTGAGTTGGTTGACTGACTGCCGTTATATGACCTATACAATGTGTTGCTATGGCGTTAAACCCAACAAAACAAACTATGATTACATGAATGTTATATGGTTGCCATGATTACCAAAATGTTTCTTGGTTGCCATGATTACAGAATGTTTATGTTTGCCATGACTACTAACTGTGATAAAAGTTTTGTCAAATAGATTAATTATTATGTTATGTAAGTAATCAGAATTAAGAGAAGTAAGAGACAATTGTAGATTTGTTTAATGATCAAGTGTTCTTACCTGTGTCTTATTCTGACATTTGAGAGAGAAAAATCACTCAGTAATATAATGTACTTGCTTATTAAGTTGGTGGAAGTATTTGATTGCTTCTTGCAGAATTTTCTTGACTTCATACCTGTATGGTAAAAACTGATGTCATGCCAGTTTTGGAACGCTGTAAGTCTTTCAAGTCTTCATCAGCTAAGTTGAAAAGTCTTGACAATGAATGAAGTTTTTCAAATATTAAGTTTTTCAAATATTAAGTTACTTCAAATATGAATGACTTATCTCAGATGAGAGCTCTTAACCAGCCTCCTAGCTAGCTCAGTCGGTAGCACGCAAGGCAATTGACTGTGGGTTCGATTATATGGTGGGGCATACTTTCCTGGAGTTTGATCATGAAATAACTTCTACAGCCATTCTCCCTCCTACCACTTATTCTTAATCATGTAGAGCAGTTGTCATTTATTGACATAAGTATGAGCCCGAGCCTGGTTACATGTAACTGCTATTTTAAAATCCTTTTCCAGGAACAGTGAGTAGGGTGACTGACTGTGTTATGAATTATACAATTTGTTACTACTGCATTTAACCCAAACAAAGAGCTCTGAATCACCTTGTGGTTTTACTTAAGAAACATGTTTAATGTAAATAATGAGATATATTATCTGCTATAAATGCACTAGTTATATTTTAGATAAGTTTTTATCCATATTAAGTATGTGATACATTTAGTTAGTTATCAAGTAAGAATAATGTGTTCAATATCACAAGATTGTGTTAGAAAATACAAAACCACTTTTTGTCATTGTTGGTGCTGTTAATTTATTTATTACAAATCTTTGCTAAGTGGGGCAACAATCTGTAGTCACTAATAGGTGTTTGAAGACGTGGTTATTATAATTGTGTATTTCTAAAATGACATTATTCTGGACAAAAATATACTTTTAGCGATATGATGCTTAATTAATTTCCAAGATTGCTTAAAGTACACTAAGAACCCAAAAGCACATTTTCTCTATGTTCCATTACAAAAAAATACAATGACTAGAAATTTGCAATAGTTTAATCTAAATTTAATTGGTCCTTTGTATCCAAATTTGTATCTTTGTTGCATATCTTTTAAAAGATACAAATTAGAACAATAGGTGATCCAGAGATGGATTGTTCAAAGTTTTTGACAATCCCTGTCCCTATTACTTTGAGTGATATTGACTGAATTGTATTAAAGCCAGGCCTACAAAAATCTGCATGAGACTATTGATTGTTGTCACACTTTAGTTTTACTTGAGCCACTTTTTTATGTAACTGTGCGAGAAAATTTGTCATCATTCTATTATTATGTGTATTAAGAATGTTTTATTTTGATTGATTTACAGTCAAACCTCTACAAGGCTACTTCTGGGAAGTCTATGAAAATGGCATTGTAGAGGATGGCTTTGTTCCAAGGTTAAGTTATGTATTTTGTTTTATTATAATTATGTTAAAGATGTTATTTATTATATTGATTTATTGTATATGTTTTGTATGGTTAAGTTTTATATTCTCAAAATGTTCTAATATAAAAAAAACAAGTTTATCATAATTATAATATATGAATAAAGATATACAGTAAAACTTGATTATTACATATTTGCCTGTCCCCTAAAAAGTATGTTATAACCCAGGTACATTTTATTCATAAAACATACTAAGTATGTTACAAGCAATTCACATAATTTTAG